>CM053028.1:320695352-321017852 GCA_028564925.1 Lithobates sylvaticus | reverse complement strand
GTGCCAGGACTGAAGCTTGGCGTCCCAAACAAGGGAAGCCAGTGCCTGTCAGCAAACCAAACTGGGGAAACGTCAGGTGTTTTCGTTGCCAAGAAATGGGACATGTTGTGGCAAATTGTCCATTGACAGATGAACCAATGCAGTGTGATTTATCTATTAGAAGGCAGTCTATGTTTGCAGCGGTTTCATGCACTGCAACGCCAAATATGAGAAAACCAATGTGCCAAATGACTGTGAATGATAGGCCTATTACAGCCTTGCTGGACTCTGGAAGTCTAGTGACTTTGGTTACAGCTGAAATGATTGAACCTGTGAATTATCATGCTAAAAATATTGCTGTGATCTGTATACATGGGAATACCCGTCCTGTAACCACTGTTCAGTTTAAAACTGGTTTAGGTACGGTGACCCATCCGGTTGGACTTGTTCCCCACTTGGTGCATGAGGCCATCATTGGTAGGGACTTCCCTAAGTTTTGGGAACTGTGGGATCATCCCAACTCTGTCGCAGTACCTGACTCAGTCGCAGAGCCAGAATTCCTGGCCACTACTGACAATGTGGGTTCAGGGGACTCTTCTCAGGGCTCCCCGGGTTTTCCTCTATCGGTTATGGCAGGAGAGCGGGAGGACCCTAAGGAAGTCCCCACTACCAGTAGAGGTGGACTGCCGTCTGCTGACTCTGAGCCTATGTTAGAGTTTGCCGACCTTAATGTGCATAAGGAAAATTTTGGTACTGAGCAGAGAAAAGACCATACCCTTTCCAGGGCCTGGGAAAATGTAATAGTGATTAATGATGTACCTGTCGAACCCGGGGACAGGCCCTGTTTTCCTTATTTTAGCAGCAATGAGGATTTACTATATCGTGTATGTAAAATGAATGATGAAGTGGTTGAACAGTTGGTGGTCCCTAAGCCATACAGACGGGTGGTGTTAGAACTTGCCCATGGACACTTGCTAGGAGGCCATTTAGGGGTTGAAAAAACGACTGAAAGGGTGTTGCACAGGTTTTACTGGCCCGGGATACAGAAAGATATTAAGAATTATTGTCAATCCTGTCCTGTGTGTCAGATGTCAGCCCCACTATCCCACTTCCGAAGTCCTTTAGTACCCTTGCCTATCATTGAAGTGCCCTTTGAGAGGATTGCCATGGACCTTGTGGGCCCACTTCCCAAGTCTGCCCGGGGTCATCAGCATATCCTCGTAATCATGGATTATGCTACCCGTTACCCTGAAGCAGTACCCTTACGTGCCGCATCCGCTAAAAACATTGCCAAAGGACTGTTTATGGTGTTCAGTCGGGTTGGCATCCCGAAAGAAATCCTTACAGACCAGGGCACCCCGTTTATGTCGCAAATAACTAGGGAGCTCTGCAAGTTATTTAAGGTGACGCAGTTGCAAACCTCAGTGTATCATCCTCAAACGGATGGCTTGGTGGAACGATTCAATAAGACCTTAAAGAGCATGTTAAAAAAGGTTGTTGACAAGGATGGGAAAAACTGGGACTTCCTGATACCATATTTGATGTTTGCCATCAGGGAGGTTCCCCAGTCCTCTATGGGGTACTCCCCATTTGAGTTGCTTTATGGGAGACACCCTCGGGGACTCTTAGACATAGCCAAAGAAACTTGGGAGGGAGAACAGACACCCCATAAAAGTGTCATTGAGCATATTGCTCAAATGCAGGAGAGGATTGCAGCAATCATGCCAATGGTAAAAGAACACTTACTGCAGGCCCAGGCAGCTCAACAGAGAAAATACAACAGGGGGGCCCAACTCCGTGTTTTCTCACCTGGTGACAGGGTCCTGGTGTTAGTTCCCACTGTTGAGAGCAAGTTCCTGGCTAAGTGGCAGGGTCCCTTTGAAGTAATTGAGAGAGTTGGGGAGGTCAACTACAAGGTTTATCAACCACGAAAAAGGAAGCTCGAACAGGTTTACCATATAAACCTATTAAAACCCTGGAAGGATAGAATGGCGTTAACTGCGAGGCCTCTCCCAGTAACGCCTACGGGTACTGAGTCCCCTCTCATATTCCCAAAAACAGGACACTAGAGAATTCCTGATAAGGAATAGAAAGAAGTTTTCAGAGTTACCTGGCACGACTTCAGCAGTTCAGCATGATATTGTTACTGAACCTGGGGTACGTGTCAAGCTCAAACCGTACCGAATTCCTGAAGCGAGTAGAAAGGACATCAGCAATGAAGTTAAAAAGATGTCCTTGAGGAATCCAATAGTGACTGGTCTAGCCCCATCGTGTTAGTCCCAAAACCGGATGGCACTTGGAGGTTCTGTAACGACTTCAGGAAGCTTAATGCGGTGACAAAGTTTGACACATACCCAATGCCCAGAGTAGACGAACTTATAGACCGACTTGGCAAGGCTCGCTATCTTACCACTTTGGACTTGACAAAAGGGTATTGGCAAATACCCCTGACTGGTAGCGCCAAAGAGAAGACTGCATTTGTGACCCCAGAGGGTTCCTTTCAATATAAAAAAATGCCTTTTGGGTTGCAAAATGCCCCCGCAACATTTCAGAGGGCCATGGACAGGACCCTAAAACCCCACCGACGATATGCAGCAGCCTATCTAGATGACATAGTGGTACATAGCACTGACTGGAAGTCTCACTTGCCTCGTGTCCAGGCTGTTCTTGATTCCCTCTTCAAAGAAGGTTTTACGGCAAATCCATAAAAATGTGCCATTGGTCTAGAGGAAGCCAAGTATTTGGGCTACACTATTGGCCGTGGTGTCATAAAACCTCAAGTGAATAAAATAGCAGCCATCCAGGAGTGGCCACGCCCTGCAAACAAGAAGACGGTCAGGGCCTTTCTTGGTATTGTGGGGTATTATAGAAGATTTATCCCAAATTTTGCAACTATAGCTGCCCCTCTGACAGACCTTACAAAAGGGAAAGACTCAGTAATGGTGAAATGGTCCCCAGTAGCAGAGGAGTCTTTCCAGGTCCTGAAGAAGGCTCTGTGTGCACAGCCAGTACTGTGCTCTCCCGATTTCTCCAGAGAGTTTTTGGTTCAGATGGTTTGCGTCTGATGTTGGTATCAGGGCAGTACTATCACAGGTATACAATGGGGAAGAACACCCTGTCGTGTACCTAAGCAGAAAGCTCAATGACCATGAGAAAAATTATGCAGTCATTGAAAAGGAGTGTTTAGCCATAAAGTGGGCTTTGGACGCGCTCTGGTACTATTTGTTAGGGCGCCAGTTTGACTTAATTACTGACCATGCTCCCCTGAAATGGATGGCCCAAAAGAAGGAGACTAATAGACGGGTGAACCGGTGGTTTTTGGCTCTACAGGATTACTCCTTCACCTTAAAACACAGGCCAGGTGTCGAGATGGGGAATGTAGATGCCCTGTCCTGTGTTCACTTCTGTTGGGCCACGGGTGTTCCAACCCTGGGGTTGAAACAAGGGGGGAGGATATGTAGCAGAGCGTCCCAGAGAGAGCCAGGAGAAGTCTTGTTCGGGATTTATACGTCTCCTAGGCTCCTCTCATACACATTTAGAGGTCTCTGATACATGATCCAGTTAGGATCTTAGTCCTCTTCCCCAGGCTAATTTAAGCTCACCTGAGCAAACAGCCTTTGCTCTCTGCCTGGGACACACAGATATTTGATGTTTTGTGAGGAGCTAAAGGTTGGTAAAACGCTTTAAAATTCTTTACAGAAACTGACAAGCGGTAGGCTTGCTCAGCCTGGTAGTGAGGGCCTGTGTATGGTATAGTTAGAGCCGAGACATGGCTAGGACTTTTGTTTTGTTATTTCTGTTCTGATATGTTTGCTGGAAGACTGTGCAGCACCTGTGTATGGACTTGTATTTAACACAAATAAACCCAGCACTGCTTTCACTACAACTAGTGGATTTGGTATCTGTGCCTAATTAACAGCTCATCCCAGGGAGCTTTGTACCTGCTACCTGTCCCCCAGGTTACAATATATATATATATATATATATATATATATATATATATATATATATATATATATATATATATATATATATATATATTGTGCATTAAGTAGGAGTATGGGTCTATGGGGACTGAAGGTGTACAATCACTGCACACGCCAAGCACAATGACTGGGCTGTCACACACAACTCCAGGTCTCTGTTTATGATTGGGAGTAGGCAGGATGGGCATCTGATTATGTGATCACTGCCAGAGCCAAACACAGTGATTACATGATCGGGAAGTCTGTCTCTTCTATGAAATAGAAATTATTTAAACCAAAACACCTTTGTTCATTGTTTTTGTAAAAAAAAAAAAAAAAAAAGTGTATATATAGATATATAGATATAGATATACAGTGGATATAAAAAGTCTACACACCCATGTTAAAATGTCAGGTTTCTGTGATATAAAAAAATGAGACAAAGATAAATCATTTCAGAATCATTTTTTCACCTTTAATGTGAAAACTGAAATATTTTAGGGGAGGGGAGAAAAAATAAAAAATAAAATAATGTGGTTGCATAAGTGTGCACACCCTCTTATAACTGTGTTCAGAATTATGCAATCACATTCAAACTCATGTTAGATAGGAGTCCGTACACACCTGCCATCATTTAAAGTGCCTTTGATTAACCCCAAATAACGTTCAGCTGTTCTAGTAGGTCTTTCCTGACATTTTCTTACTCACATCCTACAGCAAATGCTATGGTCCGCAGAGAGCTTTCAATGCATCAGAGGGATCTCATTGTTAAAAGGTATCAGTCAGGAGAAGGGTACAAAAGAATTTCCAAGGCATTAAATACACCATGGAACACAGAGAATGTTCTCCTCAGCTAAGACTTGGTATTCCCGCAGTATCTCTGTGGAGAAACCCAGGCTTCCCCAGTGATGTACGGATGACCCCGCCCCCTCTGACGCAAGGGAAAAGCTGGGCTTCCCCAGTGGTGTATGGGTGACCCCGCCCCCTCTGATGTAAAGCAGGTTTCTGTTACATCAGAGGGGGGCGGGGTCACCCGTACATCACTGGGGAAGCCCGGCTTCCCCCTTGTGTCAGAGGGGGGCGGGGTCAGGTGATTGGTGGCCCGGTCCTCCTCAGCTAAAACCTGTCAGGCCGGGATTCCTGCAGTGTCTCCATGGAGACAGGATGCGCTGCGCTGGACGTCATAGGAAGAGATCAGCCATTGCTGGACCCCGGAGAAGAGATCAGCCATCGCTGGATAGCAAGAGTGGATTACCACCGCTGGAAATTTAAAGGAATATTACACTTTTATTGTTTCACTTTAAGCATTATTAAAATCACTGCTCTAGAAAAAACGGCCTTTTAAAAACGTTTTTTTGCATTGATACATGTCCCCTGGGGCAGGACCCAGGTCCCCAAACACTTTTTATGACAATAACTTGCATATAAGCCTTTAAAGTTAGCACTTTTGATTTTGAACGTTCGAGTCCCATAGACTTTAATAGGGTTCTAAAGTTCACACGAACTTTAGGTCTGTTCGCAGGTTCTGGTGCGAACCGAACAGGGGGGTGTTCGGCTCATCCCTAGTTGTGTCCTTTAAGATGTACATCTAAGAGTCGTTTAAAAATATCTAATATTCCCTGCAGCCACCACCAGTTTTGGGAGAGAGTTCCACATCCCTATTGCTCTAACAGTGAAGAACCCCCTACGCAGTTTAAGGTTAAACTGCTTCTCCTCCAGTCTCATTGTGTGCCCCGTGTCTTTTTACAATCCCTATGACTGAATAGTTTATTTCCTATGCTAGGATCCCCATTGAGATATTTTTAGATCACTATCATGTCCCCTCTTAAGCGTCTCAACTCCAGCGAGAATAAATTTAGTGTGCAGTCGTTTCTCGTAATTGAGGTCCTCCAGTCCCCTTATTAGTTTCATTGCCCTTCTTTGGACTCTCTCCAGCTCCAGCACATCCCTTCGGAGGACTGGTGACCAGAACTGGACGGAAAACTCCAGATTAGGCCTAACCATAATTTTATAAAGCGTAAGGATTATAGTTTTGTTCCTGGAGTATATCCCTTTTTTTATGCATGCAGTTGCCAGCGGCCTTATCAAAATTTCTAAAATCTATAATAAATAAAATGTAAAACATTAATTTGTGCTGTACAGACAGTAGGGGAAGAAGGGTTACCTTTGAAATGCGTTGGATTTTCGGTGGGAGCATGTGAAAAGGGAAGGTTTACATTTGGTAATCTGTCTTCAGGTGCCAGCCTCTGACTGGTGTATATATTGGATATGTACCCATTTAAATGCTTACAAGACTAGTGGCTTTATAAGTAGGATTTTATTTTTCTAATAAAAATATTTTTTTACTGCACAAGGTGAGTGCTCTGTCTCCTTATGTTTGGTGAGGAAAGTGGTAACCCTGCCATGAGGGTGGAACAGCAGCAAAGCAGCATCAGCCTGAGCCTGAAGGAAGATTGATTGCAGGCGTTGACTGCAAAATTAAGCAGCCCTGTGAGAAAGACAGGGTCCTGTGAGTCAAAAGAAATAACTCTGCCAGGGAGACAATGCTGCAATCTGGACTGCACTGCAAGTGAGGAGAGAGGGAAGTTCACAACCACTGCCCATTGATAGCAAAGCTGGGAGAGAAAATGTTACAAATTGCAGTCTGTGAGAGTCAAAAATCGATTATTAGCATCTGACTGGTGTGGTAAAAACCTCTAAAATGCTGTCAAAACAGGTAGCTGCTTAACTTATTCAGATCAGCGCTATAGCAGAATGACGGCTACAGCGCAGACCTGCTTTGCCCAAGCGGCCTGCATGCCCCCTGCAGGGCACAGGTGGCGCGCTCTGTGATCAGCGAGTCTATGAGACTGGCTGGATCACAGATAGGAGTAAGGGGTCGATCCCGACCCCTTACCACGTGACCAGCTGTCAGTCAATGACAGCTGATCATGTAATGTCAACAGAGCCGGTAATTGGCTATTTTTTCTCCTTGCACTGACAGTGTGAGGAGAGAAAAAAAAAGCTGATCACTGGCGGCTGCGAGAGTGACATCAGTCCCGATCACGACGAGCTGCCGCCAGATCCTCAGTGCCCCCTGCCAGTGCCACCTAGCAATAGGCAACAGTGCCGCCTATCAATGCCCACCAGCGCCACCCATTAGTGCCCACAGTTCCACCCATCAGTGCCCACAGTGCCACATATCAGTGCCCACAGTCAGTGCCTCAACAACAGTGCTGAACATCAGTTCCACCTATCAGTGCCCATCAGTGTCACCTACCAGTGCCCATCAGTGCATATCAGTGCTGCCCATCAGTGCCACCTATCAGTGCCCATCAGTGCCATCTATCAGTGGTACCTATCAGTGCCAATCAGTGCCAACCATCCATGCCACCCATCAGTGCCACCCATCAGTGCCACCCATCAGGGCCCATCAGTGCCATCTTATCAGTGGCCATCAGTGCCGCCTTATCTGTGCCCATCAGTACCGCCTTATCTGTCCCCATCAGTGCCGCCTTATCAGTGCCGCCTTAAATTTGCCTATCAGTGCCCATCAGTGCAGCCTATCAGTGCCCACCAGTGCCGCCCCATCAGGGCATATCAATGAAGGAGAAAAATTACCTGTTTTCAAAATTTTATAACAAACTATTAAACAGGATTTTTTTTCCAAAATTTTCCATCATTTTTGTTTGTTTAGCAAAAAAAAAAAAAAAAATACCAACTATGATTAAATACCACCAAAAGAAAGCTCTATTTGTGGGAAAAAAATGATAAAAATTTCATTTGGGTACAGTGTTTTATGACCGCGTAATTGTCATTAAAAGTGCGTCAGCGCTGAAAGCTGAAAATTGGTATGGGCAGGAGGGGGGTTTGAGTGCCCAGTAAGCAAGTGGTTAATAGTAAAAGCATCTGACAAGCTTTTCTGTTGAACTACAGACTTCAGTGACTGTTTAGTAGAGTTTTGGTTTCAGAGGTGAGCACAGAGGAGGAAAAGGAAAGGAATGTGTAGCTGAAATTTGCCGGTGATAAAAACTGACTGTCCGAGTGTGATCTCATTAACCGTTCAGAAGATTGTTAAAATCATCATTATCTATATTGTCCACATGCCCTCTCTTATTTATTTATACTGTATATGATCTTTTAAAAATTTGGTACATTGGAGGGAAAAGTTCTGTCCCCATATTTTAATATGCAGGGGTTATTTAGCACTGGCTGCTTTAGGTATTACACGATTTCTGTATAATTAATAGACATGTGCATTCGTTTTCGTCCGAATGCATTTTCGGACGAATTTCGGGTATTTTCGTTATCATTTTAACAAACGATAACAAACGTGCAGAATCCGAATACTGAAAGATCCAACATAAATAAAATGCTTCATTTTCGTTTTTGTTGTAACAACAGTTCGATATAGATAGGAGATTCGACATGACGCTGACAATAGCGATCTGTGTCCATCGAGACAATAGCGATCTGTGTCCATCGAACCTGTGGTCGAATGGCTGTATTAGTCCAAGATTATTCTACATAGAGAGAAAAGATTTGACATAGAGAGAAAAGATTTGACATTATAGAGACAATAGCAAAAAAGGTTGAATGTGCCTAACCTAACTCTATTAGTCGACATAGAGAGAAAAGATTTGACATGAAGATTCGACGAAGCAGTCGGCACGAGTGGACATTTATGGTCAAATGCTCTGCCCAAAGGCTATAGAAGAATTCTAATGTTGGTTGACTAGTAATAATAATTAATAATTATAATTATTACTAGGGTCATACAACATTAGAATTCTACTATAGCTTGTAGGCGGAACATTCGAGCAGAAATGTTCGATTGCGGCGTCGTACAGTTTAGCTGCTCCGTCGAATCTTCTTAGAACATTCGTCAGACTCCATTAAGCCCCATACACACGCGCGGATTATCCGCGGACCAGGTCGGTCGGATCCTGTCCGTCGTACTTTGTCCGATGTTGGTGTTGCGTACACACGGTCGGACAACGTTGTCGGAATATCCGGTCTGCAAGAACGTTGTGACGTAAGTCGTCTTCCACGAGACTAGAAAAGGGAAGTTCAGCACCACGTCAGGCACCCGTTGGGCTCCTTCTGCTGATCCCGTGTTTATCGCGAGTTAGTCGAAGTTTGGTGACTTAAGATTCGCGCTTCTCAGTTTTCTGACTCAGATCGTTACTGCTCTTCAGTTTGTGCTTGTCGTGCGTATCTGTTTATTAGTGCGTGTAGTCAGTTCGCATTTGTTGGTCATTGCGGCCTATATCTTGATATAGGACGCTTTGATTTGCACTGCTTATTGTCTGCTCGTTTCTGGTATTCATTTCGTTCTTTCAGGCCTTGCTGTTTATCGGTGCTTTCTGTTTGTCCGTTCTGACCAGCCGACCTTTTGTGACCTTGTGAGCGATGTTTCCCGTGCGTACTCGTCGCCGAGTTCGTGCTGTACGCGGAATTGGTGTCGGGCTTTTAGCTTTGAGCCAAGACCCGTCCATGAACAGAGTGACGAGGAGTATGTGGACCAAGAATTGGTTGCTTCAGCGTGATCAGTTCTCGCACATGCCTTTGCTTCGTGAGATCCGGGAGAATAATCCTGATGATTTCAGGAACTTTCTCCGGATGACGGACCCCGATTTTCACCGTCTTTTGGCTTTGCTGACCCCTTTTATCAGCCGGCAGGATACCTGCATGAGACAAGCCATTACTCCGGAGCAGCGGCTTGTTGCCACGTTGAGGTACTTGGCGACAGGGAGAAGTCTTCAGGATTTGAAGTTCTCTTCAGGTATCTCTCCCCAGGCCCTGGGAATCATTATTCCAGAGACCTGTTCTGCCATAATCGAGGTCCTGCAGGAGGACTATATTAAGGTAACATTTCTCCTTTACTATTCCCTTCTATGTATGCTCTGTTTGCTAATGACTTGTATTTTTGACCTCCTTCCCTAATTACCATGATTGCAATATGCTCTAATATGCTGTGCCCCTTTTCTCCTTCATGCATTTTTCCCTTCACTTACCTCCCCAGCATGCTCTTCTGCACCAATAGACACCTATGGCCTAGTCACTTAAGCAATGTATTTTGTGTGCTGCATAGTATTGTTTGCCCCCAAACACCCCCACAAATGTTTGCTGTGTGATTTACTTCATGTAGAGCTCCTTTGTTTATTTTATTTTTTGTGGGGGGGGGGGGGGGTTGTTCCAAGATGTTGATTGTCTAATCTGCTTGCAATGTTTATGTGCAAAGTGACTAATTTTTTTTTCTGGTTTCACTCCACAGTTCCCTACCACGCCACAGGAATGGCAGACTGTGGCCTCCCACTTTGCCAGCTGTTGGGACTTTCCTAACTGCGGAGTGGCAATTGATGGGAAACACGTCCGCATCGTCCCAGCGCGGGCGGTCCGCGAGCAATATATGGACTACTTTGTGGGTAGGGGGGCCATTGCTCTGCCTGACGATGTGTGAGAGGCATTTTTAAATAAATATTATTTTTCAAACAACCTATGATTTCTTGTCATTTCCGTATTCTTTTTATCTTATTTGACCTTGAAATTTTTTCCCTTTGCCTTCGACAGTGGGAATGCACTTTCTGGGCAAAAGGAGGTAACAGTCTCTTCTTCCCAAAAATATTCTTCTCATGTTGTGTGTTTGATACCTAATCTTTTGTGTAGAGAAGGTTTGTAGTGCATAACTGACACCCAAAATACTCCTTTTCATCACCATGACAGAAATGTGTGTATTCACAAAAATGCTGTGCTCCGTGTTTTCGTACAAAGCACTGTGGGTGTCATTTACATAAGTCAAATCCACTATGCTCTACAAGTGCAGTGAAAAAGTGCCCTGGAAAAGAAACTTGCAGTGCAAACTGGACTTGCCTTTAGTAAATAACACCCATTGCCCCCCATATCCTTTACATTTGACATACATAATGCATTGTGTTTTTTTAAATAAGGAAGCCACACATTTCGAAAAGTAAAAAAGTTTACTTGCAAAACATTCACAAGTGCGTTTACAAACTTCTTGCCCAAACTGACAACATCTTGGTTATTTACAACATTGTTTACAAACATTCCGCATTTGGTAAAACCAGGCATGGAGCAAAACAGAACCTAGGAACTAGGAAAGTTCAACTTTGTAAAGTGAAGACAAGATCAGACATGACTATATGTTCAAAGTGTGTTTGATCTTGCCTTCATCACATGGGGGGTCACCCCTGGAAAGTGGAAATTTAGAACATGCACACAATTTGGGTCTGAAAATCGTCATTAGATGGTAAAACACATGCCTAGAATCTTCAAAAGTGCCATTTTCCATCATGGGGATGAATGGACGTTTTTTGGGGGTGCAACCCCTTCACCACAACCACTTTAGTAGTTCGTAAAGTGGTTGCACCCCCAAAAAAACGTTGTCATTCATCCACCATGATGGGAGCTAGCACATGTGGACACAATGTGTACATGTTCCAAATTTCACACAGTTCTTAACTTGCAAATGTGTTCAGAAGCAGGCACAAATGTGTGTTAATTACTTGGTGCGTTTTCAGATTTTTCCTAAAACATCAATGATGTTCTTCAATTTTTGTTGAACATCATTGATGTTTTGCTTTATGTAATCTAGATCTCTATTGCAGACCATTATCTCCCCGATGAGTACGTGGGCACTCTCTGTGGTAAAGTGCGATTTTTCTTCCACAACATCCACGTCACCTAAAAACCAAAAACAAACAAAAATAGGGTGAGGGAAATGAGGCAGCCATACATTGATTAGCTTACCAGTAGCTGTGTTCTCCCACACTCACCTGTTGTGGTGACAAGTTCTCCAATTTCTATGATCTCTCCTTCCTCCTCCTCCTCCTCTGCTTCTGCTCTTTCCCCTTTTTTGGGAGGTGTTGGTTTTGGGGTTTCCTCAGACGGCCCAAGTTTTCGCTCCCCTATGAGAATGTACAAAAGGAAGATTTAGCAACACAATCTATTGAGGGCAGAAATAGAAAATGACAAACATTGCTTGAAAGTGAGGGACAATATTTTTGGGTGTCCAGTTACAAATGACACCAACATGAATGTAGTCACTTTGTAAAGGTCCTAAACTTATAGCTTTTTGGTCGACGTTTGGGTGATGGAGACCCCCCTCTAGTATCCACTGGAGCACATGTGTGGAAAAGCCTAATAAAAAGTGGGTTTGGGTGTCCCAGCACTAGTGCTCTAGAGTCCAGATGGGTAAACAGCTACTGGGTGACGTCTCCTTTACATTGAATAAATTGGCTGGACAGTCTTGATGACATTTCTAGAGAGAACAAACTTCCTTTCCCCCAAAAAACACCAAACATCGTATTATAAGTGGCGGAACGATCGAGGTTGAGTACGATCGAATGGACACACACACGACCATGACAGTGGCAGAAAGATCGAGGTTGAGTACGATCGAATGCACAGACGAACCTGAAAGTGGCCATTTTGGAATGTACAACTTTGTAAAATAAAACCACATGGAACAGTATGCAAGCAAGAAATCAAACACAAAACACAACTACTTACTTTTTTGAAGAACTCGCTTGATCTTTCTGTACTGATCGGCCTCCCTCAGTTTCAGGTCTGACCAGCATTTCCTCAGTTGCTCCTTGGATCGTTGTACCCCAAAATGATTGTACAGCCTCCTCACAACTTTAGACATGACCTTGGCCTTGCGGACATTGGGGTTGAGGTAAGGCCCATACTTCCCATCATAGTCGCTCCTCTTTAATTTTTTCCCTTTGCCTTCGACAGTGGGAATGCACTTTCTGGCCAAAAGGAGGTAACAGTCTCTTCTTCACAAAAATATTCTTCTCATGTTGTGTGTTTGATACCTAATCTTTTGTGTAGAGAAGGTTTGTAGTGCATAACTGACACCCAAAATACTCCTTTTCATCACCATGACAGAAATGTGTGTATTCACAAAAATGTATACACTCGTTGGTGGGATATTTCGGGCGCACCTGCTGTGTCCCCGCCATGTGCTCTCCCCACTGCGCCGTAAAGAGAAGGGGTGGGGAATAGACGAGAAAGATCGTCAGGGGCGGGCGGAGTTTGACGCATGCGCACTGGATATAAAACGTCACACGCCTGTGTCGTAGCCACGATCTGGGAGACGAGGGGAGAGAAAGCTCACGCACGAGACGATCGCTAGAAACGAAGGTACAATTTGACGTTGGTACATAACTAGCCTAGACTGATTCGAACTTGAGGCTTCTTTATGGAGAAGATTAGGAGAGTTTAGCCTGACATAATTTATAGTGTTTTGTGTGGTGTTGTGTCTTGCAGAGATTATGAAGGGATTCAACGACGTGAGTTTTCTCCCCCTCTTCATTGAGAAATACAGGGAATTTCCCATTTTATGGCAGGCCAAACACCCCCATTACGGCATCAAAACAAAGAGGTACGCAGCCCTGCTGGAACTTGTGGAATTTGTAAAGCCAAGGTTCCCCACGGCAACTGTTGATGATATAAGAAAGAAAATTGGCAGCCTGAGGAGTGCGTATATCAGGGAGCGCAAGAAGGTCCTGAAGTCGGAAGAAACTGCAACTGCAGCAGATGAGGTCTATGCCCCCAAGCTCTGGTACTATGACAGTCTCCATTTTCTCAAAGACCAGGCTGATGTCACGGAGTCACTCTCGACTCCTCCTTCCACGCTTCCTTGCGCGCAGCCCACCCCTGATGAGGCTTCCGAGGAGCAACCTGGGCCTTCCAGTCTGGAAGAGGTGGAGGAGCCCAGCTTGTTCCAGGTATAGTAGTTTTGTTACCATTTATGTGAATAATGAATGATGTTCACTTAATTCAGGATCCCCAATTGGTTAGTTCCTAACGTGATTGACATATCAACAGACAGTAGTGTTGGAGACATTTGGGGCAAGAATATAAACTGCAGGGCTGAGAATTGTATGGTTTTCTATTTGTAAACATTTTGCAACAGTCACTAGATGAAAATTGTGTGTGTTTGATGAACAAATAACTGAAACTATGTTCTTTTTTCATACACAGGAAGACCTCAGCCAGGAGGAGGCTGTGGAAGGTGGCAGTCAGGAGGAGGCAGGGGTTAGTGGCAGCCACGAGGTGGGTAGTGGCAGCCAAGAGGGGGCTAGGCCTCGGAGCCTGACTGACTCCCAAATCCCTCCCCTCCGCCTTCCCTACAGAAGGGCGAGAAGGGGGGGTGAGGCGGGAGAGTCAGCGCTCCGGATGATCAGAGAGGCTTCAGCCTCCCTACATGCCACACCCACTGAAGAGGAGACCTTTGGCTCCGTGGTTGTCACAAAGATGATGGGTATGGAGGTGAGGCAACGCAACATGTGTGAGGGGCTCATCCTCAAAGTCATAAATAAGGGTATGGCTGAGGAGATGAGCCCACTCACACATGTTTGCCATAGTGACCATGCTCCTCCTCCTCCTCCTTCTGCCACCCCACCAGCACGACAGACACAGCGTGCAAAGAAGCGTGGAAGGAAGACCTGAGAGTGACGACCTGGATTCAGTCTGGTCTGAGAGAAGATGGAGCCTCTCGTAGTACCAGAGCCTGGGGACCTAGATGGCATCTGCTGCAGTTCCGGATGTTTTGGACTTCAGGACCAGATTGCACTCCCCTTAATATACGTACTCCTCAGGCCCCCAATTTTCTAAGCTTGAAAATTGATGGTTGCCGTGGGGGTCCAAGGCTTTTCAAATTCCACAAGTTTCACCATGGCTGCGTTCCTCTTTGTTTTGTTGCTGAGACCGAAATAAAGGTATTTTTGATGAGAAATAATCATTGTCCATTGTGTTTTACTTTTCTACAATGACAGTTTATTTGTGAGTATGCAGGTACATTTCACTAATCATAAAGTATAATTAACAAGGGGCACCAACAGCAAACAAACTCCTAGTAAATTTAAGCAACAAATACAAATGTTAATAATGTGGTTTTGCTAAGTTGAGACACACAACCCCCCTCCAAAAAAAAAATTAAAAATCTCCTTCAAATATATATTCCCAAAAAATAAAAAAAAAAGACAAATCATGCTAAAAATATAACAAAGATTCTTTTACGATCTGAGTAAAAATAAACATGTAGTGTATAAATCCTGAAAAGTAATAAAGAACTAAGTTTGTGAGAAGTGCGGGTGAATAGGAGCAGCTAAAACATGTCATTCTTCTTGCATTTTAAAGAAAAAGAGAATGCGCTGCATTAAAGACATTTTAACATTGCAGCGTGACGAATGTGCTGTGTCGATTAGGAAAGGTAGTTTTACCTGACCGAGCGCTTCCGTCACAGAATTTCTTCTGAGCATGCGTAGCACTTTGTCCGTCGGACAACGCTACACACGATCGGATTTGGTGTGATCGGACCGTGTTGTCAAAAAATCTATCCAGCAGGAGATAGGACTTTGTCCGTCGGACAATCCGGCGTACACTGTCCGATGGTGCATACACACGGTCGGATTTTTCAACAACATTGTCCGATCGGACAGAATCCATGCGAAAATCCTACCGTGTGTATGGGGCTTTAGTTTTCAATGACAGATTTGACCTTAATTATTTCAGATTTTTGGACAAATGCATTTTTTAAAGAAACTAAATAAATAAAAATGAATTTCGGGAGTAACTAAATAAAAAATGTTTTTGGGTCGAAAACGAAATTCCGAAACAAAATATTTCAGTGTGCACATGTCTAATAATTAATCATGTCTAACTGTATTTTGCATCATTAATTTTGTCATTGTCTACACTGTGATAGTTTTGATTGGTCACGGCTTTCACTTGTTGCAAGGCTGCTGTGATTGGACCTGTACCATGTGATCTCTGTGACCAATAACAGGATCACACAGTAGTAAACAATGGCATCATGAATGACAGCCTTGTTTACTACTGCTGACTGTGATGGTTATAATTGTTCACAATTATCACATGGTACAGGGCCAATCACAGCGGTAGCTGTGATCCGGACATAGAGGTCATTGATCACACCTCTGCAGGGCTCCAAGACACCAGTTCTAAGGACATATGGGTAAGTCCTCCCAGGAGGATGCTCATCCTGTCCAAATGTATATGTACATATGGCCAGCAATAGGAAACAGCAGTACAAGAATCCAAGCAGTTGTTGTGCTGTGTTCAGGTGTTATCAAGTAACATACAACTAAAATAGAGCAAAGTAACAGAGAGATGAGCTTATAGTAGAATAGAGGTGTGCTGCTTTATATATGATAATAGCTTGGCAGTTGGCACTCTCCATTCTACTATCCCCCCAGGAGCCTATCAGGACTTTTTTTTCAGGACTTTTAGGTCTTTTACATCATCATAAACATATCCAACCCAATCCTGCCTTCAGACTACTGGATTTCATGGTGTCATCAGGGGGCTGGGTCTAGAAACAGGAACTACTGGAAGCTACTATACAACAATAATATAATGACAGCCTCGCAGGCACAGAGCAAAGTGGAATGGCGGAAAAAGTGAACCCAAGCAAAATATCCACTGTACAATATCTAATGTAAGTGCTATATAATTCTGTAGATCACAACTGACTTTCCTTGCACTATAAAAAAAAAAAAAAGTTTTATGAGTGTGTGCCCACTGAGTCTGTGTGTGTGTGTATTTATACTCTATACAAAATATTTTTTTTTTATAGTTTGAATGGAGTAGGGAAGAAATAGAGCTATTGTTTTTCTGTTGTGCTCCCTTGCCAACCAGGGTATTGCAGTAAGCACAACCTCTTGTATTATCACTCTGGAGTGCATCCTTCATAAATTCCTTCGGGAAAACCACTAGGGATTGTTAAACGTGTCACTCATGCCTTATGTCTTGATCCATAGGGAAACATGAAGAATGTAATCCTATCATCCTCTCTGCACTGTTTGCTGTATGTGAGTTGGAATGTGTTTTTGCACAAAAGCCACATTATTTTTTTTACTAAGCCCCTGTTCTTTGAGTGACACTCTTTCCAACCAGTACATAAAAAAAATCTATCAAAAAGCATTGCGCATTTTAACAGAATACATCAAATGCTAAGCTGTAGATACTCTTATAATTTGATCAAGCTGTAACTTTTAAACTAACAACATGACACACGTAATTCCCTTTCCAATCATAGGCAAGAAACACACTGCTGCAGTCTATTGGGGAATTGGCTTTTGACTGTCGTATAGCAGAATCAGTAAGTTAAGTTACATTAGTCATTGTTCCATTGATTCATATCAAATTTTCTATAGAACCTCAGACTATAAAGGGATAGATATGTATCAAAGCAATATATTTTCTGAATTCACAAATTCATAATGCTTCTTGTATTTGGTACAAGGAAATGTACTGCATTTTTCTGCAACATTTTAATAGACCTCCAGTTTCACCAGTGTGACAGCTCTGAGGCTCCTTTGATACAAGGAGCCTAATACAGGTAATTCATTCAGCTATTGAGCACACAATCTACAGAAGATAATTAGCAGAACCTTCCCGATGGACATTCTGGCAGACATGGATTATTTTCCACTGCCCCTGAGCACAGCATTCAAAACCATCAATAAAATAAAAAGTGTGCTTGTAAATAACATCACACCAGCCCTTTGTGATATACAATGGAACCAAAATCCTTTACTTATTAAAAGTGACATATAGCAGGGTTGTGAAGTACAAAAGTAAAAACTGTAGACATGCCCTACAGACTCTAATAATGCTCAATCAGATCAACAGGATAGGTTTTTTTCACATTATAATATCAGATATAAACATTTGCCTTTTGTGCATATCAGAAGTCACTTACAATTTTTTCAGCACATGTGAAATCAAAAGCTAAATATTTTATTCAGTGTTTTTTGTTAGGTAATTTTAGGCAGAGGTGTTTAGCATGCAAAAGGGTGTTAAGCTTTACCAGTTATGTAGCTTCATGGTAATTTTAATGAGCTTGTTAATCTTGGACTTCCTATATGAAATGACACAAGGACAGGCTTGGGGTATTTTTAAAAATCAGTGAATCTGACATCCACCAAACATTCACTGCAGGTAAATCTTATTGGTGCATGTGTTTTAAATGACAGTGAAGTCAGTAAACAAATATACTGTATAGTATTCACTGGTAGTTATCCTCAGCATAGATTTGGGAGAATGTACAGGAAAATTCTAACCTGCATTAAAGAAGTCTAGACATAAACTGTAATAATTTCTGACATCTGAAGGTACATAATTCAAAGACAGTTCTTAATAAATATCTACTGATAGCATCTACATTTGTAACTTTGTATAACTGTCATAGAAGGATATTAGACCATATCTGGCCCTGTTCTGGAGGGTTATGTGAATATACACCCACTAGACCTGTCACTGAGCCTAATGTCATTTTAAATCTTTAAACTAAATACTAAACAGGGAATTTAATAAAGATATCCAAATCCATACCTGTTAAAAGATATTGCAAGTTCAATTACATAAAAGCCATTTCTCTAATCAAATTTTTTGATTTATTTCATTTCAATAAAAATGTTGGATATGCTGACCAATATTAAGCTCTGTACAAATATTGTCCGGTTTTATCCAGTTCAACAGAAACTGTCCGACATTCGACCCATGTGTGCATCAGCCTGTCTGACAGAAGCCAGCCAAACAGCCGGCTTCTATCCGGTATGTTGGAAAACCAGCATCTGATTGGCATTTGATTCACTGGCTGCCAGCGCTGATCAGTATGTTCTGGCAGGGGCAATCAGAACACACAGTCAAAATAGCTCAGCGGGGAGATCAATGTACTAATATCAGTTAGTTAGTTAGTACAGCCAGCTCCCCCGAGCTCCTCTGGGTTGAATGAAAACAAAACTGATAGCGTGTACCAGGCATTAGAATACCAGGTGTGTTTCCTATTCATATTAAACAAAAAAATTGCAGTAGGCCAAGGAACAGTTTGATTGAACTGTTGATGCTATCTTAATAAAAATAAAGAAGACATGGGTCTGAACCAACTCCTGCCCTACACTAAATGTATAGGCTTTACATATACTTTAACTAGCATGGTGTGCACATGCATCAACTTTGGGATGAGTTCAATACCACATCCACAGTAACACTTACTGATGTGCCTGGATGTTTTTTATAAGGTGGTCTGAAATTTTTCTGAATAGGATTTTCTCTTTTTCTGACCACTGACAGTATATCTAGCAGAAAATAGTGTGCTAGATTTGCAATATGATTCATATACAAAAGTCTTAAAAATATTTATAGACGTGGCTAGTTAAGCCACAGAAACAACAAACAACACCAGCAGGGTATCAGGAAGAGCACATAAATATAGAATTATGGAAAAATAGCAAAAGCAAATTGATTGCAAATTGTTTAAAACTGGAATGGTTACAAAAACGAGGCCCGAGGCGCTCAAATTACAGTTTCCAGAAGTGCTACTGAATCACTTAATATTTATAAGAAGCTATCCTTTTCTCATTTTCCCAAAGGCGTTCTTTTGCATAAAATCTGTAATGAAATCTCAGTGTATAACCAACGAACAAGTTGAATCACAATATTTGTAGAGACTAAAACAAGGAAACAAAATTGCTAGCAGAAAA
The DNA here is from genome assembly GCA_028564925.1 of Lithobates sylvaticus. Taxonomy (NCBI): domain Eukaryota; kingdom Metazoa; phylum Chordata; class Amphibia; order Anura; family Ranidae; genus Lithobates; species Lithobates sylvaticus. The sequence goes on along the minus strand of CM053028.1, from coordinate 320,998,390 downwards.
TTCTACTCAATATAACTTTAAAATGTAAGCTTTTGTGGATACTGTTTTACAACATAGTTTGGAAAAGGTAAACAGCAGATTGTTTACAAGTATACATTTACATTTATATATTTTTTTAGGTGATCTAGTTCAATAAAGTCTATGTGACTGTCTTAATTTGGTGTGGCAGAAGGCCCATCACATGACGTCACAAGGGACGGGGTCTCCAGGTGACATCACCAGGTGGCCAGCCCAATGGCTATATAAGAAATGGTAGACAGCAGGAGCCAACACAACAGAGGCAGCCAGCATTGGAGGAAGACCATGTTTTTTATTTTTAATGGGCGGTGGTGGACAAAGACATCACCGGAGAGAGAAGAGGAAGACGATACACAACTGACAAAGTTGTCAATTTATAAGATATTCCAACACATAGCATGTATATACCAATAGTAACACCCAAAAATACATTTTGATACTCCTCCTGAGTATGGTGATACCACATATGTGAGACTTTTCTACAGCCTGGCCACATACAGAGGCCCAACATCCAAGCACCTTCAGACATTCTAAGGTCATAAATTGCACATTTAACCACTTGCCTACTGTGCACTTAAACACCCTTCCTGCCCAGACCAATTTTCAGCTTTCAGCGCTCGCGCACTTTCAGTGACAATTGCGCGGTCATGCAATGCTGTAACAAAATTAATTTTTTATCATTTTGTTCGCACAAATAGAGCTTTAGTTTGGTGGTATTTATTCGCGACTCCGTTTTTTATTTTTTGCGATATAAGCGAAAACATAGCGGAAATTTTGAAAAAAAACAATATTTTCTCCTTTCTTTTTTAAAAGAAATCCAATAAAATCAAATTTTGTCATAAATTTAAGCCAAAATGTATTCTGCTACATGTTTTTTGTAAAAAAAATTCCGTTAAGTGTATAATAATTGGTTCGCGTGATCACGGACATATGTACGCAAATGATCATGTAAAAGGGGTGTGCAGGTGATCACGGACATATGTGTGCAGATAATCATTGGCACATGTGATTTTAGTGGGACATATGTGAGGGACATGTGTTTTTATTATTTAGGGACATGTGTGTTTTGGGGACATGTGTGTTTTACTGTGGGGACATGTGTGTCTTACTGTGGGGACATGTGTGTTTTACTGTGGGGACGTGTGTTTTACTATGGGGGACCCTAGACTGGTGATCAGTGAGTAAAAAAACATCTCATACTCACTGATCACCAGCCGGCTGCAGCGATCCGCTCTCCTCTCCTCACCGACGACTTCCGTGTGAGGAGAGGAGGGCCGATTGCCTAGCAACCGGCTGTTTGTTTACATCACATGACAGCCGTGATTCGTCACGGCCGTCATGTGATCAGGAGGGCCAATCACCGTGCCCTCCTGCCGATTCGAGATGCGCCGTGTCGGGTGACACGGCCGCATCGGGATCGCGCCGCTGCGCGGGCACGCGCGCGCGTTATCCCTCTACTTCTGAAGGACGTTCCTGAACGTCCTATCAGAAGTAGACGGCTCCCACCCGGCCGTATATCTACATTGGCCGGGTGGGAAGTGGTTAATTTCATGATTACCTATTACATTTGTGAAGAACCTAGAGCACCAGGACAGTGGATTTACCCACAAAATGACCCCATTTTGTAAAGAAAACATCCCAAAGTATATTCTATAAGGCATATTGAGTCTTTTGAACATGTCATTTTTCCACATGTTTTTGTAAAATGTGGAAAGAAAATGGAAATGCATTATTTTTAAATAAAGTTGTCAATTTATAAGATATTTATTTAACACAGCATGGACATAGTAAGGAATACACTGCGGTGTCCAAAGGCATCTCTTATCTGGGGATAACGATCCCATCCAACCTCTCAGACCTTTATACCCTCAACTATCTCCCTTTACTGATCCGACTTCGGAAGGAACTAGACATGTGGAACATATGCCCGCTGCCCTGGTTTGGTTGTATTAACACACTTAAAATGGACACCCTCCCTAAACTACTTTATTTATTCCACACAGTGCCTATTACCGTCCCCAAGCACTTCTTCAACTCCATATGATCTATGTCCATATATTTCATCTGGCACCAGGGGCTATCCCGTATCCATCACACTCTGCTCACATACCCCAAAACTCAAGGGGGGGCAGGCCTCCCAGATTTTAAATTGTACTATAGGGCAGCCCTGCTGTCTAGGATCATTCAATGGTCCCCCCGCCCGTTTCCCAAAGCATCCACCATGGTAGAACAAGATCTTGCCGCTCTTGATCTACGGGCTCTACTGTGGGGATATGGACAGAAGCTGCACCTCCTATTCACTTCCTCCTTGCTAACAATCGCTGCACTACACCTATGGTACAATAAGGGACTGTCATCGTTACTGTCTACGGATCCCTCGCCACTCACATCATTGTTTGACCACCCTGTCCTCCCTCAGGGTATGGGATCCAGCAAAGTGGGCCCATATCTCCGCTCCACATGGCTTATAGAAAGCTCATTTGTGAACCCAACCTCAGGTATACCTGTTGTACCAAGAGATCAGGGCAACTGGCTCACAGCCCTATGCATATCCTCCATTTGCTCTGACCTATTTTCCTCTTCCCAAATCCACAGATCCCCTAAAAGGCTACTAACAACTGAGCTCTCTCTCAGACACACCTAGACACCTGCTCTCCACCATTTATAAACTACAACACTCACTCATACACAATCAACCCCCCTCTTACACCAGGAGGTGGGCCACAGACCTGGGAAGGGAACTCTCCTTAGTGGACTGGCAAAAGTAATTCCAGTTCATGCACAAATCCTCTATCTCCTACTATACCCAGAAAAAGAACTTTAAACTCTTATCCAGATGGTACAGGGACCCTCAATCTCTTCATATCATTTTCCCATCTGTGCCTCTCTCATGTTGGAGATGTGGTGCCGCAGAGGGAAATTACCTCCACATCTGGTGGTCTCAGGTTTTCACCATATACAGTAGTCTATATGACTGGCCAACGACACCCACCCCAGAGATAGCCCTATTATCTATGCTCCCTGGCTCCATAGCTGCCCCAAAACGTACACTGCTACACTTTTTCCTTACAGCCGCTAGACAAGTTATCCCACTAATCTGGAAGACCACTACTACCCCCCCTGTCCTCATGGGTCTCCTGGTTAACGACATTATGCGTATGGAAGAGATGATAGCTCTTGACAATGACACCTTCGACAAATTTCAAATTCTCTGGCTCACTTGGATCGACTACTCTACTTTTGACTCCCTGAAAGCGATGTTGACACCCCGTAGTTAAACCAGACACACCTTCTGACCCTGATTTTCTGATTTGTTGCACCGGGGTCTGCTCACCCCCTCCTATCCTCCCTTACCCTCTTGCTACACCTATATCTTTCCCCTTACCAACCTCCAAGTCCCTTCTTCCTTTTCCCTCTCCCTCTCTTTTCTTTCTCTCCCTCCCTAATTCTATGTCTCCTTAACCGGTTTCCAGATGTTTTCCCCTCTGACCCTTATATTTTATCTTGCAATACACCCCAGTTTTAACCGCCACTTCTTGAAAGAGGGTCAAACCCGGATACCCCATTCCATCTTCTCCCTGGTCCCATTGACAATGATGACCCTTATGTTCTCTAGCAAATCATAATTTTTTTAAACATATTTATTAAGATTTTCACAGTACAATAAGAGGTATATGTACATAACATAGAGCTTAATAGCCTTGATGCAAAATTGTGAACAAAAAAGAAAAGCAAAATATTAACATGGATAAGGGAGAGGGAGCATGAGGAGGGAGGAGGAAAAGGTGACAGGGGAAGCATATTTAACCATAAACAATAATATGGCATAACATTTTGAAGCAAAACAACATAGTCAACATTATTACCTTCAGGAGTGGACGCAACGTTTGGTGTATTTAAGTGGTGGTCTCAGAATATGGCATAACAACAATAATAAGTGACAGAAGCCTTCGCGCTACTACAAACAATATGTCCAAAACAAAGAACAAAAACAAAACACAAATAAACAAGTGATAATCCAAGTGAAGTAGTGTTCCAAAACATATAAAGTGCTTATATAAATAAACCTGCTGCAAAACCTATTCGTGTTCACAATACACAAAGCAAGAATAAAAAAATGTAAAAAATTATTTAAAAAAAAAAAATTAAATTAATTAAATTAATAAAACATTTTTAATTTTTTTTAATTTTTTTAAAAAATTTAAAAAAATATTTAAATAAATAAAAAAAAAAAATATATATATATATTTAATTAATTAATAATTTTTTTTTTTATAACAACAATAATATCAACGGAAAAGGTTACCTGTCTCAGAGAAAAGAATCTTTGGTCCCCAAAAAGCTTCATGAGGGCGTGGTGGCTCTAGGGTGGTAGGAAGATGGAGGGGTCAGACAAGTTGGTCACTTTAAGTTTACCTAGGGAGTTGTGAGGTCTCCCTTAAGGTCCCAATCCATGAAGTGAAATGGATGCATGAGATCTTGCAGTTCCTTTTGAGTGAACATGACCTCCATATATTTACGCCATCTTGCAAAGAAGCGTGAAGTAGAGCGAAAGTTCAGTCCAGCCTCTCAAGGTTGAAGAGCGATAGAATTGCCTGGTTCACTGCCAGGAGCTTGGGTGGTACTGATTTAATCCAATGGGACATGATCATCCTGCGAGCAACTAGGAGACCTATATGAATCCATCGTGTAAGGTTAAGTGGTCCTGCTGTTGATGATGGGGAAGATGGTGGTTCACATCCGAATAGACACAATAGAGGATTTTTTGGTATCTGAGCCTTATGGATTTTATTGGTTGGGTATTCCCAGAGATGGTGGCACAGTGTAGGATGTGATAGTGAGCACCAGGGGCATTGTGCTTGAGTAGAGTCTACCACATTGATGCAGAACGGGTAGTATGTCCTGTTGATGATTTTAAATTACGTTTCATGCCATGTCTCTGAGATCGTAAGTTTGTGGATGTATTGGTATCTCTCTAGGATCTTTTACGGAAGTTCATTACTGTTGAAGATGGTAGACCACTTGTGCAAGATGGTACTTTTTAGATTGGTGTGTAATGAGGTGGGAGTATAGGCTGGAAATGGAATGATCATCTCTCTTGAGTACTATATCAATAAATGACTTTTGAAGGGGATCAGTCTGAGGTCCACAACTATGCTGTGAGGCCATATGAATGCAGAAAGTGCCTTGTGGATTTTCTGTACATCAGAGTGCTTTAATGGAAGAGATATTGTCTGCATTGGATAGAGTAGACATGCAAACGATACCATTTTTAAAAGTGACATCTCCCAAAGAGCAAGAGGGGGAGGGTTGCCCATGCTTCCAGCTCCCTCACAATTTTGGTTATTAGAGGTGGGTAGTTAAGACCGTATAGGAAGGTTCTCAGCCTATATGGATACCCAAATAGGTAATGTGGTGGAGTGCCAAGGTAAACGTGGATGATAACCTCCATTTAGTAGATACCAGGGGGTGAAGTCATAAAACCTAACTTTTATCAAAGTTAATCCTAAAGCCAGAGCTCAGTGGAAAGGCCACAAAAAGTTATTGTAATCTGTCATAGAGAGAGGGTTGGTGGAGAATAATAATATGTCATTCGTGAATAGGGTGGAACGGAAGATTTGGTTGCCCACAGTGATGCCACTGACGCCATCAGACAAATTGAGTATCCTGGATAGAGGCTTTTTAATGTCTACATTGATCAGAGAGATTGTGTGGTAAGCACCCACCTGGGTATAGGGGTGCTTCCTTTTTTGGAGATTAGTCTAATGTGCGCCCACGTTCCCGTAGGAAGATAAGGGCCACCATCCCACATAGCGGTGAAGACATGTTTCAGAGTGCCAGGGATAAAGTCTTTTGTCAACTTATAGAATTCAGCCATCTAGCCATCTGGGCCTGGTGCTTTGGCAGATGGCAGAGATTTAATAGTCAGCTAGATGTCTTCAACAGAGATGGGAGCATTGAGCGCCTCTAAGTGAGTGGACTTGAGTTTAGGTAGACGAATCTTGGCTAGTGATGTTTGGTCAGTCGAGTCCTCGGAGTATAGGGTTGTATAATAGTCTGCAAGTAGTTTACTCATTTTTGCAGGTGAGGTAACAAGGGAGCCTACCGTGTTTTTCAAGGCAGAAATGTGGGTAGGTCACCTTGGACCTGAGCATAGTTTAGCCAATAGTTTGCTCACCTTGTTACCAAACCTGTAAAAATGTAAAGTAAAATAAGATGTTTTAGCTGCTTCTTGCTGTTCTGTCCATAGGTCAAAACTGCGTTTAGCCTGTTGCCATGCTTGTATGTTAGCGGGGGTGCAGTTTAGCTTTAGGTGTTCTTGTGCCTGCATGTATTAATGCCTACAGTGTCTTTTAAATTGAATAGTATATGATATAATTTCTCCCTTCAGGAAGGATTTACCTGCTTCCCAGAAGAGGCTTGTGTCAGCAAGGTGTGCCCCATTCGTAAAGGCATATTCTGCACAGGCTTCATATATCATGTGAGTGAAGTCCCCGTTGTCTGCCAGATAGGAAGGAAAGCACCATGTGGGTGAGGGAGATGAGGGATTGGCATTTGTCAAGTGTATAGCGATGAGGCTGTGATACGAAATTCTCATGTCGCTGATTTCTGTGCCGTGCAGTGCTGATAGTAATGCAGGGGAGACTTAAAAATAATCGATGCATGAAAAAGAATTGTGGGGAGGGCAAAAAAAAGGTTGGGTGTGCTAAGCACCATAGGTCCACAAAATGCATTGAAGCAATGGACTGGGCTAAAAGGGTAGAGTCAGCAGTTAGGGAAGTAGATCATAACAGAGTTGAAGTTTCTACCTACCAAGTGAAGATCCTCAGGGACACTCAGTATCCAGGATACCATGTCTTGAAAAAAGAGTATCAGGAGAGTTATGTGCGTATTTGTTAGTGATAGCTATGTCTTTAGCAGCTAAAGTCATATGTAGTGTCATTTTGAGGACAGTCGAATCATCCGTATATTTTTTATTTATTTAATACAGGATTTATATAGTGCCAACAGTTTACGCAGCGCTTTACAATATAAAATGGAGACAATACAGTTATAATACAATAAAATACAAGAGGATTAAGAGGGCCCTGCTCAGAAGAGCTTACAATCTAATAGGGTGGGGGAGGTGGTACAAAAGGTTGTAACTGTGGGGAATGAGCTGATGAAAGTGGTAGAAGATTAGTTGGAGACATGATAGGCTTCCCTGAAGAGATGAGTTTTCAGGGATAGCCTGAAGGTGGCTAGAGTAGGGGATAGCCGGATGGGTTGAGGCAGCGAGTTCCAGAGGATGGGAGAGGCTCTGGAGAAGTCCTGGAGACAAGCATGGGAGGAGGAAACAAGAGAACTTGACAGGAGAAGGTCTTGAGAAGAGCGGAGAGGACGGTTTGGGATATATTTGGAGACAAGATTGGCGATGTAGCTCGGGGCAGAGTTTGTTGTTGTTGTAAGTTGTGGTTAGTATTTTGAATTTAATTCGCTGTGTGATTGGGAGCCAGTGTAGGGATTGGAGGAGAGGGTTGGCAGACACTGAACGGTTGGTAAGGTGGATAAGTCTGGCAGCAGCATTCATGATAGACTGAAGAGGGGATAGCCTATGGAGAGGCAGGCCAATGAGAAGGGAGTTGCAATAGTCAAGGCGAGAGATAACAAGAGAGTGAATGAGGAGCTTGGTGGTTTCATTTGTCAAAAAGGGGCGAATTTTAAAGATGTTACGGAGGTGAAGTCTACAAACTTTTGACAGCGATTGGACTTGAGGCTGAAATGACAAGTCAGAGTCTAGGATTACACCGAGTACCCTGGCATGAGGGGAGGGACTGATGGTTGCATTGTTGATTTTGATGGAAAAGTCATGTATATCTCGAATAGTATGTCTCAGATTTTTGTGGAGCAATATAGCCACTCCAGCCTTGCAGCCTATTGCCGGTGAACCACATACATCACCAACCCATAGTTTGCAAAGATGGGTTAAATCACCTGCAGACAGGTGGGTCTCTTGAAGGAGTATCACATCCACCCGGAGTTGCTTTAAATGTCTAAAGATTACCATGCGCTTACTTGAAGAGCGAAGCCCTTTAATGTTCCAGGAAGCAATCTTTAGGTGATTCCCATCGATCTGTGGAGCAATGTTTGGTGTAAAATAGAGTAGAGAGTTGGAAGCTTAGGATGAAGCCTCCCGTTGGGCACTGGGGTTGATTTACTAAAACTGGGCAGTGCAAAATCTGGTGCAGCTCTGCATAGAAACTAATCATCTTCCAGATTTTATTGTCAACACTGCCCAGTTGAACAAGATAAGGTTAGAAGCTGATTGGCTACCATGCACAGCTGCAATAGAATCTGAGTGCTCCAGTCTTAGTAAATCTACCCCTCTGTGCCTTCCATCTGAGAGTCACCAAAACATTGTAAGTCATCTGAGGGCATAGGTACAAAACAGGTAAATATGGTCAACAAATAATCAGAACTTAAACAAAAGAAAAAAAAAAAGGGTGAAGGAGCCATCCAACATATAGCTAACTTCACTTTTTTCCACATGAGGACCAACTTCCATGCAGAGCTCCCGCCAGTTATTTTCTCATCTCCTAGGGGTGAAGAGAGAGCTTTGGAGGAGAGGGAAAGGGAGAGGTGTGGGTACAGAGTATAGAGGAGGGATAGAGAAAAGAGTGAGTGGGTAGGGAGGGGCCCATTTAAAGCTGGGTGAAGGGACAAGCTTGTTAGAGTGAGAATGTGGCTCAGGGTTCAACCCATAGAGGGAGTACATTGAGCTTAAAGGTAACCATACATATGTTACACATTTGTTTTACCACTAATACACAATGCTAAACTAACAACCAAAAATGAATGGTGCAATGGTTTAGCTCACAAAATGTAATAGGGAGTTCAAGGGGAAAGAAGACAAAGGGGTAATGCCTTGCGTTGTTTCATCACCTCTACCCGTCTCCTGCGTGATTCCAGTAATAAAAAGTTCCAGGGGTCGTTCAGCAAATTCCAGAGTGGTCATCCTGGTGAGCAAAGTGACTACGTTTATACGGAGGCTTATTTGAACTGTGTTGTTGTCTAGGTAAAGCAGTGGAAGCATTAGCTGATTTTGAGGTAGAGCCATCAGCAGAGTTGGTGTCTTTCATTTCCATGCCGGAAGTACTGTTGATGTATTATTCTGCATCTTCCGGGGAAGTAAAAGTAAGATGTTCTCCTGTGTGAGAGTGGACATGTAAGACTGCTTGATAGGCTAGGGGGAACTTAAAGCGGAGTTCCACCCTAAAGTGGAACTTTCGCTTATCGGATTCCTCCCCCCCCTCCGGTGCCACAATTGGCACCTTTCAGGGGGGAGGGGGGTGCACATACCTGTATAATACAGGTATCTGCACCCACTTCCGTATAGCTGCCCCGCCCCTATCTGGAGCTGCCCCGCCCCTTATCCAGAGCTGCCCCGTTGTGTCTTGGGAAACAGTTCCCAGAACACAGCGGGGACCAATAGAGTCTTAACTGGGCTGAACGGCTTACGTAGGCAGGACTGACGAGCAGGATATCATCAACAGCTGAGTAACTGTGGAGAGATAGGAGCTGGCAATTAGCCGACAGCTGGGTGGCCAGCTCTGACAGTACCCCCTCCTCAACGACCCCTCCCTCTTGGAGGACCACCAGGCTTGAGGGGAAAATACGGAGGGGGCAGAGGCATGTACTTCCGAGGGTGAGACCCAAGAGCGTTCCTCCGGACCGTACCCCTTCCAATGGACCAGGTATTGTATGTGCCCACGGAACAAATACGGGAGTCAACAATGGACTGTACTTCATACTCCTCATGGTTCTCCATATTATGATTATGAATAAAGACCTATAGGGCATTTTTTTAAACTCTTCTTTAAAAAGCTTGGTATTATTTCATTTTTTTTTTTTTAAGTTCTGCTCTTTATCTAGAACTAAAAAGAACAAGATAAGGGTCCAAAGTATCCTTTTGTATTAGTTAGGCATGACATAGCAGCTAGATTCCTGGAGTGTATGACTGGTATCTCAAGGGAAGATGAACACAGGAATGTTTTTCAGCAACATAAAAAATAAAAAAAAAACAGCAATTTGGAGTCTGTATTGACAAATAAGGGGCTGCCATTTCTGATCTGCATTTGAAATGCTATTTGATGCCTGCTATATTAACCCCCTGCCCTGATCATTTTCCGAATCACTGACCTTGAAAAGGTTTGTGTATCATGTGAGTTAGAAAAAGTCAGAACTTCTGATCTATACTGTTTCTAGCAGGTGGGTGACAACAACAGAACCAAAGCCATTGAATAGCATACCAACTTGGCATGTTTCATTTTTAGAATAGGAGATCAGCAATGGATCCAAACCCCTATGTTTATCTCAAGACAGGTAATTTCTTTAAATACTGCCTAAATTATTTCTGAAATGTGTGATTTTTGATATAGTAATAAGTATGCATGATATCTGTATCCCAGGAGACTGTGGGAAACTTGGATGTAATTGTCACCAAGAAAATGACAGAAATGCAAGAAAGTGTCCTCAAAAAGGTACAAAATTAAAAGAAAAATGTTCATTTGTTAGAGAGAAGGGGGTAGGGGTGAAATGATGGAAAGTGAGTTAGGAGGGTGAAGTTGCACTTTAAATAATAACCTCTGCCATCAGTTTAGCAGGAGGCCCGATGAAAGGGTGGGACTCTTAATTGATTTTGAGTGTAGGAGGAGTAATTCCACAGCTCCCAGCAATTAAAAAAAAATTCCCCAGGCCCAATCAGTTCAGGATGTTCTGCCAGGAGGAGAGAGGGAACTGTTTATTCATTTTGGCTCCAAACATCCAAACAATTGAATTACAGTTTCTGCTTGCCCCAGCAATCAAATTCAAAGGAAGAAGCCAAAATTTGGATTGAATTGTTTGGAGCTGCGACAAAGTTACTCTGCCTGCAACTGAAAATTATTAAATAGTCCCCAATTTGTGGCCTTGAGTCAACATGTAAACTAGTGTATAAATAAAAAGCAGGAATACTGCTCAGTTTAACTTCCTTCAATGCAAAAAAACATGTCCAAACTTTCACATAAATGTTCCTGGGAACATAGTGTAGACTAAATGCATATATTCCTCTTTAGCTTTCTCCTTCCTCGTAATAATATCTGATAAGCTTGATCCCTGAAACTAAAAAGCATACCCAATCTAATTTTCAAAATTTGACATTGTTTATCAAGGAACTTGCTGCTCACTATGAGCAGATTTCTGGCCAAATATCCAAAAGCATATGCCAGGAAATGTCATTCATGCAGTATATAAAGTATGGTCCAATGCTGCATCCAAAAACAAACAAAATAAATAATTGGTCCCCATGCTACAGAGTGCTCACTGTTTGCTCAATATAATGTCTGGCCACCTATCAAGAATATGCCTGTCTTTAAACCAGTAAGTCTGGGAGTGTTTGAAACTAGGGGGCACCGATATTTTTGCTTTAATGTTTTATGAATATTTATAAGCCTGAATAAAATTATTTGAGGGTACTCAAACATAAAATTATTTTTGTTGTTTTATGGTTTTCTAAGATTCACAGTTTTTGTTTTCTAAATTAATATTCATCTTCAAGAGCATAGCTTTTCATTGTAACTCATGCCTTTACATTTATATTCAGACATTAGTTGAATCAGTGAAAGAGGAGTTATGATTGTCGATCACTGACTGCTTGTGGGTTATTGCACTTTTTATGTAAAAAAAAAAACTAAAAAGTCTGCTGAGACCTCTTTGCATCCAGAGACCCCTGAGACCTACTTGCATCCTGAGACCCCTTTGCATTTCATAGACCGCTGTGTCTCAGTAACCCTTATGTCCAGTGTGTCCTTTGTCTCCAGACTCTCCAGTGCATCTCCAGTGATCCTGCGTTCCAGCATCACCTGTGTCTCCTGTGATTCCTGCATTCCTGTGTCTCCAGACTGTGACCCCAGTACTCTTATGCTTTCAGTGACTCTGTGACCCCTGTACATTTCTATGTAGCCCAGTGACCTCCAAGCATCCAGTGTCCTCCTTTACTCCAGTGTGTCTTAAGTGCATCCCTGACTCCAATGTCTCTATACAGCATTAGGTGGGCTCTTGTATCACCTAAACTGTCCCTCTCCTTGTGGATACAGACCCTTGTTCATGACAGTTTGCTTGAATCATAAACCTATATGGTGAATTATAGTCACCTGCTGACCCTAATGATCATCTATCTCAAAGACTTAATTCCCAGGAAGCCAGTCAAGTCCAAGTAATTCATCATCTCCATACCCTCTCAACCCACCTAGATCAACTACAGACCTCCACGATCCTTATCTACAGCATCATCAAGGTGATCCTGGACTCAATACCATTGCTGCATTTTTAGATATCAATTAGACATTGCAAGCCTCCTCGGCAACAAGTGCCCTCCTATGCCTTCACCAAGGTTTGCAGGAGTTTGAAAGTATGCTACCCAGTTTCAAATTCTCTCTACTGAACTCATCTGGAATAGCAAGGTCCTCATGGCTTACTTCTGGCAGGGTTTATCAGAGTGTATTAAAGACAAACTGACTGGACATAAATATATCACAATGCTCAATAATCAGATCACCTTGATCCTCACAAATAGAATTTTGCTTTCAAGAATGCCGCCCTAGACTTTTCCTCATCATCTGGTACCAACCTTTCAGCCATCTGTGCCCTCTGCTTTTCCTTCCTGAGAAGTGAAAACAACTATATGTGTATACACAAAAACAAAAAAGTCCCAAAAAAGTCCCAATGTGAAAGTCATTTCCTCTTCAGAGTAAAAACTAGTAGTTAGATGCAGGCTGATAGGACACTTCAATCTTCTGCTACTGGCTGCTGCTCCTCAATAGATGCCTCAAAAAGAAAATGGAAGAAACAAGGAGGGTGCAGCTAAGTGCAGTATGACACCTTTAATGTATATAAAAGCAATAAAGTTGACCACTCACTTACATATTGGAAAGCAAAGCAAGGCACACAGAGATTGTCAGTAGGATTCCTCTGAACCAAACAACATCCAGCCCAGATTTCCCTACCACTTGATAAACTTGCTATGCTCAAGTGTATGTAGCTCCAGTGAATCATGTGAGGTCACTTGCAATATGAAACCTCAGTGGGTGTGGCTACGTATTTTGGAGGACTATCCCCTTTATCAAAGCTTGGTGCCTTGGGTCTAGCAACCTTTGGTGGCTGTAAAGTTCATTTAAACAATTTCAGAGTTCTTCCCCTTTCCATTGGCATGCATCAGAGCTGTCTGCTTGCCCCATTAATCTTCATTCTCTCGGTCAAGTCCCTCCTCAAACATATTAAAGGCATTTAAGGCAAGGTTACCCCTCCTCATTATAATATCACAACTTATGCAGACAACCTCCTATTCTATATTTCAAAGCCCAAAGTCTCTCTCCGGAACCTTCTGGCTGAATTCAGGTAATGCAAGGTAAGTTGACAACATTTTAAGGGTTTTGAACATATCTATACAAGAGACAAACAAAACCCAATTTTATATTTAAGTGGAACGTTTCTTCCCTGCAATACCTAGAGATACAATTACCCCAGCCCTGGAGGATACATTCAGAGCCAAGTTCCCCCCCGCTATGTAATCAGCCATTAGGGATGAGCCGAACACCCCCCCGTTCGGTTCGCAGCAGAACATGCGAACAGGCAAAAAATTTGTTCGAACACGCAAACACCATTAAAGTCTATGAGACACGAATATGAAAAATTAAAAGTGCTAATTTTAAAGGCTTATATGCAATTTATTGTCTTAACCACTTCAGCCCCGGACCATTTGGCAGCCAAAGGACCAGAGGTCTTTTTTCAATTTCGCACTGCACTGCTTTAACTGGTAATTGCGCGGTCATGCAATGTTGTACCCAAACGAAATTGGCGTCCTTTTCTTCCCACAAATAGAGCTTTATTTTGATGGTATTTGATTGCCTCTGTGATTTTTATTTTTTGCGCTATAAACGGAAAAAGACTGCAAATTTTGAAAAAAAAAGATATTTTCTACTTTTTGTTATAAGAAAAATCCAATAAACTCAATTTTAATCAAACATTTGGGCCAAAATGTATTTAGCCACATGTCTTTAGTAAAAAAAATGCCAATAAGCGTATATTTATTGGTTTGCGCAAAAGTTATAGCGTCTACAAACTAGAGTACATTTTCTGGAATTTACACCGCTTTTAATTTATGACTGCCTATCTCATTTCTTGAGGTGCTAAAATGGCAGAGAAGTACAAAACCCCCCCAAATGACCCCATTTTGGAAAGTAGACACCCCAAGCTATTTGCTGAGAGGCATGTTGAGCCCATTGAATATTTTTTTTTTTAGTCCCAAGTGATTGAATAAAGACAAAAAAAAAAAAAAAAAAAAAAATGTTTTCAAAAAGTTGTCACTAAATGATATATTGCTCACACATGCCATGGTTATATGTGGAATTGCACCCCAAAATACATTTAGCTGCTTCTCCTGAGTATGGGGATACCACATGTGTGGGACTTTTTGGGAGCCTAGCCGCGTACGGGGCCCCGAAACCCAAGCACCGCCTTCAGGATTTCTAAGGGTGCAAATTTTTGATTTCACTCCTCACTACCTATCACAGTTTCGAAGGCCATAAAATGCCAAAATAGCACAAAACCCCCCCAAATGACCCCATTTTGGAAAGTAGACACCCCAAGCTATTTGCTGAGAGGCATGTTGAGCCCATTGAATATTTTTTTTTTTTAGTCCCAAGTGATTGAATAAAGACAAAAAAAAAAAAAAAATAAAAAAAAAATAAAAAAAAGTTGTCACTAAATGATATATTGCTCACACATGCCATAGTTATATGTGGAATTGCACCCCAAAATACATTTTGCTGCTTCTCCTGAGTATGGGGATACCACATATGTGGGACTTTTTGGGAGCCTAGCCGCGTACGGGGCCCCGAAACCCAAGCACCGTCTTCAGGATTTCTAAGGGTGCAAAATTTTTGATTTCACTCCTCACTACCTATCACTGTTTCGAAGGCCATAAAATGCCAAAATAGCACAAAACCCCCCCAAATGACCCCATTTTGGAAAGTAGACACCCCAAGCTATTTGCTGAGAGGCATGGTGAGTATTTTACAGCTCTCATTTGTTTTTGAAAATGAAGAAAGTAAAGAAAAAAAAAAAATTTTTTTCTTTTTTCAATTTTCAAAACTTTGTGACAAAAAGCGAGATCTGCAAAATACTCACCATACCTCTCAGCAAATAGCTTGGGGTGTCTACTTTCCAAAATGGGGTCATTTTGGGGGGTTTTATGCCATCTGGGCATTCCATGGCCTCCGAAACTGTGATTGGCAGTGAGAAGTGAAATAAAAAAATTACACCCTTAGAAAGCCTGAAGGCGGTGCTTGGTTTTTGGGGTGACGTACGCGGCTAGGCTCCCAAAAAGTCCCACACATGTGGTATCCCCGTACTCAGGAGAAGCAACAGAATGTATTTTGGGGTGTATTTCCACATATGCCCATGGCATGTTTGAGCAATATATCATTTAGTGACAACTTTTTGTAAAAAAAATATATATATTTTTTTTTTTCATTATTCAATCTCTTGGGACAAAAAAAAAAAAAATTTAATGGGCTCAACATTGCTCTCAGCAAATAGCTTGGGGTGTCTACTTTCCAAAATGGGGTCATTTGGGGGGGGGTTTGAACTGTCCTGGCATTTTATGCACAACATTTAGAAGCCTATGTCACACGTCACCCACTCTTCTAACCACTTGTAGACAAAGCCTTTTCTGACACTTTTTGTTTACATGAAAACATATTTTTTTTTTGCAAGAAAATTACGTTGAACCCCCAAACACTATATATATTGTTAAAGCAAAGGCCCTACAGATTAAAATGGTGGGTGTTGCATTTTTTTTTTTTCCACACAGTATTTGCGCAGCGATTTTTCAAACGCATTTTTTGTGGAAAAAATACACTTTTTTTTATTTTAATGTACTAAAACACACTACATTGCTCAAATTTTTGATGAAATAAAAAATATGATCTTAGGCCGAGTACATGGATACCAAACAGGACATGCTTTGAAATTGCGCACAAACACGCAGTGGCGACAAACTACATACATTTTTAAAAGCCTTTAAAAGCCTTTACATGATACCACATTAGATTCACGGAGGAGGTCTACTGCTAAAATTACTGCCCTCGATCTGACCTTCGCGGTGATACCTCACATGTATGGTGCAATTGCTGTTTACGTATGACGCCAGACCAACGATTGTGTTCGCCTTTGCGCAAGAGAAGGGGGGGCAGGGGTGCTTTTTTTTTTTTTTTTTTTTTTTTTTTTTTTATTTATTTAGCTTTTTTATTTTATTTTAAAACTGTTCCCTCCATTTTTTTCTTTTGTAATCATTTTTATTGTTATCTCACGGAATGTAAATATCCCCTATGATAGCAATAGGCAGTGACAGGTACTCTTTTTTTGAAAAAATTGGGGTCTGTTAGACCCTAGATCTTTCCTCTGCCCTCAAAGCATCTGACCACACCAAGATCGGTGTGATAAAACGCTTTCCCAATTTCCCAATGGCGCGGTTTATATCCGGGAGGGGGGACATTCCCTCCCACTGCTTGTAAAAGCAGTCTAGAGGCTAATTACCCGCTAGAATTGCTTTTACATGAAAGCCGATCACTGGCTGAAAAGAATGATACCAAGATGATACCTAAACCTGCAGGCATCATTCTGGTATAACCATTCAAAGTCCAGCAACATACTGGACATATATTGTAATCTTTATTTTTCATGCAGCCTCTTGGCTGAACGAAAAAAAGAGATTGATTGGTGGGTATGCCCACCATTAGAATACCTCCCTTCATCCACCCACTTCTAATGATGGGCATACATGCACCATTTATATATGCCGAAGCATGGGGGCATCCTCCCACAAAAGTTATGCCATGTACACACGGTTGCACTTTTCCACGGGGCAAGGCTCCGTCGGAATTTCGACCGTATGTACGCAGCATTAGGAGCCAATCGCGCCCCCCCCCCCCCCGGCTGCCCCCATGCTTCGGCATATATGCTCTTTTTTTTAACTGTGGTGGTGAAATCACCTCCTACAGTGTTGGAGTCGCGTCTTTATGTATCGTGGGAGCAAACACTATTGCTGTCAAGATAAATAAATCCGCGCTGCAACTGAATGGCGCACCTGAAAACAAAAAAATGGTTAACACTAAAACACAGTAAACAAAATTACATACCTGAAAAGCAAGCATGATAAAACATAATAAAACATTGCAGAATAGAATGGAGTAAAAAAAGAGCAACAATAGAGAGAGAACAATAAAACGACAACTATTTTTTTATTTTTTTGAGATTTACAGGTAAAAAAGCTCCTGACTGTTAGCGACTGAATCAAAACGCTACCACAAAAAACTGTTAGCGATCGCAGGGATCAGGCCTGACTCTGCGAACGCTGCAGTTATGTGTGCTTAGTGTTTTCTAAATGACAGTGATCGATCAATACTGCACTTGGGTGGGCTGGGCTGGGCTGGGCGGAGGGGGAAAACGCAGGTGCTAGCAGGTATCTGGGCTGATGCCGCTAACAATGCGTTTTTTTGGAACCCTAAACTGCTGGGACGCTAGTATAGATCTGATCAGATCAGATATTGATCTGTTCAGATACTGTACCACTAAGGGAGGTGTATGCTTTGTGCGTGGGTGTTTGCGGTGCTGGCACTAACCTGGGGCGACGCAGACCTTATTTGACCCTAAAACCTAATTGATATCACCCGCCGGGCGATCAGGGGGTTAAACCGTTATTGGGTAATAAATGGCGGGTGCCCTGACAGTATAAAAAACAAACTATCTAACCAGCGTCACCCGTAACAGTTATACGGTGATCACTGGTGAAAGGGTTAACTAGGGGCAATCAGGGGGTTAAAACCTTTATTAGGTATTATATGGGGGTACCTGACGCTATATAAAAACCTGACGGGCAACCTAAATAACTAACTGGCTAACCAGCGTCACCAGTGACAGTTATACTGTGATCACTGGTGAAAGAGTTAACTCTAGGGGCAATCAGGGGGGTTAAAACCTTTATTTAGGTTGTAATATGGGGGTACCTGACCTATAAACCTATTTATGAACCTATATAAACCTGGCGGTTACCTAAAAAAAAAACTGGCTACCTAGCGGCACCAGTGACACTTATGCAGCGATTAGAAAAACGATCGCTTAGTGACACTGGCAAAAGGGGGTGAAAGGGTTAACTAGGGGCAATCAGGGGGCTAAAACCTTTATTTAGGTTGTAATATGGGGGTACCTGACCTATAAACCTATTTATGAACCTATATAAACATGGCGGTTAACCTAAAAAAAAACTGGTTACCTAGCGACACTAATGCAGCGATCAGAAAAACGATCGCTTAGTGACACTGGCAAAAGGGGGTGAAAGGGTTAACTAGGGGCAATCAGGGGGTTAAAACCTTTATTAGGTAATATATGGGGGTACCTGACACTATATAAAAATCTGACGGGGAACCTAAATAACGAAATAACTAACTGGCTAACCAGCGTCACCAGTGACAGTTATACTGTGATCACTGGTGAAAGGGTTAACTCTAGGGGCAATCAGGGGGTTAAAACCTTTATTTAGGTTGTAATATGGGGGTACCTGACCTATAAACCTATTTATGAACCTATATAAACATGGCGGTTACCTAAAAAAAAAAATGGTTACCTAGCGACAGCAGTGACACTAATACAGCGATCAGAAAAACGATCGCTTAGTGACACTGGCAAAAGGGGGTGAAAGGGTTACCTGGGGGGCAATCAAGGGGTTAAACCTTTATTAGGGGGGGGTGGGGGGCTACCTTGGACCTAAAACTAACTGCACTGACAGTTATTACAGTCACACTGACACTAAATGCAGTGATCAGTAAATAAATGATCACTGCAATTAGTGACACTGTGACTGGGGGGGGGGGGAGGGGGTGAGCTGGGGGTGATCTGGGGGTGACCGGGGGGTGTTTTGTGTGCCTATGTGTACTGGTGTCAGTGTACTGTTGGTGCACTAACCTGTGTGTGTTGACTCCTCGGCGTTCCGGTCACATAGACCGGCGCACCGAGTGTGACATCACTTCCTCTGCCTGTGTTTTGATTGACACAGACAGAGGAAGCATCTGATTCGCCAGGAGCGATCGCGAGGGGGTGGCCAGAAACCACTGGCCGTCCCCTCATCCCGGATCGCTCCTGAAGCGATCCCGACCGTCCCCGCCGGCCGGGGGGGTCCGATCAGACCCCCCACGCGCCTGAAGAATGGCACGTACAGGTACGTGGTTCTGCCTGTACGTGCCATTCTGCCGACGTATATCTACATGGGGCGGTCGGGAAGTGGTTAAAAAGTGTTTGGGGACCTGGATCCTGCCCCAGGGGTAATGTATCAATGCAAAAAAAGGAGCAGTGATTTTAATAATGCTTGAAGTGGAACAATAAAAGTGAAATATTCCTTTAAATTTCGTACCTGGGGGGTGTCAATAGTATGCCTGTAAAGTGGCGCATGTTTCTCGTGTTTACAACAGTACGAGAGCAAAATTACATTTCTAAAGGAAAAAAAGTAATTTAAAAGTACTCGCGGCTATAATGAATTGTCAGTCCCAGTGTCTTGCCGAGAAAGTTCCCCCGGCGACTAAGGATCCCCCTGTACTGCGCAGGCACTGCGCTTGTGCAGTACGAAGCACAATGAAGCACAACGGAGTCTCCGAAAATAGCCGAAGCTGAACACAGTCAGTCAGCTGTACACAGCGCCTGCGCACTACATTATAACCTATGTCCAGGTTCGAGCCCCACCATCCATACACAGAGTATGAGTTAGAATAAAAACATGCCGAGAGCAGCGAGGCCGTGCCCAAAGCGTGGTGAGCAAAGCGAGCCCGCGAGGGGCCCTGTTACAGGTGCCGTGTACAGCTGATTCACAGTCTTCCACTTCGGCTATTTCCGGCGGCCTCGTTGTGCTTCAGGGAGTCCTTATCCACCGAGGGGAACTTTCTCGGCAGAACACCGGCAATACACATAAAAGTTCATTGATTAAAACGGCATGGGATTTTCACCATTACGTACCTGCAAATATGCAATTAAAATATAAGGTTTGATGTCAAAATTTGGCTCAAGATTGGGGCAAATACCCATTGTTTATTTTCTATAATAGCATTTAAGTATTAGAAGTTTGTAACATTGACTTTGTATGCATTGTTTAACACCAAATAAAATATGTTTGGAAGAAAAAAAAAATGTTTTTAGTTTTAATCTGTAGGATTTAGCAATAGGCAAACTAGTTTGCAACTTCTACAACAACAAGTCCGGGGAATATGGAATATTCAGCTTTGGCACCTGACCTTTTTTGTTTCACTGATTACCGTACCTATATTTCATAACAATAGATTACTATAGAGGTGTAGGTTGACCATAATTTTTTTCTCCTTTTGGGCTGTGTTGTTGCATGTATTTTCTAGAGGGGATTCCTAAAGTCTTCACGATAGCACTTTGCATTTCAGAGAAGTAATTTAAATTGTGCTCTAAATACTTACTAGTATGATCTTCCTTTAAGGTAATGGGCCCAAAGGATAAACATATTCATGTAGAAGGGTCAGTGTTCTGGTTTAGCCAAGACTTTAAAACACAGTGGGTAGGGAATTTACTTAATGTGACACTGTGACCAGGTGATAGACAACAAACTACAACATACAACTACAACAACAACAGCACCCAGATCTATCTTGCGACTCCTAAACACATCCCCTTAATCTCCTCATGTATCACAAATTTACAGAGCAATATATCAATGTGGATGTCACACCACTTCCTCAAACTCAATCTTTCTAAAACTGAGGTTGTAATATTTTCTCTTCCCTGACCCCCCCCCCCCCCCCATGATTGTACAATTGAGATCAAGGGCACAACCATGGGTCCCACCGCACATGCCAGGGTGCCATCTAATCCTATACTTTGAACTTTCCTTCAGCCCCAACATGCAATCACTGGCTAAATCTTGCCGCCTTAGCCTCCACAACACTTCCAGAATTCGCCCCTTCCTGACTAACAACACCACAAAACAACTTATTCACTCCTTGGTTATTTACCACATTGACTATTGTAACTCCCTCATCACTGGCCTACCACCTTTACACATGCTTTCCCTTTTCAGTCTATTATGAATGCTTCTGCTAGACTAATACACCTTACTAACCTATCAGTGACTGCTGCCCCTCTTTGCCAATCTCTTCACTGGCTTCGCACACCCCATTGTTTAGAATTCCAAAATACTTACTACAAAATACAAAGACATCCATAACATCAACTCCAACTACATCATCAAACTCATCTGCAGATATTGCCCAAATCATCCTCTCTGCTTATCCTGCTCACTAGCTCCCTTGTTACCTCATCTCATGCTTGCCTCCAGGACTTTTACAGAACCTCTCCTATCCTCTGGAACTCCCTGCCCCAGTATGTCTGGTCATCTCCTACCCTGTCTGCCTTAACCACTTGCCTACCAGGCACGAACACCCCCTTCCTGACCAAGCCATTTTTCAGCGCTATCGCATTTTGAATGACAATTGCGCGGTCATGCAACGATGTACCCAAATACATTTTTTATAAAAAAAATTCCCACAAATAGAGCTTTCTTTTGGTGGTATTTGATCACCTCTGCGGTTTATATTTCTTGCTTATATATACAAAAGAAGAGGGACAAGTTTGAAAAAACACAATATATTTTACTTTTTACTATAATAAATATCCAATTATTTTTTTTAAAACACATTTTTTTCCTCAGTTTAGGCCGATACGTATTATTTTACATATTTTTGGTAAAAAAATCGCAATAAGCGTATATTGATTGGTTTGCGCAAAAGTTATAGTGTCTACAAAATAGGGGATAGATTTATAGCATTTTTTTTATTTTTTTTTTTTTACTAGTAATGGCGGCAATCCGCGATTTTTATCATGACTGCAACATTGTGGCGGACATATCGGACACTTTTGCCACATTTTTGGGACCATTCACATTTATACAGCGATCCGTGCTGTAAAAAAGCATTGATTACTGTATAAATGTGACTGGCAGGGAAGGGGTTAACACTAGGGGGCGATTGAAGGGTTAATATGTTCCCTATGGGAGTGATTCTAACTGTGGGGGGAGGTGACTGACTGGGGGAGGAGACCGATCGGTCGGTGTCCCTATGTACAAGGGACACACCATCGGTCTCCTCTCCTCTGACAGGATGTGAATCTGTGTGTTTACAAACACAGATCCACGTCCTGCTCAGTTACTGGGCAATTGCGGCCGTCGGGCACGCGCATCGGGACCCCAGCGATGCGGCGGGCGCTCGTGCGCGCCCCCTAGTGGCTGCAAAGTTAGTGCCGTCATATGTCGGTGGCCCGGAACAACAGATGTTTCTTGCCGCCGTCATATGACTGTGGGCGGTCAGATAGTGGTTAAGGTAATCCTTGAAAACAAATTCATTCAGTGAAGCCTACCTCACCTACACTTAAGAACTGTACTTGAGTCCCCTCCATCAGATCATTCCCTGCAGATATTACCTTTTGTACCACCTCCCCCTCCCTTTAGATTGTAAGCTCCATGAGTAGGGCCCTCCTATTCCTTCTGTGTCAAACTGTATTGTAATTGTACAGTCCCCCTTTATATTGTAAAGTGCTGCATAAACTATTGGCACTATATAAATCCTGTATAATAATAATAATAATAATAACATATTTATATATTCTTAAAAAGCAATAACAAGCTTTATAACATGTCCTTAGCAACCTCCGTAACTGCAGGCAATCTGGAGCAAATTATCCTCTAATCTCACAAAAGAACCACTGAAGACATTCAAGTAAATATGTCAGTAGCTCAGCTCATCCCCTCCATGCATCTGTTTTATGTTTATTGTGGATATTACCATTGATTAAATTGGCTCTTATAACTGTGCTACATCCATGGCATTGATAGATCTATATGGACAAAAGTTTTTTTTAGGAGGCAGGACTTTTGAGACACCACAAGATCACAATTCTGTTTCCATAAAGAACAACATAGGTTTATTTATACAAAAGTTTAAATAAAACAATGCAAAAAGTTTTCTGTGAGAAAATAACAAGAGCAATACAGATATAAAGACCCCAAACCTAATTTACAGTAGCTTTATCACCCACTTAACTGAAACACATATAAGTAACCTAAGGGAAAGCCCCCCTGTAGTTTCTTGATATACAGTATGTTGGCTATATGCTGCCAGGATCATTCCTTCCTTTTTAATCAGTGAAAGCTAGGGGTGTCAATATCCCATGAGGGGGGTCAATACAAAAGGGAGGATACCCTGTGTGTGTTGCGCTTGGTGCAGGGGTGATGGGTTCCCTCCCCTTTTGTATTGATCCTCCTCTACTCCTTCATGGGATATTGACATCCATAGCTTTCACTGATTAAAGGCGAGGGACTGATCCTTGTAACATATAGCCAATGTATGTCAAGAAATATGTGTGTATGATTTTAACATATGTAAGTGTATGATTCCAGACATGTCAATTTTGGTTACTTTAGAGCAAATTGACAGTTAAGCCCCTGAAGAAGTAGACTGTCTTAAATCTGTATGTAGCACTGCCCCCTGGGGGGTTGCTTAGTAATGCATGTTCTCTAATACCGCATTGAACTTGTGAACTCTCCAGTCCCTCTGACACTCTAGGTTCAGACATGTAATGTACACCTTTAAATGACACACAGACACAAATCCTGGGTTTAACCAAGACTAGGTTGAAATAACTCTTGTGACAATAGTAATTAGTAACAACACATGAATGCAACAATGTAAGCAAGGGTACACATAGGATATTATAGAGTAACGATCAATGACTATAAGGGAAGTGTTCACTTTAAAGG
This sequence comes from Lithobates sylvaticus, assembly GCA_028564925.1. Lineage (NCBI taxonomy): Eukaryota > Metazoa > Chordata > Amphibia > Anura > Ranidae > Lithobates > Lithobates sylvaticus. The sequence goes on along the minus strand of CM053028.1, from coordinate 320,974,476 downwards.
AAAACTCCAGACTAACTTATAATACCTTGATCCTAATGAGAGACAGGATACTATACTATTAACTATACTGTACTATAGTTAAGTATTCACTTTAAGAGTACTAACAACACTGTCCTAACAGCAAGGCCTTGCACTGTTTTCACCGGCAACGTTGGAGCTCATAGAATAAAAATTCCTAGCTGTAGCAAAGAGATGATGAGCAATGCAAGATTATAAATCCTATATGATAAGGATTCTATTTGTAATTCAAGAGAATGTGGTAGGTGTCCTATGTTCAAAGGTTAGTACTTGGTAGAACAATGGGATCTGTGAGCATAAGCTCTCTCACCAATCCTGATAGACCTCAAAGCCTACTGATGGGACCAACAAAAGATTCTTCCTCACACAGGTAGGCCGAAGCAGGGATTCGTCTCTGGACTCCTCGATCTGGTTCCCAGTGCCCAACGCTGCTGCAGGGTGTCTCTCCATTAGCAGTCATCAGCTGAACTCGCTGTCACTGGAGCGGTGGCTGTAGATCGCGCTAGGCCGCAATCCTCTGACACAGTGGCAGCGTGATGCTCACACAGTCAGATCCAGAAGGCAAAAGAGCATGGGCCTGATCTCCAGATCCCTATATAGTCTCTCCCACAATCCCTCCTTGAGAGAAAACAGTCTTCTGGGAGATGCGGTGCACAGTCAATTCTGCAATATCAGCAAAAGTCTTCACAGGAAATTATGTCAGTGATTGAAGTCAAGCACTAGGGGGGATATAGAACCAAGGCTAGGATAATAATAGACAATCTGCTGAGGTCAGATAAGCGTAGTCCGCTCCTGGCTACATGTGAAACAATTTGAGCTGAATTACCTATGCCAACCACTATAGGAGTAAATGGTTGTTATGACAGAGGGGCTTTCCCCCAGGTTACTCCATTTAAGTGGATGACAGAGCTATATTAAGTTTTTGGTCTTTATATCTGTAGTGGCCATAACCCTCGATGGGGCGGCCTTTACTTTTGGGCTTACCAGTTACCTCCGCTTGGCTTGTTAATCCATGTCCAGGGGTTCCCAGGGTTAGTACCCAACAACTTTGGATGCTGACACCATAAAAGTCCTTTTAAAAGGTTTTTATTTGCAGGGGTAACATCCAACAAACACAGTCTCGAATGGGAACTGAGGGCAAGGGTTAAGAAACTCAGGCACCTTGAACTGCTGACAATTTAAATGTCTCTACAAAAACCCAGAGAGTAACCACTCGCAGCTGGGCACTTCAATGTTGAACAAATCTCTAGCCAGAGATTATGGCAGCCGACACTTTGATCCGGAAACTTGTAAAGTCTCTGACATTGAGCAAACTCTCAACCGAAAGTGAATAGGAACCTTTTCTCAGTACCTGGAACGTTCTTTGTCTCCTTGGCAATACTGTTAAACTGTGGATCCGTTAGTGTCCATAACAACCCAGCAACCAGGCACTTCTTAGGATGCCAGCTTGTTGGCCCTCCTCCGAAGAGTCCTCCCCCGGTCGCTTACATGAGCTGCGGTGCCCTTCCAAGATTGAGAGCACACCCGGATGCCTTGAATCCTCCCTCAGTTACTGCGCCTCGGACCAGCCGGTTCCGAGACTCGGGAACAGATGGATCCTTGCCCCAGACCAAGCAGGTCTATGGGGTTAGTCAAACTGACCATGTTGCGGGATGGCAAACGCTCCCGGGCCCTGGACCCCTCGCTGGGCTACCCCGGTCCAGATTCAGAAACAGGAAGCTACGGCCGAACCCCGAACACGTGACTTCAACACCTTAAGTACTCTTCCCCAGACTCCTCAGCGGGGCCAGGCGCACCCACTGATTGGCTCCGGGGAAGAATGATACTCAAAGCCTCCAACCAGGCCTGGTTCTGGGCCTGTCATGTGTACCTTACTGTACCCATGACCAGGCAAAACCCTAGTACAGCCCAGCCAAACTGATGCCAAAGTTAACCTGCACAATTAACCCTCAGAACCTACTGTTCTGAGGAAAAAACTAAATTTTCACATATAGCGGACACCTTCTAAAAGTGTAACCGCTACATACTCCCCCTGGTTATTTAGACAATGTCCTCATTGTCTAGGCAACAACCAGAGAAAAAAATCCTAACACAATTTACAAAAAAGAGAAAAACCTGTGTGGTGCCTGAGTTTTAAATGGGTGTTGGGAAAGGGAAGGAAGGAAACACATTTAAACTGTTTGACATTTTCACAACAACATGTTTTACATACTGTACATGTACCACCCAGACTAACTGACTAACACACCCAATCTCAGATGAGCTTGACAGTCGATCTCAGTGCATCCTGAAGAAAAAACACAACATGCAAGGTAACACTATACACTGTACAATTTGTTTTAAAGAGCGAAATTTCACCGCACTCTGTGAAATTCCCTTCTTTAAAATCACATGAAATTATTTTCCTAACATCACTAACGTATGTCAAAGAAAGTTCTCGCTACTGCTGTGGCCAGAGCTGCTGTAACTGCAAGTCTTTTGAAACCAAAGACTGTGAGCTGGGAACCTGTAGATTTTGACACGTAGTTTCCTGTAGCAACCACCTGCCTATCTATCCCACAGTCCTTGTAACTTGCAGAAAATCACAAAAAGATAAAGATACGGGAGAATTTTTTTTTACAAAATTCAAAGGCTTGATTTCAGGAACAGTTCACCAATAAAACTGTGGATCGGGCAAAACGACATCTCTACCCACTTCACCATCATATGTGGTGATGTAGTACACAGCACTGTCCTTATCCGGTCAGCAGATCACAACTTTATCACAATAGATATGCCGCAGTGGCTTTGGGACCTTAAGGTACTCCCAGACATCCTCCGCATAACACTTTTCCTGATTCACTTCCACAATGTCCATGACTTCCCTAGGCACGTAAGGGAATTCAAGTCCATACTCTGTTGCCACCTGCTTGTTAAAGTCTCAGGGGCCTAAGCGACCCTGTCATAATCAGGCAGTGTCTATAACACGGGCAACAGATGGATTTAAGCTAAAAAGCTTTTAAAAAGTTTAAAACTTTTACTCACGGCAGTTTGGGTTCAAAGTTCCAATCGTTTCCTTGGTCGGAGCCAGACTCGGTTTGTGAACCAGGCAACGAATCTCTAGCAGGCCGATAACTATCCCCAGCAGTATTTGCATCTCCCTGTGGTCGGTGCTTAAACACCTTCCTCCAAATATCCGTTCCGGGGATGCGGGAGGCCGGTTTGCCTCTGCGGCGGCAAGGGGTGCTGAGTCGCTTCTTCTCCTGTGCAACTGGCGCTGCAACAGCAACATTCTCTTGGGGGGTCATGTCCATGACCTTCACAACAGTCTCTGGAACTTCAGAGGGGGCAGGATCCCTTCTGGCAATCGGAGCCCCAAAAGACTATGCCGGGACATACACAATCGAATCCTCGGTTGCGATGCCTGTGGCCCAGTCATACCGGAAGGCCCGGAGTTGCACGGTGGGCTGCTCGACTTGGAAAATGTACTCGCCACACCTTCGGTACCTGGCGAACGGCCGAGGGTTTGCGACCAACCCATCACATCTTCCGCACAACACTCCAAGAGCTTCCATATCTCCAACAGTGCACAAAATGAACCGCCCCTGCGGCAGCAGACGAATGCCCGTGTCTGTGATCATGGTACCGGGCATCTGTACTCTTGCTGGACCCCTTGCTGTAGACATCCTGGGTCCAGGTGCTGGCTGCATATTCGAGAACCGGTGCATTCTGTCGAGAAGGTAACGGTATCTTTTTCTCCACTCCGAGAAGTCAACCACACCTCTTCTCCTTCCGCAACACACTCTCACGCGGGAAAAGATCAGCATAAACTCCTCCCACTGGGCGCTGTCGCTGTGTAACTTTGCAGGCTGTTCAGTACAGGCTCCTCCCACGCTTACGCACCTCAGTGAAAGTCTCTCCAAAATGGTGCTGATCTTTAATGGCGTAGTTCAAAAAAACATTCACCCTCTGTTTCAAGGCCCTGCGAGGCAACTGTAAATCCTGGACGGTGAGCCCCCAAGTGTAGCGGCAATAACCCTCAATGGGGAGGCCATGACTTTTGGGCTTACCAGTTACCTCCGCTTGGCTTGTTAATCCATGTCCAGGGGTTCCCAGGGTTAGTACCCAACAACTTCGGATGCTAACACCATAGAAGACCTTTTAAAAGATTTTTATTTGCAGGGGTAACATCCAACAAACACAGTCTCGAATGGGAACAGAGGTCAAGGGTGAAGAAACTCAGGCACCTTGAACTGCTGACAATTTAAATGTCTATACAAAAACCCAGAGAGTAACCACTCGCAGCTGGGCGCTTCAATGTTGAACAAATCTCTAGCAAGAGATTATGGCAGTCAACACTTTGATCCGGAAACTTGTAAAGACTCTGACATTGAGCAAACTCTCAACCGAAAGTGAATAGGAACCTTTTCTCAGTACCTGGAACGTTCTTTGTCTCCTTGGCAGTACTGTTAAACTGTGGATCTGTTAGTGTCCATAACAACCCAGCAACCAGGCACTTCTTAGGATGCCAGCTTGTTGGCCCTCCTCCGAAGAGTCCTCCCCGGTCGCTTACATGAGCTGCGGTGCCCCTCCAAGATTGAGAGCACACCCGGATGCCTTGAATCCTCCCTCAGTTACTGCGCCTCGATGGATCCTTGCCCCAGACCAAGCAGGTCTATGGGGCTAGTCAAACTGACCATGTTGCGGGACAGCAAACGCTCCCGGGCCCGGGACCCCTTGCGGGGCTACCCCGGTCCAGATTCAGGAACAGGCAGCTACGGCCGAACGCTGAACACGTGACTTCAACACCTTAAGTACCCTTCCCCAGACTCCTCAGCGGGGCCAGGCGCACCCACTGATTGGCTCTGGGGAAGACTGATACTGAAACCGTCCAACCAGGCCTGGTTCTGGGCCTGTCATGTGTAAATCACTGTACCCATGACCAGGCAAAACCCTAGTACAGCCCAGCCAAACTGATGCCAAAGTTAACCTGCACAATTAACCCTCAGAACCCCACTACTGTTCTAAGGAAAAAACTAAATTTTCACATATAGCGGACACCTTGTAAAAGTGTCACCGCTACATATCTGTATTGCTTTTGTTATTTCATCATAGAAAACCTTCTTTAGTTGATCTGTATAAATAAAGTTATGTTATTTTTAGCAAAACAGCCCTGCCTCCTAAAAAAACTTTTTGTCTTAACAGCGGATATTAGAAGGCTTCCAAGTAACTGCTGGGCAAGAAGGGAACAGGGTGAACTAAGCTGTTAAAATGGCTTAAACAAGGGGAGAGTGGCTGAGAATCCAATACCTCTACTGTGAACTTTGAAGATTCCCCAGTGCCTGCAGCTCCATAGGCCAGTAAATGCTTGTTTTAAATCTCAGTTACTGCTTGATAAAAAATATGTTAATGCAGGAAAGTTCCTAGCTTGGCCATGCAAAAAATGTTTTATTCTTGGAAAAGTCCAGAGCTCTGTTAGTGAGATTCCCCCTCACTTTTTGCTCTTCTGCCAACATTTTACCAGACAGGATGTGATGGGATATTTCCAAAAATAATACAGACAGAAATAAAGATACCTTTTTTTACTAGTAGGGAAGGATAAAACCTCTTTCACGCTAGGTTCACATCTATGCATTTTTTGGTGCAGTCTGCAGTTTTCAGAAAAACACTACAGTCCATTTAACACGGTTTCCAATGGTACACGGGCACATGTATTTATCAGCTGGTGCGTTATTACAGCAGATTGTGCCTTGCGTGTAATAGACTTCACTAGACCTGCACCAAAAACGCAAGAGTTTTTACATGCGTTTTTTTCTCTATAAGGCTGCAGTGTGTTTTTAAACCCATGTTTTTATGCGTTTTTTCATGCAGTTTTCATGCATTTCGCTTTTTTTTCTCCATAACAAAGTATATATAGCTGGTTGTTAACCGCTTAAGGACTGCCTCCTGTAGATTTACGTCAACAGAATGGCATGGCTGGGCAAAAGCACGTCCCCTTTAAGTGCCCAGCCGTGGGTCGCGCGTGCTCAGGTACTGAGCTCTGTGACCGCGGCCGCGGGACCAGCGGACCCGATCGCCGCTGGTGTCCCGCGATCGGGTCACAGAGCTGAAGAACGGGGATAGGTCTGGGTAAACAAACCTCTCCCCGTGCTTCCTACACTGCCTGTCACTGATCGGCTGTTCCCTGGGAAAAGCCGATCAGTGACGTCAGACGTAAAGCCACGCCCCCTACTGTAAAAAAAAACACACACACACTGACGTAACCCCTCCCCGCCCCCTAGCGATTAACTCCTTCACTGCCAGTGTCATTTACATAGGAATCAGTGCATTTATATAGCACAGATTTCTGCATAAATGACAATGGTCCCAAAAATGTGTCAAAAATGTCCGATGTGTCCGCCATAATGTCGCAGTCACAATAAAAAAATCGCTGATCGCCGCCATTACTAGTAAAAAAAAAAAAAAAATAAAAATGCTATAAAACTATCCCCTATTTTGTAAACGCTATAACTTTTGCGCAAACCAATCAATAATCGCTAACTGCGCTTTTTTTTTACCAAAAATATGTAGAAGAATACGTATCGGCCTAAAGTGAGGAAAAAAATAAGTTTTTTTATATATTTTTTGGGGATATTTATTATAGCAAAAAGAAAAAAATATTGCATTTTTTTCAAAATTGTCGCTCTATTTTTGTTTATAGCGCAAACAATAAAAACCGCATAGGCGATCAAATACCACCAAAAGAAAGCTTTATTTGTGGGAAAAAAAGGACGACAATTTCTGTTTGGGAGTGACCGTGCAATTGTCAGTTAAAGTGACGCAGTGCGGAATCGCAAAAAGGGGCCTGGTCCTTTGGCTGCAAATTGGTCCGGGGCTTAAGTGGTTAAGGAGCAGCCTGAGAAGCCAGATGCAGCATCCTTAACCACTTGCCTACAGGGCACTTTCACCCACTTCCTTCCCAGGCCAATTTTGAGCTTCCAGCACTGTCGCACTTTGAATGACAATTTTGCGGTCATGCTAGACTGTAACCATGTGAAATTTTTATAATTTTCTTCACACAAATACAGCTGTCTTTTAGTGGTATTTAATCACTGCTGGTTTTTTTTTTTTTTACAAAAAAAAAAAAAAGACTGACATTTTTTAAATAAAAAAAGTTTTTCTTAGTTTCTGTCAGTAAATTTTCAAAATAAGTAATTCTTCTCCTTCACTGATGTGCGCTGATGAGGTGGCACTGATGGGCACTTATGAGGTGGCACTTATTGGCACTGATGAAACGGCACTTGTGGACACTAATTAGGTGGCACTGATAAGGAGGCACTAATATGCCGCACTTTTGGGCACTGATAGGTGGCACTGATATGTGGCACTTATGAGCACCGATAGGTGGCACTGATGGGTGGCACTGGTAGGCACTGATATGTGGCAGTGATGGGCACTGATCGGCGCACTGGTGGGCACTGATGGGTGACACTAATGGGCATTGATGGGTGGCACTGATGGGCAGCAATGATGGGCATTGATAGGCAGCACTGATAGCCAGCACTGATAGCCAGCACTGACTGGCATTACTAATGGGCACTGATTGCTGGCACTGATGGCATGTTATTGTAATCAGGGCACTGATTAACAGTGCCATGATTACATGTCTTGATGTCCCCTGGAAGGAGATGCCACTGATCGGCTCTCCTTGCCACAAACTCTGACAGTGGGAGATGATGAGAGCCGGTTACAGGCATCTCCACGTTTACATATGATCGGCTTGTGTTGGACACAGCCGATCACATGGTTAAAGAGCCACTGCCGTGGCTCTTTACAGAGATCAGAGTCACGCCATGTCCCCCCAAAATCCATACCAGACCCTTATCTGAGCATGCAGCCCAGCGGGTAAAGAAAGGGAGGGGACGAGCAATCACCCCCCCTCCTGAACCATACCAGGCCTCAACATAGGGGGTGCTTTGGGGCAGGGGACAAGGGCCTCTTCCCCACAACTCTGGCTGTGGTTGTGGGGGTCTGTGGGTGGAGGGCTTATTCAGAATCTGGAAGCCCCCTTTAGCCCCCATATCCTGGCCATCCCCATGTGAATGAGTCTGGGGTACATCGTCGCCTTCCTTTCCTGACCTGCCATGCTGCATGCTCAGATATGGGTCTCAAATAGATTGGGGGGTTCCCCATGCCATTTTTTGTTGATTGTTTTTATTGCCGGCAATCCTTTTCTTTACATTTAGCTGTCAGCGGGGAACCCTGCTGACAGCTGATGACCCATTGGTTGTTAAGGACGTGACAGCCAGCTTCCTGGCCCACTCCTTAACAACCAGCTATTTACAGTTTGTTAAAGGGAAAAAAAAACACATAGAAACTGCACGCAAAAAAAGTATGGTTTAAAAACGCAATACAAAACACCCTGAAAAATGTGTCAACCGCAACTGCATAGATGTGAACAATGGTCAGAATTGTATTTTTTTCCATGTTCCTGTTGCAGATGTTTTCACACTTCCTGTCTAGTAAAACCATTGTCACAGAGACAAAAAGTTAAGAAAAATCTTACTAATGGAGTAAAAATATTTCCCCACTTTATCCCAAACTAAAAAAACAAAAACAAAACACTTTTGGCTTGACATACACTTTGGGGTTGATACCCGTACACACGGTCAGACATTTCAACCACAAAATCTGTCTGATTTTTTCCGACGGATTTTGTCCGAAACTTGTGTTGCACAAACACGGTCGAACAAAGTTGTCGGAAAATGTGATCGTTCCGAACGAGGTGATGTATAAAATGTACAATGGGACTACATAGAAGCCAGTAGCCAATAGCTTTCGTCTCCAAATTTCTTCAGGGCATGCGTGGCACTTTGTGCGTCGAAATTCTCTACACACGATCGGAAAAAGTCCGATCAGATTTTGTTGTCGGAAAATTTTAGATCCAGCTCTCAAATTTTTTCCGACGGAAAAAGCCCGCTAGAGCCCACACACAATCGGATTTTCTGACAACATAATCCAATCAGACTTTTTCCATCGGAATAGCCGACCGTGTGTACGGGGCATAAAGCTGGAGATTGCAAAATCGGCTTCTAAGTTCTGCTTGTTTAATAAAAAGAGAAGTTTAGATTAAAATAACATATGTGGATGCAGCATCGGTCCGAAACTTTCCCATAACACAATTGATGCTTTTAACTTTTTTTGAGGTGATACTTCCCCCCATGGCATTGGCCAAATATGGTCATATGATAGCCAGTCCAGAGCAGGGGTAGCTAATCTAGAAAGCCAGTCTAGAACAATGATGTGCAGTCAAGATTGCAACATGTGAAAATGCACATGTAAGTGGCTAAAAGAGGCTGGAGGAGATCATCTGCAGTGAGATGTCAAAAAAGTATGAAAAAAGTGAAAATTGCATGTTAAGGAAAATAAACATGGCAATTTTTATGACATAAATTACTTATATCAGTTATATTACTTGTTACAGGTATTTATATAGTGCCAACCATTTACAAAGCACTTTACATATATGTTGTACATTCCCATCAGTCCCTTCATTCAAGGAGCTTACAAACTAAGGTCTCGACCTCTCATGCATGCATATACATACTAGGACCATTTAAGACAGGAGTCAATTAACTTACTAGAATGTCTTTGGAGTATGTGAGGAAACTGGAGCACCCAGAGGAAACCCAGGCAAGCACAGGGAGAATATGCAGAGATCATACAGGTAGTGATGAAGGTAGGTTTCAAACTTAGGATCATAGTGCTACTAGACAGAAGTGCTACTACTGTAAGCCACGTTAGAGCTTATTCCATCCTCAATTATACAACCAATAACTAAAATTATAGCTCAACGTTAACTCACATCACATTTACATGCAGCCACAGTATTAAGTGTTTGCAGTGCTCCTGGTGGCTTTGATTGATACTTCTGGAAGTTTTACTTTGTCAGATATGATATTGCAGTAAATGACATGATTTTAGCTTTCAGAAGTGTCTCAGCGTGGAAAGCCAGTGGGTGAAGGACGATGTCTGTAGGAAGCAAGTATCTCCTAGCAATCATTAGCCCAGCACCTCCTAAATTCACTTTTCATTGTCTTTTTCCAAAGCATCAGAAATAATTTAAGGACAGGGTGAATAGATTTAGCAGATAAATATGTGCATAACCTTTCTGCCATGTAAGCGAGTAGTAAGAAAAATCTTTAGTAAAAAAAAAAAAATAATAACAAAATTATGCAAATTATTAATTATTTCACTTAGTGTTGTCTTTGTATATTGCCCACAAAAACGTTATCTCTACATTAATGTGTAATGTTTATTTATTAATTTTAATAAATGGATAGATTTAAGTTAAGATGGTGTATTTAGTTTCATTATTGTTCATTAAGTAACATGCAACATTTATTATAAATAACTCAATAAAATTAATGTAGAAAAAGGGGAAAATGTAACTAGTATTAGCTTAAAAAGAATATGTAATTTGCACTGAATGGGCAAAGAAACAGAGTCTCTTTCAACCCACCCTTGACCTACTCTATGCTCTATGTCAAAAGATGTCAAGCCTTTCCTATAGATGATGAATGACTGCACAGGCCCAATCACTGCACCACCTAAGCACTATTAATCTATCTCTTTGAGAAACAGTCATTATTCTGATGCAGATGCAGGCACAGACAGATTTTTCTACTTCACCTGCAACAGCAGAAAAGCTTGGTCAGGAACCTTGCATCAAACCACACCCCAGGATGCTATGTGAACAGTGAACTAGTAACTGTACACTAATAAAGTCCTTTTCTCTCTCCTCTTGCCAGCATGTTCATTAACAATTCTTGTGCACTGCCACAGATCCTGCTCCTGCTTTATCCATGCTTCTACACTGTTTTCGTTTGTGAACTTTTACTTCTGAGTATGAAGGAAAATGTGACTGTCCCCAAGAAAATGGAAATTTGCATTGGACTTTTACATAGCTGAAGGGATGCATCAGATAGCAAGGGAGCACAAACAAGGTAGGAGCGGGCACTGTAATTCACCTGCAATGAGATTTTTTTTAAGTATACAGTTTTGCTTTGAAAACACATTGCATGGTTTTATTAGTGAATAGTTATTAGTGAATATTAGTTGGTAGTTTTATTCTTTGCCTAGAATTTAGCTATAAAGTACAGAGAGTAGAAAAGAATAGAAGAAAGAAGAAAAGAATCATGAGAAAGTTGTCTAATCATCCTCAGGGTGAGTGGATGTGCAGTAAAAGATCCAAAGGGAACACATTCTTTCACATTGTATCTATTTATTATTTTAGATACTGAATGGTAGATGTTTAATCATTATCCAAGAAAGTTTCGACTTTCTTGGACAATTCCAACTTATTTTAGTAAGTCGGAATTGACTGTAGGAAACATCTAGAATCTGGCAAATGGAATTTAGGTTGCCATAAAAAATGTACATTTCTACAAAGCCTTAGGAATATTCAGGATTGCTCCAAGGATAATAGTTACAAAATAGTTAATATAAACTAGTTAATTTACAAGTTCCATCTATGAGCATTCATTTTTCTATGTGAACAGCCTTGATTCTATAGTAAATTAACCTCAGTATGTGTTGGCACTATAAAAAAAAATAAGCCTTTATAAATAACCACTTCAATACAGGGCTCTTATACACCATTTTTTTAAAAATTGTAATTACCCGCCCCTGATGAAAAATTGTGCCTTAGGCAATTTCGCAATCTGTGATCCATCCTCAGGACCCAGTAAGCCAGAGGATTTTCGGTGGGAAAGGTGTCCAAGTCTGACCTTGCCCCAAGGTATTCCTGCACCATGTATATCAGACGCTGGCGATGGTTGCTGGAACCGATCACCTTGGGGCTGCGGACTAAAAAATTGTCTGAACGCATCGGTCAGACGTCCACCTTCCCCACCGCTCCTTCTGCTACTGACCGAAGCCTCAGCAACTCGTCGCCCAGGACCAGGAGTTTGTAGCCTCCCAGTTTCTGGGAACGCGTTGCACAGGCCTTTCTGCAAGGCCTCCCTGAGATGTCTCATCCTCTGCTCCCTCTGCGACGGCAAGATAAGGTCTGCAACCTTACCCTTGTACCGCGGATCAAGGAGAGTGGCCAGCCAGTAATGGTCCCTCTCCTTGATCCGAAGAACACGAGGATCCTTCCGCAGGCTTTGCAGGATCAGGGAGGCCATGCAGCGTAGGTTAGCTGAGGCATTCGGTCCGGAGTCTTCTGGGTCACTGAGGATGACATGATCGCCAGCCACCTCCTCCCAGCCACGTACAAGTCCACTGTTTGTTGGGACTGTACATCATCCCTAAAAGACTGCTGCTGCTGATGCTGAGTGCCAGGCTCCACCTCCATGCTCACACAATCCTCCTCCTCCTCCTCCTCCTCCTCCTCCTCCTCCTCCTCCTCTTCCTGTGTGATGGGTGGGACAGAAGGAACACTGTCCGGATAAAGGGGCCTTGAGAGGCAAGGAAGTCCTCCTCTTCCTGCCTCTGTTCTGCCTCAAGTGCCCTGTCCATTATCCCACGCAGCGTATGCTCCAACAGGTGGACAAGAGGGACAGTGTCACTGATGCATGCACTGTCACTGCTCACCATCCTCGTGGCCTCCTAAAATGGTGAGAGGACAGTGCATGCATCCCTGATCATGCTCCACTGACGTGGGGAAAAAAAACCAAGCTCCCCTGACCCTGTCCTGGTGCCATAGTCGCAAAGGTACTCATTGATGGCCCTCTGCTGCGTGTGCAGTCGCTGCAGCATGGCCAACGTTGAGTTCCACCTGGTGGGCATGTCACATATTAGGCGGTTCTTGGGCAGGTTCAGCTCCTTTTGCAGCTCAGTCAGCCGAGCACTGGCATTATAAGATCGCGGAAATGCACACAGACTTTCCTGGCCTGCCTCAGGACATCCTGTAAGCCTGGGAACCTGCCCAAGAACCGCTGCACCACCAGGTTGAGGACGTGAGCCATGCAGGGCACATGGGTGAGCTGCCCCTGTCGCAGGGCGGAGAGGAGGTTGGTGCCATTGTCAGAAACGACCATTCCTGGCTTAAGCTGACGTGGCGTCAACCACCTCTCGGCCTGCCCCTGCAGAGCTGCCAGAACCTCTGGCCCAGTGTGGCTCCTGTCCCCCAAACACACCAGTGCAAGTACGGCATGGCATCTTTTTGCCTGCGTACTTGCGTAGCCCTTGTACGCCTACGGAGCACCGCTGGTTCCAAGGACAGAGCACTGGAGGAAGAAGAAGAGGAGGGGGGTGGAGGAGAGAGGTGTGTCACAACCAGTAGCAGTAGTAGCGTTTTGAGGCGTGGTGGCGGAACAACCTCCAACACTACTGCACCTTGTCCTGCATCCCTCCCAGCTGCCAATAGAGTGACCCAATGGGCCGTGAAAGAAAGGTACCGTCCCTGTCCATGCCTGCTGGACCATGAGTCAGCGGTAATATGCACCTTACCGCTGACTGCCCTGTCCAGCGAGGCATGGACATTGCCCTCCACATGCCGGTAGAGAGACGGAATCGCCTTCCGTGAGAAAAAGTGGCGTTTGGGAACCTGCCACTGAGGAACCGCACATTGAACAAACTCACGGAAGGGGGCAGAGTCTACCAACTGAAAAGGCAGCAGTTGAAGTGCTAGCAATTTAGCCAGGCTAGCATTCAACCGCTGGGCATGTGATGGCTGGGAGTGTACTTCTTTCTACGGTCCAGCAGCTGGGGCAGGGAAATTTGCCTGCTGCAATCGGACGGCGGTGTACTGCAAGTACTTGGTTGTGACACACCTAATTCTACACCTTCAGTCCTCTCAGAGCAGCTTTCAGAGAGGACTGAAGGTGTAGTGGGATGGAGATCCCAGCTGAGGAGGAGCAAGGAGAGGTCCGCTTAGTTCTTTGGTGTGGGTCTTTTATGTGTGCCTGCCAACGAGCTGCATGGCAGGTCGCCATATGTCTGGTCATGCTTGTGGTGCCCAAGCGGCTGATGTTTTGGCCACGCGAGATACGCTGAGACAAATATTGCAAATAGCAGTGGTGCGATCTGATGCACTCGTCTCAAAAAAGGCCCACACCAAAGAACTTTTCTGATAATGTGCAGAGGCAGCGCCCTGCACAGGCGGAGCTCTGCGGTGTTGTACAGTTGCTGTGCTGGCCTCTACCTGGCCTCCAGGGGGCATCCTGCCTCGTTGGACATGTGACGCCGCATCCTCCTCCTCCTCGTCCTCCTCCTCATCCTCTCTCCCTTCAGGCACCCACGTGGAGTCAGTGACCTCATCATCCCCTCCCTCTTCACCACTAGAGCAAACCTGGCAGTAAGCTGCAGCTGGTGGAACAGTACTGCCAGATTCCTCAAGCTGGGTATCATCATCCGAGCCTTCGAATCGTTGGGCATCCTCCTGGAGCATGTACCCAACACTGTGCTCAAAGAGTTCGGGGGACTCCTCAGGAGGACATGGTGGGTCTAGGGAAGGGGTGGCTGATGATGCTCTGCCAGTACCCTGAGCCTGGGTGAGAGAGGATGAGGAGGATGAGGAGGGCTTGGTCATCCATTCTACCAAGCCTTCAGCATGATGCGGCTCCACATGTCCAGCTGCCGAAAACAAAGACGCGCGTGTCCCATGGCCACGTGCTGATGACGATGCACGACCACGTCCACGGCCACGTCCACTAGAAACAGAGCCTGCCTGCCCTGTGTTCTTGGCTCTGCACGCTCTGCCTCCCCTTGGCGGTCTTCCAGCCATTGTAGTCGGTAGTCCTGTGGGTGCTGCTGAGAAGAATATATAGGAGCTCTGTGTGATGCCACTAACACACTAGAAGTCCTATGGGTGCTTCTGCAAAGAAAATAGAGGAGCTCTGTGTGATGCCACTAACACACTAGAAGTCCTATGGGTGCTGCTGAGAAGAAAATATAGGAGCTCTGTGTGACGCCACTAACACACTAGAAGTCCTATGGGTGCTTCTGCAAAGAAAATAGAGGAGCTCTGTGTGATGCCACTAACACACTAGAAGTCCTGTGGGTGCTTCTGCAAAGAAAATAGAGGAGCTCTGTGTGATGCCACTAACACACTAGAAGTCCTGTGGGTGCTGCTGAGAAGAAAATATAGGAGCTCTGTGTGATGCCACTAACACACTAGAAGTCCTATGGGTGCTTCTGCAAAGAAAATAGAGGAGCTCTGTGTGATGCCACTAACACACTAGAAGTCCTATGGGTGCTTCTGCAAAGAAAATAGAGGAGCTCTGTGTGATGCCACTAACACACTAGAAGTCCTGTGGTGCTGCTGAGAAGAAAATATAGGAGCTCTGTGTGATGCCACTAACACACTAGAAGTCCTATGGGTGCTTCTGCAAAGAAAATAGAGGAGCTCTGTGTGATGCCACTAACACACTAGCAGTCCTGTGGGTGCTTCTGCAAAGAAAAATAGAGGAGCTCTGTGTGATGCCACTAACACACTAGAAGTCCTGTGGGTGCTGCTGAGAAGAAAATATAGGAGCTCTGTGTGATGCCACTAACACACTAGAAGTCCTATGGGTGCTTCTGCAAAGAAAATAGAGGAGCTCTGTGTGATGCCACTAACACACTAGAAGTCCTATGGGTGCTTCTGCAAAGAAAATAGAGGAGCTCTGTGTGATGCCACTAACACACTAGAAGTCCTGTGGGTGCTGCTGAGAAGAAAATATAGGAGCTCTGTGTGATGCCACTAACACACTAGAAGTCCTATGGGTGCTTCTGCAAAGAAAATAGAGGAGCTCTGTGTGATGCCACTAACACACTAGAAGTCCTATGGGGTGCTTCTGCAAAGAAAATAGAGGAGCTCTGTGTGATGCCACTAACACACTAGAAGTCCTGTGGGTGCTGCTGAGAAGAAAATATAGGAGCTCTGTGTGATGCCACTAACACACTAGAAGTCCTATGGGTGCTTCTGCAAAGAAAATAGAGGAGCTCTGTGTGATGCCACTAACACACTAGAAGTCCTGTGGGTGCTTCTGCAAAGAAAGTAGAGGAGCTCTGTGTGATGCCACTAACACACTAGAAGTCCTGTGGGTGCTGCTGAGAAGAAAATATAGGAGCTCTGTGTGATGCCACTAACACACTAGAAGTCCTATGGGTGCTTCTGCAAAGAAAATAGAGGAGCTCTGTGTGATGCCACTAACACACTAGAAGTCCTGTGGGTGCTTCTGCAAAGAAAATAGAGGAGCTCTGTGTGATGCCACTAACACACTAGAAGTCCTGTGGGTGCTGCTGAGAAGAAAATATAGGAGCTCTGTGTGATGCCACTAACACACTAGAAGTCCTATGGGTGCTTCTGCAAAGAAAATAGAGGAGCTCTGTGTGATGCCACTAACACACTAGAAGTCCTGTGGGTGCTGCTGAGAAGAAAATAGAGGAGCTCTGTGTGATGCCACTAACACACTAGAAGTCCTATGGGTGCTTCTGCAAAGAAAATAGAGGAGCTCTGTGTGATGCCACTAACACACTAGAAGTCCTGTGGGTGCTGCTGAGAAGAAAATATAGGAGCTCTGTGTGATGCCACTAACACACTAGAAGTCCTATGGGTGCTTCTGCAAAGAAAATAGAGGAGCTCTGTGTGATGCCACTAACACACTAGAAGTCCTGTGGGTGCTTCTGCAAAGAAAATAGAGGAGCTCTGTGTGATGCCACTAACACACTAGAAGTCCTGTGGGTGCTTCTGCAAAGAAAATAGAGGAGCTCTGTGTGATGCCACTAACACACTAGAAGTCCTGTGGGTGCTGCTGAGAAGAAAATAGAGGAGCTCTGTGTGATGCCACTAACACACTAGAAGTCCTATAGGTGCTTCTGGGAAGAAAATATAGGTCTGTGTGATGGGACTAACACACTTCAAGTCCTATAGGTGCTTCTGGGAACAAAATATAGGATATCTGTGTGATGGGACTAACACACTTCAAGTCCTATGGGTGCTTCTGGGAAGAAAATATAGGTCTGTGTGATGGGACTAACACACTTCAAGTCCTATAGGTGCTTCTGGGAACAAAATATAGGATCTCTGTGTGATGGGACTAACACACTTCAAGTCCTATAGGTGCTTCTGGGAACAAAATATATGATCTCTGTGTGATGGGACTAACACACTTCAAGTCCTATAGGTGCTTCTGGGAACAAAATATATGATCTCTGTGTGATGGGACTAACACACTTCAAGTCCTATGGGTGCTTCTGGGAACAAAATATATGATCTCTGTGTGATGGGACTAACACACTTCAAGTCCTATAGGTGCTTCTGGGAACAAAATATATGATCTCTGTGTGATGGGACTAACACACTTCAAGTCCTATAGGTGCTTCTGGGAACAAAATATATGATCTCTGTGTGATGGGACTAACACACTTCAAGTCCTATAGGTGCTTCTGGGAACAAAATATATGATCTCTGTGTGATGGGACTAACACACTTCAAGTCCTATAGGTGCTTCTGGGAACAAAATATATGATCTCTGTGTGATGGGACTAACACACTTCAAGTCCTATAGGTGCTTCTGGGAACAACATATATGATCTCTGTGTGATGGGACTAACACACTTCAAGTCTTATTGGGGCTTCTGGGAACAAAATATATGATCTCTGTGTGATGGGACTAACACACTTCAAGTCCTATAGGTGCCTCTGGGAAGAAAATATAGGTCTGTGTGATGGGACTAACACACTTCAAGTCCTATAGGTGCTTCTGGGAACAAAATATATGATCTCTGTGTGATGGGACTAACACACTTCAAGTCCTATAGGTGCTTCTGGGAACAAAATATATGATCTCTGTGTGATGGGACTAACACACTTCAAGTCCTATAGGTGCTTCTGGGAACAAAATATATGATCTCTGTGTGATGGGACTAACACACTTCAAGTCCTATAGGTGCTTCTGGGAACAAAATATATGATCTCTGTGTGATGGGACTAACACACTTCAAGTCCTATAGGTGCTTCTGGAAGAAAATATAGGTCTGTGTGATGGGACTAACACACTTCAAGTCCTATAGGTGCTTCTGGGAACAAAATATAGGATCTCTGTGTGATGGGACTAACACACTTCAAGTCCTATGGGTGCTTCTGGGAAGAAAATGTAGGTCTGTGTGATGGGGACTAACACACTTCAAGTCCTATAGGTGCTTCTGGGAACAAAATATATGATCTCTGTGTGATGGGACTAACACACTTCAAGTCCTATAGGTGCTTCTGGGAACAAAATATATGATCTCTGTGTGATGGGACTAACACACTTCAAGTCCTATAGGTGCTTCTGGAAGAAAATATAGGTCTGTGTGATGGGACTAACACACTTCAAGTCCTATAGGTGCTTCTGGGAACAAAATGTATGATCTCTGTGTGATGGGACTAACACACTTCAAGTCCTATAGTGCTTCTGGGAAGAAAATATATGATATCTGTGTGATGGGACTAACACACTTCAAGTCCTATAGGTGCTTCTGGGAACAAAATATATGATCTCTGTGTGATGGGACTAACACACTTCAAGTCCTATAGGTGCTTCTGGGAAGAAAAATATAGGTCTGTGTGATGGGACTAACACACTTCAAGTCCTATAGGTGCTTCTGGGAACAAAATATATGATCTCTGTGTGATGGGACTAACACACTTCAAGTCCTATAGGTGCTTCTGGGAAGAAAATATAGGAGCTCTGCCTGCCTGCCACGAACACACTACAAGTCCTATAGGTGCTTCTGGGAACAAAATATAGGAGCTCTGCCTGCCTGCCAGGAACACACTACAAGACCTATAGGTGCTACTGGGAACAAAATATAGGAGCTCTGCTGCCTGCCACGAACACACTACAAGTCCTATAGGTGCTTCTGGGAACAAAATATAGGAGCTCTGCCTGCCTGCCACGAACACACTACAAGTCCTATAGGTGCTTCTGGGAACAAAATATAGGAGCTCTGCCTGCCTGCCACGAACACACTACAAGTCCTTTAGGTGCTTCTGGGAACAAAATATAGGAGCTCTGCCTGCCTGCCACGAACACACTACAAGCCCCTCTTTCTAAATCAATCTTTGTAAATGAATCTATCTAACTCAATCTCTCTAAGTAAATCTCTCTAACTAACTAAATCCAGCAGAGTGTCACAGATCTATCCGGCTCTTATACACCTTCCTGCCCAGACCAATTTTAAGCTTTCAGCGCTGTCGCAATTTTAATAAAAATTGCGCGGTCATGCTACCCTGTACCCAAACAACATTTTTATCATTTTGTTCCCACAAATAGAGCTTTCTTTTGGTGGTATTTGATTTACCTCTGCGGTTTTTATTTTTTGCTAAACAAATAAAAAAAGACTGAAAATTTTAGAAAAAATAAAAGTTTTGCTTGGGTTTCTGTAATAACATTTTGTAAATAAGTAAGTTTTCTCTTTCTCTGATGGGCACTGATAAGGCGGCACTGACGGCAATGATAAGGCAGCACCGATGAGCGGGCACTGACACGCACTGACAATGGGCACTGATATGCAGCAATGATGGGCACTGGTAGGCGGCACTGATATGCAGCACTGATGGGCATTGATAGGCGGCATTGATATGAGGCACTGATAGGCATCCAATAGGTGGCACTGGTGGGCACTGATGGGCGACACTGATGGGCACTGAAAGGCTACAAAGATGGGTACTTATGGGTGGCACTGATAGGCGGCACTGCTGGACACTGATGGGCACTGATAGGCGGCATTGATGGGCACTGATACACAGCACTGATATGAGGCACTGATAGGCATCTCCGGTGGCACTGGCAGTGGTAGGCATTGTGAGTGGGCACTGATTGGCAGCTGCCTGGGCACAGATTTGCATTTCCCTGGGGTTTAGGGGGGAATACCTGGTGGTCCAGTGTGGATGGCCATCCTGGTGGTCCTGAGCGGCATGATGGAGGTCCTGGGCAGAATCTGAGGGGGGCTGTGCTGATAAACAATCAGCACATACCCCCCTGTCAGGAGAGCAGCCGATCGGCTCTCCTCTACTCGCGTCTGTCAGATGCGAGTGAGGAAAAGCCGATCACCGACTCTTCCTGTTTACATCGTGATCAGCCGTGATTGGACACAGCTGATCACATGGTAAAGAGCCTCAGTCAGAGACTCTTTACCTAGATCGGAGTTGCGGTGTGTCAGACTGACACACAACAACAACGATCACCACGATGCGCGCCCCCGGGGGTGCGCAGCAGCTTAATATCCTGAGGATGTCATATGACGCCCAGTCAGGATATTGAAACCACTTTGCCGACGTCACTCTCCTATATGGCGGGCGGAAAGTGGATAACGTCTAATAGCTATGCTTTGCCCTTACAGCAGTTTCAAAGGTTCCCCCGATTCTTACTCCCAAGCAGTTATTTAGACCCCTTTCCCACTAAGACAACCTGACTCAGATAAAAACATTTTTAGATCCCATCTGATTTCCTACTCTTACACACCTTCAGAGCTCGACAAATCGTTATTCCATAAAGCTCCTGGTCCTGACAGCTTCTGTAATGAATATTACAAACATTTTCCCACGTTTCTCAGCCCCCATCTTTGCAAGGAATATACCCACTTTGCAGACACATGACATATCCCCATTGAATTTCTTGAGGTAGTGATTGTTACCATAACCAAACCGGGCAAATCACATGTGGACCCAGCCAATTACAGACCAATTTCCTTGCTTAACACCGACCTCAAAATCTAGGCAAAAATTCTTGCCACCTGTCTTTCCCAATATGATCCAATAGTTGCTCTTACTAACCTAACCCAATCCCTACCACCCCTCACTAACCTCCTCACTTTATTTGGACAAGTATCTCTATACAAAGTTAACTGCTCAAAAGCTTGTATGCTGGGCATATGCCTGGACTCCTAATTGAAACAATGCATATCTGACTTGTCTCCCTTCCCTTGGGCCTCAGCATCATCATTAATATACCTCAGCATTCAGTTGGTAGCTCCTTCAACTACCTTAGTAAGACTTAATTTTGATAGATTGGTTAAGAAACTACGGCCGCCAGGCACGCGCACCGGGCTCCCCGCGCCCCCTAGACGGCCGGGAATGGGAGGACGTCATAAGACGTCCACCCAGGATGGGAGATCCACCTTGTGGGCGTCATATGACAGTGGGCGGGGTTGAAGTGGTTAAAGAATGAGTAGGGGTAACCCTTCCTATTCACATAGGAGGGGGTGATATATGGTGGTACCCTTTATTTTCTGAAGACCCCTACAACCACTAAGCTAGGGTTTTAGGGAAGAGTGCCTTGTCTTAATTAACATAAGGATAAGGTGTTTTAAAAGGTGCGAACACCGGGCAAGGTAGCACCCTTGTTGAAAGCATGTAGCCTTGTATGGTTTGGGAGGGGGGACTCAGGGCCCATTTATGTTGAAAAATAGGGAAGGATACCAATAAAAAAAAATCACACACCATCATGGTCTGCTATGTTACTTACTACCACTATGCAATTTGAATTTGCTGCATGCAATATATGCATTATTATACTGTATATGTTTGTACAGGTTCATATAATATATACAGTATATAAATCCTAATTCTGTTGAACATTCCCTTGGAGAATATGATTTTCTCCTCACCAGTGTCACCACTAATACTTTTTTGCCTTCATAGTGATATTTTTGTTGATATTTGTGTATTTTTGTTGGATATTTTTGTTTGGTATGTTACTTAAAACTTAAAGGCAAATGTCTAATTTTTATTTAATATAATTTAGTTGTCATTGCACTGAATCAACACTGGGGAATATGCTACAACTAAAATTTCAATAGCTAAATGCTTTTTTATACTTTGTTGTGATATAAAAAAATCTCGTCTTTCAGAATTATATCCAGAAGTATGGCAAAATAGGGCTTAGGGTATAGATATATTAAAGGGAATATGAAATGGTATTTGTCTCTAAATGGTTAGTTATTTCCTATGAACTTGGATTTATAACATGGATTTACGCCAGAATATATCAACTTTCCTTTAAAAAAAATATATATATATACTGTATCTCTCTCTCTCTCTGTATATATATATATATATATATATACATATACATACATACATATAGATATAGATATATATATATATATATATAGAGAGAGAGAGAGAGATAGAGAGAGAGAGATATTATATAGAGAGAGATAGTTATATATCTATATCTATATATATTATATAGACATATATATATGTATTATACTGTAGGTGTTAGTCAGGTTAAAAAATGTTTTTGAAAAATTAACATTATTTGGGATATTTTTTTACAGTGTATTCCAGTGATTCCTCTGAGCACAGATAACACTATGCAATTATATTATTTATTGTTATATTACTATAAAATGTTATCTCTCAATAATACATTTTTCATAATTATTATAACCTATTCTTTGAAAGACACCACATAAGTGTTATATAGTGATTTAGAGGCATTAGAGAAAAAAAAGCTCATCTTTACATAATGAGATTGATTACCACACAACTGATCATCCCTCAAAAATGGTGCAACATAAAAAATAATGACTTTCACCACTGCTATGCAATGAGGCAAATGGGGTGTAACATGTCATAAATCTTTGCAATAACTTTGTTACCTAGCTAAGACATGGCTTTTCTATTGTATGCCTTGTATGCAAAGACCTAGAAATACACATATTGAGTATTTTTAAATCAAAATATAAAATGCAACAAACAAAGACACATTTAAGATGCATGTTAAAATGATAGATAGATAGATAGATAGATAGATAGATAGATAGATAGCTAGATAGATAGATAGATAGATAGATAGATAGATAGATAGATAGATAGATAGATAGATAGATAGATATATAGATACCATTCAGACACAAGTAAAACAAAATAGATAGCAGAGCTATTGCCAAATAAGCAACACTGAAAAAGGAGGTCCAGGGTAAATATTTGGGAAGGGATTTAAAGAGCCAACAAGATACACACAACTATTAAAAGATTAGGATGAAGACTAGAATATAGTGATGGATAAAAACAAGTAGCCAGTAGAAGCTCTCTCTGAGGTAAAAGACAAAAGAATGCCTTGTCTTTTCCAGATATGATGTGGATAAAACTAGTACAAACTAGGGGGAATGGCAACCACGCTACTTAATGGCTGCTTGATCAAGGAGCTCCACTCAACCCCTGGGAATCTCTGCATCTTACAGAACCCCCACGCACTCCACAGCGGCAGTTCCGACATCAGCAGCTCTGCAGATGCTATGACCCGCCTCAGCCCAGCAAGCTGAATGGCTTATTCCCCAAGCTCACCGCTGTTCAACGAAAAAATCCAGGTCCAGCAAGCCCAACCTCTGCACTTTGCGAGGGATTTGTTCCTGTCCATCTTATCGTTGCTTACTTCTCGCTTACTACTGTTCACCCCGACGAACACCCCGCAATGCACTGAGCACTGCACAGTGCATTCTGCGCCATGATTAGGCAAAGCATTGCCCTATCAGGGTGCAGTGTAAGCTGGTTGTTAAGAAGTGGGCCAGGAAGCCATCAGCTGTCAATGGGTTTCCCTGCGGGCAGCTGAATAAATATAAATAAAAACTGCCCCAAAGCACCCACCCCCCATGTTGAGGGCATGTGGCCTGGTATGGTTCTAGGGGGGGCACTCACTCATTCCCCCCCTTTCCTGACCTGCCAGGCTGCATGCCCTAATAAGGGTCTGGTATGGATTTTGGGGGGACTCGTGACATTTTGGGGTTCACCTCCAAATCCAAATCCCCCCCCCCCCCGACCCCATGCAATTTTTTGCTTTATTTTTTCAAAAGCTGGGTGCCCAATTGTAACCGCAAGTCATTTTAATAAGAACTTGTTTGAAGGGTTTAACTGTGTTCACTGCTACATGATTCTAACTGAAGGGGAGGGACTAACTACAGGAAGTGACAGATTCTGGTTCCTAGCCAATAGGAACACACGATCTGTCACTCCTGTCAGAACAGAACAGGGAAGTGTGTGTTTATACACACTCCTCTTTGTTCTGTGTGTCCTGGTCACGATCGCTCGTGGCCGGCGGTCATCACAACAGCGAGCATCGGCACACCCTCTATGCAGAGGGCACACGCGCCTGCTATCCGGCCCCCGCGAGCCAATGTACAGCTAAGTGGTTTCGCGCAGGGGAGCCAACCTGCAGCAGTATAACTGCGGTGGCTGGTCCAGAATCAGTTAAAGGAATTTTTCATTTTTATTGTTGCACTTTAAGCATAATTAAAAGCACTGCTCCTGAAAAAAACTATTGTTTTAAAAAAAAATTGCATTGATACATTTCCCCCAGGTCAGTACCCAGATCCACATACCCCTCTTATGGCCAATTACTTGCATATAAGCCTTCAAAATGGACACTTTGGATTTTTCCTGTTACGCTCCTATAGACTTCAATGGGGTTTGCCGTTTGGGTTAGAACATTTACCCTGTTTGGGAGTTCTTCTGTGAACCAAATAGGGGGGTGTAGTTCCAGACACTGTAATCCTCAGTGACCTAGAGACGGGCTAATGTGACCCAGTGACATGGTCTGATCAATAAGTCTGTTATTTTTAAACTTTTAGGGGTACTTACAATGGTTAACCACTTCAGGCCCAGAAGATTTTCCCCCTCAATGACCAGGCCATTTTTTTGCGATACGGCACTGCATCGCTTTAACTGACAATTGTGCGGTATTGCGACACTGTAACCAAACAAAATTTTCATTCTTTTTTTTCCCACAAATAGAGATTTCTTTTGGTGGTATTTGATCACCTCTGCAGTTTTTTTTTTTTTGTGCTATGAACAAAAAAAGAGCGACATTTGAAAAGAAAAAACATTTTTTTTACTTTTTTCTATAATAAATATCCCCATAAAAATGAAAAAAAAAATGAAAAAAAATAATTTCATCATCAGTTTAGGCCAATATTTATTCTTCTACATATTTTTGGTACAACAAATTGCAATAAGCATATATTGATTGGTTTATAAAAGTTATAGCGTCTACAAAATAGGGGACAGATTTATGTATTTATGTATTTTTTTTTTACTTGTAATGGCAGCGATCAGTGATTTTTACTGGGACTGAGACACTGTGGCAGACAGGTCGGACACCTAACTGACATTTTTGACACTTTTTTGGGATCTCCCCTGTCAGAACAGAGATTTGCCTTGTTTACACAGGCAGATCCCCGTGCTGTCACTGCAGGGAATGATCACGGGGCACCGGCGTACATTGAGTCTGCCAGACCTGCTAATTGGCTCCCCCAGTGGCGCGCGCCCACAAATCGCCGTGTACGAGCCGACGTACACCTATGACGATTTACAAGATCGAGCCACAGTGCCGCAGTGTAACTGCGACAGCTGGTCCTTAAGCGGTTAACTGTTTAACCCCTTGGTACCGGCTGCACGCAAATATGCGGCCTCTCGGCACCTGGTCCTTGGCGACGAGAGGGTGCATATTTGCATGAATTGCTGTCAATGCGCGCTCCCGACACAGTTACCAGTGCCTAACTGGAAGCTAGGATCACTTTACTGCGTGACAGTGAATCACGGCAGTCACACGATCTTAAGCCCACCTCCCAGGATCATAAACCTCTTAATGGGCTGGGAGGCGCCGGCACGAAGACTATAAAAACATTTACTGGGGAGCAATGCAGGACAGATCCTAGCTCTGTATCTTGCCAAGAAGAATGTCTGTGTCCTGCGGAAGTGTCATATAAATAGGTATATTGCTGATCCTTGCCTTGATACACAGGATAAACAGGCTGGAAATGGACAGGGATGCTTGTGACATTGACTGTGTAATTTACTTAATATAGCCATAATGTTGACCATTAAGGATTATTAAAAAATGGCGCTCCCTACCAATTGTAGTGGTTTAGCCTGCAGTTTCCTGCCTGTGTAATTCTTACCTTCTTGCTGCATTAGTTCTACTAGACTTCTGATTCTTTTCACATGTGTTGTTTGGCTTCTGTGCTCACCTATGGGTATTGCCTGCTATACTGTGGGTTTTTATTTCCTTCCCTTCTATAACTTCCTTGCCCACCTCCTAGTGTGTTTCCCTATATAACACATGCTCAGAGCATCCCGTGTTGCTTAAGCAACTTCCTAGTTTTCTGAGTTCCTGTTTGCCTAGTGTTTTGTGTATTCAGTGTCTGACTTCCCATGTACCGACCCTGGCTTCTTCCCTTTTTGCTTGTCCGCCACCTCCCTTGACCTTGACTTGTTTCCTGGATCCTCTTCTGTCTCCTGCCATCTGTACTCTGCATACATGGGTGGTCTCTGTATAATCAGCTGGGCATATCTGGGGGCTGCGAACCTGGTTCCAACTTGTTACAACTCCATCCGCACCATCAGGGTCCCTGGTGAAGAAGCAAGCTGGAGCTTAGACTCTGCACCCTGGAGAACCCAAGGTCGGCATCTACAAGGGCTTATAACCACAAAAACATGACACCAAAATTCCCCAGGGCAGTGTGCCCAAACCTCCCATGCCATTTGTTTTTACTCCTGATGACGTAAATCTGATGAAACGCATAAAGCAGAGCTTTCAGCTTGATTGCGTCACTTCCGGTACCGGGTCCGTGGAGCGCATCGCCTGAAACAAGTCAACCTACTGTATGTACGTGTATTACTATATGGTTTTCATAAATATTATTAAGCAGAATTATGCTATGAAGCTTGTCTTTACTATCTCTGCACAGGTATGAGATGCTGAGGCAGCAGGAATAAGGAGAAGGGAGAGAGGGTTAGCCACTGGGTCTGGAGCCTTTATACAGCCAGTGTTATAAAAGCTGGATTCCCCTGGTGGGGAGTGATTTTTGGTGAGTGCAAGCTGGAGAGGGGAGCACATATGAAGACATTGGCACAACAGTTATTTGTGATGTTTGCTGCACTATACCAGGGACTTATAATTATTTTTGCCCATGTCACTTTTGTAGTACCACTTATGGACTTTATTATAAATTTGAGCACTTTGTCACTTTAAGGAATCATTCACAACACTGATGTAAAATTATGTTGATGAGGACAAGGGCCTCTTCCTGACAACCCTGGCCGTTGGTTGTCGGGGTCTGCGGGTGGGGGGCTTATCGGAATCCGGGAGCCCCCTTTAATAAGGGAACAAACATATTACAGCGCACACATGCAAAACTGACATTTACCTCCAGCAAGGCTATTTAAAAGCACCTAGACGGACATTTTCAAAAAACATTATCAAAAAATATGGGGATTTGGTCACACCATATTGCTATATGGTGCTTAAGCCCACTTACTGCGACAAAGTACCCCATGATTAGTGGGTCCTACACTATCCATAGATCGGGAGATCCTGCTTCTCTGAACCAAGGGAGCTATACTCCTCTATATGGGAGAACATGAGGTCTCCACCCATGATACAGGTGGTCACTAATTGAGGTACTTACTGAGTGGGGTGCTCCACCCAAAAGGATTTGGTCAAAA
Source organism: Lithobates sylvaticus (assembly GCA_028564925.1). Lineage (NCBI taxonomy): Eukaryota > Metazoa > Chordata > Amphibia > Anura > Ranidae > Lithobates > Lithobates sylvaticus. Next base: position 320,947,076 of record CM053028.1, on the reverse strand, counting down.
TCCATACAATAGACAAAAGAGATATTTGGGGGGCACACCCTAAAAAATGCATAAAGATGGTGCTGCCATAAGACCATACAACAGAACAAACATATTACAGCGCACACATGCAAAACTGACATTTACCTCCAGCAAGGCTATTTAAAAGCACCTAGACGGACATTTTCAAAAAACATTATCAAAAAATATGGGGATTTGGTCACACCATATTGCTATATGGTGCTTAAGCCCACTTACTGCGACAAAGTACCCCATGATTAGTGGGTCCTACACTATCCATAGATCGGGAGATCCTGCTTCTCTGAACCAAGGGAGCTATACTCCTCTATATGGGAGAACATGAGGTCTCCACCCATGATACAGGTGGTCACTAATTGAGGTACTTACTGAGTGGGGTGCTCCACCCAAAAGGATTTGGTCAAAATCCATACAATAGACAAAAGAGATATTTGGGGGGCACACCCTAAAAAATGCATAAAGATGGTGCTGCCATAAGACCATACAACAGAACAAACATATTACAGCGCACACATGCAAAACTGACATTTACCTCCAGCAAGGCTATTTAAAAGCACCTAGACGGACATTTTCAAAAAACATTATCAAAAAATATGGGGATTTGGTCACACCATATTGCTATATGGTGCCTAAGCCCACTTACTGCGACAAAGTACCCCATGATTAGTGGGTCCTACACTATCCATAGATCGGGAGATCCTGCTTCTCTGAACCAAGGGAGCTATACTCCCTTGCTGGAGGTAAATGTCAGTTTTGCATGTGTGCGCTGTAATATGTTTGTTCTGTTGTAGTTGTATGGTCTTATGGCAGCACCATCTTTATGCATTTTTTAGGGTGTGCCCCCCAAATATCTCTTTTGTCTATTGTATGGATTTTGACCAAATCCTTTTGGGTGGAGCACCCCACTCAGTAAGTACCTCAATTAGTGACCACCTGTATCATGGGTGGAGACCTCATGTTCTCCCATATAGAGGAGTATAGCTCCCTTGGTTCAGAGAAGCAGGATCTCCCGATCTATGGATAGTGTAGGACCCACTAATCATGGGGTACTTTGTCGCAGTAAGTGGGCTTAAGCACCATATAGCAATATGGTGTGACCAAATCCCCATATTTTTTGATAATGTTTTTTGAAAATGTCCGTCTAGGTGCTTTTAAATAGCCTTGCTGGAGGTAAATGTCAGTTTTGCATGTGTGCGCTGTAATATGTTTGTTCTGTTGTATGGTCTTATGGCAGCACCATCTTTATGCATTTTTTTTAGGGTGTGCCCCCCAAATATCTCTTTTGCCCTTTAATAAGGGGGCCCCAGATCCTGGCCCCCCATCCTATGTGAATGAGTATGGGGTACGATGTACCCCTACCCCCTCCGGGACTGTGACATCATATGGGGACGGGGTCACCATGTGACATGAGCATGTGACCCGCCCCTTGTCCCTATATAAGTCACATCACAGCGTGTCTCTGCCATTACAGCCAGAGAGAGCGTTGTGTCAGCATTGGATGAAGAAAGAAGAACAAGAAGCAGAAGGCAGCGGCGGCGACAGCGACGACGGCAACAGAAGCCCGGCTACCGGCAAGAACAGAAGAGACCCCGAAGACCCCCGAAGTCGGAACAAGACCCCCAGACGACGACGGCGGCGATGAAGAAGAAAGCTGGGCTCCTCCGCTAGTGAAAGAGCTAGGTAAAAGAGCAGAAGATAGTGGAGGAGTCCGGCGAGAAGACCCCCCAAGACGGAAGAAGACCCCCGGAGCTGTGCAATAAAATATTTTAAAAAATTGTGTAGTTTTTTTTTATTTACACTTTTTGCCTTAGGTGAATGGGTAGGGGTACATCGTACCCCATACTCATTCACATAGGGTGGGGGCCAGGATCTGGGGGCCCCCTTATTAAAGGGGGCTCCTGGATTCCGATAAGCCCCCCGTCCGCAGACCCCGACAACCAACGACCAGGGTTGTCGGGAAGAGGCCCTTGTCCTCATCAACATGGGGACAAGGCGCTTTGGGGTGGGGGGGCCGCAGGGCCCCTCTTTCCCCAGGGCACCCCCCATGTTGAGGGCACGCGGCCTGGTACGGCTCAGGAGTGGGGGCGCTCGCTCGTCCCCCCTTTCCTGACCGGCCGGGCTGCATGCTCAGATAAGGGTCTGAGATGGATTTGGGGGGGACCCCCACACCGTTTTTTTCAGCGTAGGGATTCCCCATACCAGATGACGGGGCTAGCATGGCGGCATTCACTGCCTTCGCTAGTCCCGTCTACCTGGAGTCACGTGTGTGGGGCAAGTCCGTTTATTTTAAAAGTCCCGCGGACTTTAGCCAAAACTCCGGCGGATTGTCCGCCGGAAAAGATCAGGTGTGTGTGGGCAAGTCCACACGTTCAGAAAGTCCGGCGGACCGCCGCAAGAAAGTCCGGCAGTTTGTCCGCTGGACTTGGTCCGGTGGATATTCCCGCCGAAAAGTCTGAGCATGTGTACGCCGCATTAGTAGTGGATTTCTTGGGGAACCTTACACTTTTTGTGTTGAAACATTTACAAAGACAAAAAAGATACAGTTTCAATTGCTGGCAAATTACATTCTTTTCCAGCTTCTTAAAAAAAAAAAAGCACATAAACCCCTCCAAAGGGCCCCAAAATACAAAGCAGACCCCTGGAGGGTACCTGTGATGTGTAATATTCTTAGGGGGTTGTTAACTCAAGTGCAGTGCTCCCCAGGGAGTTCAGTCCTCAGCAGTAGTACAGTTTTCGGGCTTGTTATCCCACTTTTATTGAAAAGAAAGGAAACAAAGTCCAGCAATACAGTCCCTTGCAGTACAAGTACAGTACAGTTTTCCTTGCATTATTTAAAAAAAAAAAAAATGTAAAATGTCCTTTAAGCCTCTTGGCTTTGTTTTGCAGCACCACTGCTCAGGCATTAATCTTAGGCCTTTGGTAAGGTCCCATCAACCACCTCACACAGCACCATTGTGCTCTTATGCAACACCTGCACTTTATACTCAGCTCTCTCACAACTTTTTCTTTTGCAGCTCCTGCTGCTCTGGCCCTCAGGCTTGGGGCCTATGTCTGTTCTGTCACAGACTATACCTGCACTGTGCAGACAAGCACACTCTGGCTTCTACCTTGCAGACTCATGGGACTCCTGGGAGAGAGTGGAGCTTCATACTACTGTCAGATCCTAGATTATAAGGTCTGTGAACACCTGCCCATGCAGCATGTTGGTTGCTGACAGGACCCAGGTACTGGGTTGGAGGCTTCTTACCACTCAAAGCTCTTCAAAGCATCCAAAGCAGACCCTGATCAATTGTACTGTTTCATAACACTGCATAACACTACATAGAGCTTTAAGGCATCTCCCAAGCATTTGGTTTGAAGGATTGGAGTTTTTCCCATGTCATCCTCGACATTGCATAAAAAGAAGTGCCCTCTATTCTCTTAATCGTATTTTAAAAAGTCTTTGATTTGATTCTCCATAGCAACATTCAGCTTTCCATTCTCTTTGTTTGACAATCACCTGTCTAATAGCCATGGAAATTGGCAGAAAACATTTTCAAGATTCATTGTCTATTGGCTTAAATAGAGTTTGGATTAAAGTTCACAATTTCTTAAACTTACAATTAGTTTGAAGAAGGGCCCACAAAGCGAATGTAGGCACATTCACTCATTCCTAATCAGCAAAACAAAAAGTATTACAGTCATAAACAGGCAGACAATACATGTATTTAGAAGGTAGTCAACAATGGCAGCCCCTAGATTTCTCTCACTTAAAGTTTCCTTTATGGGTGACAATACAAATCATTTGTTCTCTCTTTAGGTACTTGAAAAATATGTGCACTTTCACCTTCATTTTCTAATCCCACAGCCACAGCTGCTGCCATATTGACATTTCACAGCTGATATATTTTTGCTGTAAGCTTTCTCTGTGCAGCTAACCCCTTATAATTATATAGGACATCTCTGGTGTAGAAGACACTTGGGTGACTATCGACTGCACATGCCCTAATCTTAAACTGCACTCATTTTTTTTAATTGCAGAAACATTTTGTGTCCCCCAATGTCTGCTATAGGAATGAGAGAACTGGGCAAAATTCTGTTCCCAGAATGTTCAGTGAATCCAGCAAAAAGTCTGCTAAACCCAACAATAGAGCCAAGTCAATGAGAGCTGAATCTTGTTATTTCTTTCTGGCCTTTTTTAGGATTAATATGCAAGTCTTTGTTAAAAACAGAACATGAATAGCTGGGCATACAATAGGGGATATAAATTAATGCAAAAAATAAAATAAAATAAAATGAATAAATATCTTTCATGGGGAAAGGAATTGTTAATATGGATACAAGAGCAACATTTCAAATACAAACATCATTTAACATGCTTTAAGATGCCTTAAACCTACACAGAAAATTGTGGATACAGTAGGATGTTGACCTGTGATCATAAATACATAGTTGTCACTTGGTTGGTAAAGCAGAATAAAAACACAGGTCCATCCAGTTCAAACTATGTGAGAGAGAGAGTGTGTGTGTGTGTGCATGTGTGTATACAGTATGTGTGTATGTGTTGCTAATAAATTCCATCCCGCTATATATGGTGTTCACTGAGGAAACTATCTGTGAAACATTTATAAGCATTTTGAAGTTATCTACTGTAGTATGCTCTAAGATGATATCACTAACTGCTTTAACAGTAAAGAATAATTTAAGCATTTCAAGATTAAACCACTTCTCATCCAAATTCATGTTGTAGCTCTGTGTCTTCCTTTTCTGTATATTCTCTAGTTCAAGGACATTCTCCAGGAGGATTGGTGACCAAAATGAACTGTACACTCAAAATGAAACAGAGCCAGTGTTTTTCAAAGGGGAATAATTATTGATTTATCTCTTGAATGTTCTTTTTTAACACAAACGAGAGTATTCTGCTAGCTTTGTTTGCTTCAGCTTGACATTGTATGCTACTGCCGAGTTTGTGGTCTACAAGTACCTTCATTTTTTCTATCCTCAATATCTTTAAAACAGCTCCTCCTAATGAGTATATTGCATATACATATTTAGTGTATAACTGTACATTTCCAGCACTAAACCTCAGCTGCCAAGTAGCTGCCCCCTCCCTTAACCATTTTCTTATAATGTTGCTATATCCTTTGCCAGGGTTATTGCCCTTTGTAGCTTGGCTTCATCAGAAAAAACAATGAAATTGAACTATTAACTCCCACCTCTTTTTCATTTATAAACAAGTTAAATAGAATTGGTCCCAAGACAGAACCCTGAGGTACACTGCTCCCAACCTTAGTCCATTATGAAAAGGAGCCATTTGTCACAACACTATGAATGCTTTCCTGTAACAAATTTTCTTCCGATGTACATACAATTTCATTTTTATATATTAAGTATGTGTAAGGTATGACATTCAGTGTTTTGCAAAATCCAGATCAACTATTTTTTTTTTTTTTTTATCCAACAAAAGTGTTTATTGAAATTGCACAGGTACAGTACACTTGAAATGACATTGAGATCAATGTTCCAACTCATTTTTTACATACAATACAAAAATATCACCATTCTCAGTATAGTTTGCTCAGACTGTGAACTTTCCTTTATATCTCCACCCTATACAACAAAGCTTTATTCCATTGTTATGCCACTGCATGCATTCTCACCCTTAATTGATTCCCATCAGTCTATCAGTTATCAGATCTTCTGGAGCCAATCCTGGTATGTCTAGCCACATTGCCCATAGTTTCTTAAATTTAGTTTCTTAAATTTATGTGGATTACCCCTGTGCTGATAAATACATTTTTCCATCCGCAATGTCCTCCCTACATTGTCAATCCATTCTTTTGTGGTTGGAGGTTCTTCAGCCCGCCAGTGTAGCATAATTTACTTCCTGGCCTGGAACAGGACTCTATGTACTGCTTCTCTACAGTGTTCCCCCCACTCATATTCCTCCAGAGCACCCAAGAGACAGGCTCTCGGATCCTGTGGAAGCGATATTTGAAACACTGCATTAACAGTAGTCACTACTGCGTTCCAATAGGTGTGCAGCCTGGGGCAGCGCCATAGCATGTGAATGCGAATCCCATGCTCTCTTTTGCATCTGGTACATATGGGATCAAGCTGCGGGTTCATCAAATGTAGCCTATGAGGGGTATAGTATGTTCTAAGGAGGATATACAGTTGAGTTAGCCGTTGGGATACATTCAAGGAACTTTTACCTACCGCCTGGCATATTTCTTCCCACTGTTCTCCATCCAGTGGTCCCGTGTCTGCCTCCCACTTCTCCCTGACCCTCAGAGGGGTGCCGTTCCATCACGGATTGCAGCAGGATGGCATAACATTGTGATATAAATCCTTTGGATGAGGCGGCACCCTCCAGAAGATGGAAAACAAGGACCGGGGACAGCCGCCCCTCCGAGGAGCGACCTTGTGCTGCCACAGCATGGCTAAGCTGAATGTACTGGAAGTGCATGGACGCCGGGAGATTATATGTGTCTCTTAAGTCTGCAAATGGACACAGTATCCCATTGCAAAATATCTGTTTAAGGTGTGTGATCCCAAACCTCCTCCAACTATCGCCTGACTGTAGCTTGGCCAGTTCCGTGTATGTATCATTCCACCAGATTGGACTGTACTCTGTATATCTGTCTGCCTTTTGAATATATTTGGCCTTGTTCCAAACTTTTTGGATTAGGTTGAGGGTAGGGAATTTCTTGTGAGGTCTGGCGAAGGCCAAGGCCTCCAGTGCCATGGGAATGGGGGCCTATGCGTACATTGTGCAGTAGTAAAGTTTGTGAGGAACTCTGTGGGCCTGGACCCTCCCCCTCCGGTGTTGGGAACATACCAATAAGATGCTGCAGCAGAGCCACCAGATAATAAAGCCAGGGGTTCAGCAGTGCCAGGCCCCCACTGTCTTTGGGCCTTTGCAGATGTTCCAGTTTAATCCTGGGGTTTTAATACTTCCATATAAAACTACGGAATATAGCATTTACAGTATGGAACGTCTTCAAAGGGATGACCATAGGGGTGTTGTGGAGAAGGTACAATAGTTGCGGCATAAGGATCATTTTAATTAAATTTACCCTACCTGCAACTGAGAGAAAGAGTGATTTGCATGTTTTGGCTTTGTCACAAAACCTCAGCAGCAGGGGGGCAACATTCAGGTGTATAAAGTCCCTGGGGGACGTGGCCACAGGTATGGGGCAGGCAGAGTTAATTATTTGTGTATCATCCCCATCCAGTAGGAGTAGGGCGGATTTAGACCAATTAATTAGCAATCCAGAAAACTCCCCAAATTTGGTTATAGTGGTCATGGCCTCTTTAAGTGAGGCGTCCGTGGCCCCAAGCAGAAGTAATGTGTCATCCGCATAGAGCATGACCTTTTCCTGCAAGTTCCTGTATCTGAATCCCATTATGTTCTGGTTAGCCCTGATACCCATGGCCAATGGTTCGATTGCCAAAGCGAAGAGGAGGGGGGACAGGGGACAGCCCTGTCACATACCCCTCCTCAACGCAAAGTTTCGGGAAAGCGAACCAAAGCCCCTAATGGCAGCCTGTGGTTGTCTATAGAGAAGTTTCACCCATGAAATGTAGTTTGGGCCGAACCCGAATTTCAGCAATACCGACCATAGGTAGTTCCAGTCTATGCTGTCAAACGCCTTAGTGGCGTCTAGGGACAGCAGAGCCCTGCTGCCCATGTTATCCGCCTGTGTCTGCATATTACAACATAGTACAACCTTCTTAAATTTACCGCTGTAGATTTATTGGGCATGAATCCAGCTTGGTCCTCATGCACAATAGATGTAATCACCCCATTTAACCTAATGGCCAGTGCCTTCGCCAGGATTTTCACGTCGCTTTGAAGTAGAGAGATTGGGCGATAGGACCCTGGGTCCACGGGGTCCTTCCCAGGTTTAAGTAAGAGAACTATATTAGCCTTGGACATAGATTGAGGGAGAGCTTCCCCTGTTTTAGCTGCATTGAAAACCTGCGCGAGCTGTGGTATTAGCACCTCTGATTAGTGTTTGTAAATTTCTATGGGCAGTCCGTCCTCCCTGGGGCTTTACAATTGGGAAAGGTCCCTGCTGCTACCTGTAGTTCCTCTGGTGTAAGCGGGGCTTCCAGTAGGTCACGTTGGCTATTGGACAGTTCCGGGAAATCAATCTGGTTCAGGTATAAATCCAAGTCGTCTTGGGTGTACACCTGACCAGGGTTGTACAAGGCCTCGTAAAACCCATTCCTGCTGCTGACATGGAAGTATTCTCCTTTATGGAAAAAAGAAAAATTAATCTAGAAGAGGTCTTTAGTGCTGATGATACTAGCACAAAAAACAATGGAGACCTAGAGAGCCTAATGAGAAAACTAGGCCACAATATGGAAAAAAAGGTGAGCCTATGGTGGGACACGACCACCTTTGAGCAATATTTGAAAGATAGCCTGGTCCCTAGACGGCTTAGATGGGATATCCCACCCAATGACGGTCTGGTGGACCAGGAGTCGATCGACGAGTGGTTCAAATTTTTTAACGAAAAGGGACTAGAACTTCTTAGATTTCTACTACAAAGAAAACTAAGGAAAATCAAGAAGATTGACCAGAACATAGGAGAAATTAAAGAAGAATTAGAAAAACACAAAGAAACAGCTGAATTCATTACACTCACCACACAATTGAACAAAGACCTAATCAAAAAAGATAAAGAAGTCCAAACTAGAAAAAGCAAAAAATACTCAAGGGATATCAATGATTTTAAAAACGATCAGGTGTTCAAATGGCAGAGTCAATTAGGACACTTAGACCCAATATCCACTTACTCCACGCCTGAAAAATCTAATAGAATGAATACACCACATGCCAACCCTCAAATCGAACGGAATGTATCATACAGATTACCCCATCAGGGTGAACCCGCTAACAGAAAAGTAACGGATTCACCAAGACATCCACGCCCCAATGATGGTCCCAGCAACCCTAAACACCAAACCCCACAAAGGAAACCCCCTCAACATAATCAAACACCACACAATGGGGGTAAAAAACCGTTCTGGAAGAACAATAATAAAAAACCACACAATGGTAACAATTGGTACAAGCCCCCTTATGAACAAAGAGGCCCACCACATAATACCTATGGCCCACAAGGGAGGCATCCTATGCCCTACTATGAGAACACCTACAGAGAAAGAGACAATTGGGGCCCTCCACCACAGGGACACAACCGACCTTATGAACAATACCCCATACCTACCTATAACCACTATGCACCCCTTAGGGGTTACCAAGAAGATGATGATCGGTACCATCAGCCTTACCACCAGGAACCCCAGTATAATAAGTCTTTTTTAGGGAGGGGAGCGGAAAACTACCCACCCAGGTTAATGGAGGAAGGTCCATGGAGAAAGAGTCCTGTAAGAAGAGAGGATGCAGATCAGGAAAGAGATCACAAAAGAAAAAGAGAATGAAAGGAGAAGGCATCTTTAATCTAAGCGGAACCCCACTCACACATGAAGAAATTGGAGTTTTAGATAGAGGTTTGAAATACGCACCAACAAAAAACCTTGACAAATTTCAAACATATATAGGGATACAAAAATATATAAGAAGTGTGAACATCAAAAAATACATTGCCAGCAATCCATTTAAATCTAAAACATCGAGAACAGAGAATGAGACTGTACATAGCACACTGAGGAACAAATCAGTTTTTAATCCCCAGATTAATAATAATAAATTCGTTGATGTTTTTAAAAAAATGGTTTTAGAGGATCTCAAGACTTTGAAAATTAAGAAACAAGAAGAACCCAAGTTCATCAAAAGCGGCATTAGGCAACTTACGAAAAGGAAAGACATAGTGATCCGCCCTGCGGACAAGGGAGGTGGGATCGTGATTTTGTCAAAAAAACAATACAATGACTGTATGGTAGACCTACTAAAGGATGACGACACGTACAGAAAGCTTCCAAGTAACCCCATTTTTAAATGCAGAAAAGAACTGGAATTAGTAGTCCACTTGGGACTAAAGAAGAATATTCTAAATAAGAAAGAGGCTAAATTCCTTATTCCAGAAGCATGTCGCACACCTGTTATTTATTCACTGCCAAAACTACATAAGGATAAGACTAACCCCCCACCCAGACCCATAGTAAATGGGATCGATTCTCTTACCTCCAGAATGGGTCAATATATTGACAATTATCTACAACCAGCAGTGAAAAACACAAGAGCATACTTAAGAGACACGAAACAGATCCTGCAGATAATAGAAGATTTACCAAAAAATGGAGGCCCATGGATACTTGCCACTGCGGATGTATCCTCACTTTATACTATAATTTTTCATCACCAAGCTTGCGATGCCACTAAATGGGGTTTAAGAAACTATACGGAACTTCCATGCTTCCAACGTAAATATCTAGTGAAATGCTTGGATTTTTGTTTGAAGAACAGTTATTTTTGGTTTGATCGCAATTATTATTTCCAAAAGACAGGCGTTGCAATGGGCGCAAAGTTTGCGCCCAGTGTAGCTAGCCTTTTTATGGCCAAATGGGAAGACGAGATGGTTTTTAAAGATACCCCCACTGAACTTGTCATTTTTAAAAGATATATCGATGATATTATTATTTTATGGAAAGGAGCGGAATCCAGATTGGTACAATTTCTAGAAGATTTGAACAAGAACGACAAAAACATCAAACTTACATGGGACATAAGCACAGAAAGTGTAACATTCTTGGATCTAGAGATATCCCAAGAGAATAACACATTATGCACTAGAACGCACTTTAAAAATGTGGATAAAAACAGCTATCTACCTATAGATAGCTGCCACCACAGAAATTGGCTTTGTAATATTCCGAAAGGACAGTTGATGCGTTTGCGTAGGAATTGCACACAAGACACCGACTTTATTTCCCAGGCCATTAAAATAGGCGATAGATTCATCGATAAAGGTTATAATAAACAGGACATCAACGCCAAAATAAAAGAAGTAGAAAAAATGAACAGATTTGAGCTGATCAAAGATAAACCGAAAAATGACTCTAAAATTAGTGGGCCACCAATCATCCTGGACTACAATGCCCAACACAAAGCGGTGGAAAAAATCATCAAGAACCACTGGCATATCCTAAGAAGTGACCAACACTTAGGATTACTACTCCCAGATAAACCGAAGTTCGTGTATAAAAGAGCCCCAACCCTTAGAGATAAACTAGTGAAAAACATCCCGGATCCACCGAAAATTGGTTACACGTTTTTTACCGGCAAAGGATTCTATCCATGCAAAAGATGCTTCGCATGTACTAAGGTTAAACAACCAACCGAAAAAGTATTCAATTTTAAATCCACCAGCACTGGTAAATCTTATGAAGTCGCAGACTTCATTTGCTGCAATACTGAAGGCGCTGTATACGCGCTGGAATGCAGCTGCGGCCTCCAGTACATCGGAAGAACTAAAAGACCTCTGAGAGTGAGAATAAAGGAACACATACAAAACATCCTGAAAGGCTTCGATAAGCACAGCGTTTCGAAACATTTCACCACACATCACAACAGAGATCCGAAACACCTCAAATTTTGGGGAATTGAACCGTACAAAAGACATTGGCGTGGCGGACATAAGGTTCGTACCCTCAGTCAGATTGAGTCTAAGTGGATATTCATCCTAGACACCGCCACGCCACACGGTTTAAATATCGAATTTGACCTCAACTGTTTTATAAGCGATTTTTAACATTTTCAGTGTCAATTACAGTCATCATGCGTTTTTAGATCCCAAAATTCACCATGTTACATGCCATCATGTGACTCTAGGTTCTGACACTCACCTCTATATTCTTCTTCTTTTACTGAGCATATAATAAACCAGTGATTCTTAACAGGTTTATCCGTGTCCCAAGACACTATGCGATTTTTATGCTGTTATTTGTCTCACATTTTATGCCAGCACCTTGTTTGTTATATCCACCTATTGCCTGACATCATTTCCGGAGTCCGATATAACCCCATATATTAGTCTTCCCCCTTTTTATATATTTTTTTTTTTATTTGCTTGTAATATATACAAAATTTATTAGAAATTCTTTTATCAATTTTAAAAAGAATTTTTATTACACCATGCAATATATCTCTATATATCCATCTGGGCCATCCCCTTGCTTTATTTATTCCACTTTTCTCTCCATGGATCCTGGCACCAGAATGTATATTTATATAAGATTTTTGCAGCTTCCAATTTTTAAACCGTCTTTTAATATCCCCACACTTTCTATATATCCCCTTTATTTCACATAATGAATATACCATTTATGCATCCTTTTCCGTATGTATATACAGTATACTGTGTTCCAATACACCATACCTTTAGAGCGCGTTTATTTTATTTTATTTATTTTATTTAGTCTCTTCCCCAGGTGTCTCCAGCTGGGCTATACACAGCCCCGCTGTGTACATATGTTTTTAATTATAGTCGGCGCTTCAGCGTCTATTAAAACTATTTCCCTTTATTCATATTGTTCAGTTTGGCTGTTAGCAAAGTAAGTTCTTTCCATTACCAGTGTCCTTCAAAAACCACAAAAACATGGCCGCGGCTGTAGCCTATCTCTTGGAATATGGCCGCTCCATTCTACAGATAGGGATTCTACAACAAAATGGCCGACCGCCATCCTATTAGCACCCCTATTTAAAGACACTTTCTTTGGTCCTACACTATCCCCGATGAAGTCACGTGACGGTGACGACACGCGTAGGATACGGACCCCGGAAGTGACGCACTGGTTACGAGCTCGGCGCTCGTTTTGAATCCACATTGTAACTGCAATATTTATGTGAGTAACATTTTAAAGAATAAAGCTCATTTACTGTTTTTCTAAAAAACTACTACACTATACGAGTCCTTTCTGTTCCTCCCCCCCCCCCTACCCACCTACTCTGGTTTATGCTGAGCGGAACCTGGTCCAGAGCGCCAGGTAGCAACCATTGTATAGGCTCCAAACATCTAGGACAGGAGATTAGGACTGGCATATAGACCCCTCGAGCAACATCCCAGAGAGACCACCGAAGCACCCCCCAGAGAGACCCCATCTGCCTGGCATCCTCTTATATGCTACACACCTGCAGCATAAAGGTAATTAGGGAGTACACCCACGGGTGCTACCAGCACTGAAGACCCCAGCACTACTGTCACCCTGGGCAAGCTCGATTCACCACCTCCCACTCTCACTTGGCACTTCGGCACCAGAGTGTAGCCCAGATTGGATCACACCTGTCATTTTCAGACTTGTGTTGTTCACAGAACTTTATGTTTTATGGACTGTCATATATTTTGCACATGATGATCTTTTAATCACATTACAATTTTGATTATTTAATCACTTCCCTCTCTGTTGCTATTTTTTCCACATTTGTTGTCAATCTTTTATTTACTGCTATCACTAGCATTATCACCTACTTTTTATGGTCAGATTATCCACTTATATCATATTGTTTTATTCGCCCCCCTTCTTTACCCTTACCCTGACCTCTTTTATCCTGGCCTCCACTGTGGCATACATGTTTCTATCCATGCCAACTTGAACCACTCATCATCACCTCACTATTTATTTACCTCCACTGCCACCTAGTGATTACATTGCTCTTAGTCACTATATCTATTTATGTGGTTTTGCACATTTATTTATTTATGCACTTTAGTGTGTTTTTTACTAAGGTTTTTTATACACTAGTCACTTTATATATTTATATACCTAAATATTTTAAAGCATTCTTTCTTATTGATGATTGCTCTTTTACCTATTTTACTATATTTACTGTACTGTTTTATTGATGGTTCAGCCAGAGTTGTACCAGTGTACCTGTATATTATCTCTTGTCTGCTGATCTGACACTCACAGCCAATTTATGCAGTATTTATACTAGGAGCGCGACACCACATATTGATTTTTTTCATTCACTTGTATTTGGGTTTTCTGGTTTCAGCCCATTCGGTGTTCGCTGCACCTTACCTATTGTACATCACATTTTTTTTCCATTAGCGCGGGAATACTATATTTACATTTCACTGCTTCTTAAAACTTACCCATTCCTGCTGCTGACATGGAAGTATTCTCCTTTATGGAAAAAAGAAAAATTAATCTAGAAGAGGTCTTTAGTGCTGATGATACTAGCACAAAAAACAATGGAGACCTAGAGAGCCTAATGAGAAAACTAGGCCACAATATGGAAAAAAAGGTGAGCCTATGGTGGGACACGACCACCTTTGAGCAATATTTGAAAGATAGCCTGGTCCCTAGACGGCTTAGATGGGATATCCCACCCAATGACGGTCTGGTGGACCAGGAGTCGATCGACGAGTGGTTCAAATTTTTTAACGAAAAGGGACTAGAACTTCTTAGATTTCTACTACAAAGAAAACTAAGGAAAATCAAGAAGATTGACCAGAACATAGGAGAAATTAAAGAAGAATTAGAAAAACACAAAGAAACAGCTGAATTCATTACACTCACCACACAATTGAACAAAGACCTAATCAAAAAAGATAAAGAAGTCCAAACTAGAAAAAGCAAAAAATACTCAAGGGATATCAATGATTTTAAAAACGATCAGGTGTTCAAATGGCAGAGTCAATTAGGACACTTAGACCCAATATCCACTTACTCCACGCCTGAAAAATCTAATAGAATGAATACACCACATGCCAACCCTCAAATCGAACGGAATGTATCATACAGATTACCCCATCAGAGTGAACCCGCTAACAGAAAAGTAACGGATTCACCAAGACATCCACGCCCTAATGATGGTCCCAGCAACCCTAAACACCAAACCCCACAAAGGAAACCCCCTCAACATAATCAAACACCACACAATGGGGGTAAAAAACCGTTCTGGAAGAACAATAATAAAAAACCACACAATGGTAACAATTGGTACAAGCCCCCTTATGAACAAAGAGGCCCACCACATAATACCTATGGCCCACAAGGGAGGCATCCTATGCCCTACTATGAGAACACCTACAGAGAAAGAGACAATTGGGGCCCTCCACCACAGGGACACAACCGACCTTATGAACAATACCCCATACCTACCTATAACCACTATGCACCCCTTAGGGGTTACCAAGAAGATGATGATCGGTACCATCAGCCTTACCACCAGGAACCCCAGTATAATAAGTCTTTTTTAGGGAGGGGAGCGGAAAACTACCCACCCAGGTTAATGGAGGAAGGTCCATGGAGAAAGAGTCCTGTAAGAAGAGAGGATGCAGATCAGGAAAGAGATCACAAAAGAAAAAGAGAATGAAAGGAGAAGGCATTTTTAATTTAAGCGGAACCCCACTCACACACGAAGAAATTGGAGTTTTAGATAGAGGTTTGAAATACGCACCAACAAAAAACCTTGACAAATTTCAAACATATATAGGGATACAAAAATATATAAGAAGTGTGAACATCAAAAAATACATTGCCAGCAATCCATTTAAATCTAAAATATCGAGAACAGAGAATGAGACTGTACATAGCACACTGAGGAACAAATCAGTTTTTAATCCCCAGATTAATAATAATAAATTCGTTGATGTTTTTAAAAAAATGGTTTTAGAGGATCTCAAGACTTTGAAAATTAAGAAACAAGAAGAACCCAAGTTCATCAAAAGCGGCATTAGGCAACTTACGAAAAGGAAAGACATAGTGATCCGCCCTGCGGACAAGGGAGGGGGGATCGTGATTTTGTCAAAAAAACAATACAATGACTGTATGGTAGACCTACTAAAGGATGACGACACGTACAGAAAGCTTCCAAGTAACCCCATTTTTAAATGCAGAAAAGAACTGGAATTAGTAGTCCACTTGGGACTAAAGAAGAATATTCTAAATAAGAAAGAGGCTAAATTCCTTATTCCAGAAGCATGTCGCACACCTGTTATTTATTCACTGCCAAAACTACATAAGGATAAGACTAACCCCCCACCCAGACCCATAGTAAATGGGATCGATTCTCTTACCTCCAGAATGGGTCAATATATTGACAATTATCTACAACCAGCAGTGAAAAACACAAGAGCATACTTAAGAGACACGAAACAGATCCTGCAGATAATAGAAGATTTACCAAAAAATGGAGGCCCATGGATACTTGCCACTGCGGATGTATCCTCACTTTATACTATAATTTTTCATCACCAAGCTTGCGATGCCACTAAATGGGGTTTAAGAAACTATACGGAACTTCCATGCTTCCAACGTAAATATCTAGTGAAATGCTTGGATTTTTGTTTGAAGAACAGTTATTTTTGGTTTGATCGCAATTATTATTTCCAAAAGACAGGCGTTGCAATGGGCGCAAAGTTTGCGCCCAGTGTAGCTAGCCTTTTTATGGCCAAATGGGAAGACGAGATGGTTTTTAAAGATACCCCCACTGAACTTGTCATTTTTAAAAGATATATCGATGATATTATTATTTTATGGAAAGGAGCGGAATCCAGATTGGTACAATTTCTAGAAGATTTGAACAAGAACGACAAAAACATCAAACTTACATGGGACATAAGCACAGAAAGTGTAACATTCTTGGATCTAGAGATATCCCAAGAGAATAACACATTATGCACTAGAACGCACTTTAAAAATGTGGATAAAAACAGCTATCTACCTATAGATAGCTGCCACCACAGAAATTGGCTTTGTAATATTCCGAAAGGACAGTTGATGCGTTTGCGTAGGAATTGCACACAAGACACCGACTTTATTTCCCAGGCCATTAAAATAGGCGATAGATTCATCGATAAAGGTTATAATAAACAGGACATCAACGCCAAAATAAAAGAAGTAGAAAAAATGAACAGATTTGAGCTGATCAAAGATAAACCGAAAAATGACTCTAAAATTAGTGGGCCACCAATCATCCTGGACTACAATGCCCAACACAAAGCGGTGGAAAAAATCATCAAGAACCACTGGCATATCCTAAGAAGTGACCAACACTTAGGATTACTACTCCCAGATAAACCGAAGTTCGTGTATAAAAGAGCCCCAACCCTTAGAGATAAACTAGTGAAAAACATCCCGGATCCACCGAAAATTGGTTACACGTTTTTTACCGGCAAAGGATTCTATCCATGCAAAAGATGCTTCGCATGTACTAAGGTTAAACAACCAACCGAAAAAGTATTCAATTTTAAATCCACCAGCACTGGTAAATCTTATGAAGTCGCAGACTTCATTTGCTGCAATACTGAAGGCGCTGTATACGCGCTGGAATGCAGCTGCGGCCTCCAGTACATCGGAAGAACTAAAAGACCTCTGAGAGTGAGAATAAAGGAACACATACAAAACATCCTGAAAGGCTTCGATAAGCACAGCGTTTCGAAACATTTCACCACACATCACAACAGAGATCCGAAACACCTCAAATTTTGGGGAATTGAACCGTACAAAAGACATTGGCGTGGCGGACATAAGGTTCGTACCCTCAGTCAGATTGAGTCTAAGTGGATATTCATCCTAGACACCGCCACGCCACACGGTTTAAATATCGAATTTGACCTCAACTGTTTTATAAGCGATTTTTAACATTTTCAGTGTCAATTACAGTCATCATGCGTTTTTAGATCCCAAAATTCACCATGTTACATGCCATCATGTGACTCTAGGTTCTGACACTCACCTCTATATTCTTCTTCTTTTACTGAGCATATAATAAACCAGTGACTCTTAACAGGTTTATCCGTGTCCCAAGACACTATGCGATTTTTATGCTGTTATTTGTCTCACATTTTATGCCAGCACCTTGTTTGTTATATCCACCTATTGCCTGACATCATTTCCGGAGTCCGATATAACCCCATATATTAGTCTTCCCCCTTTTTATATATATTTTTTTATTTGCTTGTAATATATACAAAATTTATTAGAAATTCTTTTATCAATTTTAAAAAGAATTTTTATTACACCATGCAATATATCTCTATATATCCATCTGGGCCATCCCCTTGCTTTATTTATTCCACTTTTCTCTCCATGGATCCTGGCACCAGAATGTATATTTATATAAGATTTTTGCAGCTTCCAATTTTTAAACCGTCTTTTAATATCCCCACACTTTCTATATATCCCCTTTATTTCACATAATGAATATACCATTTATGCATCCTTTTCCGTATGTATATACAGTATACTGTGTTCCAATACACCATACCTTTAGAGCGCGTTTATTTTATTTTATTTATTTTATTTAGTCTCTTCCCCAGGTGTCTCCAGCTGGGCTATACACAGCCCCGCTGTGTACATATGTTTTTAATTATAGTCGGCGCTTCAGCGTCTATTAAAACTATTTCCCTTTATTCATATTGTTCAGTTTGGCTGTTAGCAAAGTAAGTTCTTTCCATTACCAGTGTCCTTCAAAAACCACAAAAACATGGCCGCGGCTGTAGCCTATCTCTTGGAATATGGCCGCTCCATTCTACAGATAGGGATTCTACAACAAAATGGCCGACCGCCATCCTATTAGCACCCCTATTTAAAGACACTTTCTTTGGTCCTACACTATCCCCGATGAAGTCACGTGACGGTGACGACACGCGTAGGATACGGACCCCGGAAGTGACGCACTGGTTACGAGCTCGGCGCTCGTTTTGAATCCACATTGTAACTGCAATATTTATGTGAGTAACATTTTAAAGAATAAAGCTCATTTACTGTTTTTCTAAAAAACTACTACACTATACGAGTCCTTTCTGTTCCTCCCCCCCCCCTACCCACCTACTCTGGTTTATGCTGAGCGGAACCTGGTCCAGAGCGCCAGGTAGCAACCATTGTATAGGCTCCAAACATCTAGGACAGGAGATTAGGACTGGCATATAGACCCCTCGAGCAACATCCCAGAGAGACCACCGAAGCACCCCCCAGAGAGACCCCATCTGCCTGGCATCCTCTTATATGCTACACACCTGCAGCATAAAGGTAATTAGGGAGTACACCCACGGGTGCTACCAGCACTGAAGACCCCAGCACTACTGTCACCCTGGGCAAGCTCGATTCACCACCTCCCACTCTCACTTGGCACTTCGGCACCAGAGTGTAGCCCAGATTGGATCACACCTGTCATTTTCAGACTTGTGTTGTTCACAGAACTTTATGTTTTATGGACTGTCATATATTTTGCACATGATGATCTTTTAATCACATTACAATTTTGATTATTTAATCACTTCCCTCTCTGTTGCTATTTTTTCCACATTTGTTGTCAATCTTTTATTTACTGCTATCACTAGCATTATCACCTACTTTTTATGGTCAGATTATCCACTTATATCATATTGTTTTATTCGCCCCCCTTCTTTACCCTTACCCTGACCTCTTTTATCCTGGCCTCCACTGTGGCATACATGTTTCTATCCATGCCAACTTGAACCACTCATCATCACCTCACTATTTATTTACCTCCACTGCCACCTAGTGATTACATTGCTCTTAGTCACTATATCTATTTATGTGGTTTTGCACATTTATTTATTTATGCACTTTAGTGTGTTTTTTACTAAGGTTTTTTATACACTAGTCACTTTATATATTTATATACCTAAATATTTTAAAGCATTCTTTCTTATTGATGATTGCTCTTTTACCTATTTTACTATATTTACTGTACTGTTTTATTGATGGTTCAGCCAGAGTTGTACCAGTGTACCTGCATATTATCTCTTGTCTGCTGATCTGACACTCACAGCCAATTTATGCAGTATTTATACTAGGAGCGCGACACCACATATTGATTTTTTTCATTTACTTGTATTTGGGTTTTCTGGTTTCAGCCCATTCGGTGTTCGCTGCACCTTACCTATTGTACATCACATTTTTTTTCCATTAGCGCGGGAATACTATATTTACATTTCACCTCTGATTAGTGTTTGTAAATTTCTATGGGCAGTCCGTCTTCCCCCGGGGCTTTACAATTGGGAAAGGTCCCTGCTGCTACCTGTAGTTCCTCTGGTGTAAGCGGGGCTTCCAGTAGGTCACGTTGGCTATTGGACAGTTCCGGGAAATCAATCTGGTTCAGGTATAAATCCAAGTCGTCTTGGGTGTACACCTGACCAGGGTTGTACAAGGCCTCGTAAAACCCAGTCAGTTCCTGCATTATCAGTTCTGGCTGGCTAACCAGGGAGCCCGTTTGGGTCCTGATAGCCCCTATAGCCGGCAAGCGTTGATGAGAGTTCGCAATCCGCGCCAGTAGGCGTCCGGTTTTCTCCCCCTCCTCAAAGAACGCCTGCTGTGTAATTTTCGGCTGAGGAGGATAGCAGGTGCTGATAAGCACTCTGTACTGCCTGCCATGACTCCCTAGTGGAATCAGTGGGGTTATCTATGTACGTCCAATTCCTGAGCCCTGGTTTCTACCTCCTGCAATAAAGCTGTCGATTCCCGTTTCACTTTGTTCATTTCTGCTATCAACAGGCCCCTCAGGTGCGCCTTAAAGGCGTCCCATTGAAATACCCTAGAACCGTTTAGATCCTGGGTGGCAAAGAACTCGCGCATGCTCCCTTCTATCTCAACATGTGAGCGGAATAGTTTCAGCCAAAAGGCGTTACATTTCCAGGGGGCTTTAGGCATGGTGTTGGGGGGGGGGCCACTAGGAGCTGAACCACCAAGGGAGAGTGATCAGAAATACTACGGGGCCCATGGGTAAAGTCGGCCACAAACGGAAGCATGCTCAGGTTCCCCACCCCCAGGTCTATTCTGAATAGAGATCCATGTGTCTTAGAAAAACATGTAAATTGTTTTGCGTCCGGGTTGCGGTGTCGCCAGACATCTACCCAACCCACCTCTTGCAACAACCTCACCAGGGGAGTACTCCTGGAGAGAGCAGAGGGTCTAGGGCTGGGGTGTCTATCCGCCACCTGATCCAGACAGCAATTAAAGTCCCCGAGCACAAGCAACGGTACATCCGGCCTGCCATCCAGAAAAGCCAGAAGGAGCCTCAGTACCGCCGCCGTGAACAGTGGAGGAATGTATATGCAAGCCAATACACAGATTAAAGTATTAAATCTACAATGTAGGAATACAAATCTTCCCTCTATATCTATGACACTGTCAAATTTCTGATAATCCAGGGCACCATGTATCAATACACTTACCCCCTAGAAAAGGAGGTATGTGTAGAGTGGTAAGCCTTTCCTACCCATGAATAACGTAAAAAACATTCTGTCTCAGTGGTCAAATGTGTCTCCTGGAGACATATCACCCCAGGGAGGAATTTCTTCAGACACATAAACGTCATGGTCCTATTCAAAGGGGAATGAAAACCCCTGAGGTTCCAGGACACTATGGGAACCTTAGCCATGTGCTAAAAAAAGGAATGTCCTTTGGCGGGGTATGTGTGGGTGCAGACATACATACGGTCCATCAGATGGATATACGGGCAGTTCTGTACGGTCAGTCTCTGTGATTTATTCTCTGTGCAAACGGTCATGGTAATCTTCCTTCCAGTGGTGTACATGGTATGGCCAACAACAGCCAAGAAATAACAAATTAGTAGAAACTGTAGACAAAATAGGCCTGTAAACCTGGTTATCCGCCAACCGGGCAGATTGAACAACTTTGGCGCCCTTCTGGCGCCTTCCGCTTTTGACAGTTATTTCAAATTGCAGTAGTGTTGTAACCATTTTGCTCTCTTGGTGTTCTGCATCATTTTGTCCCCCAGCCAGGGAGTATCTTCCGAACCAAGTGTGCGGGGGTTCCCCCCCCCGATAAGCAAGAGAGATAAAGTATCAGTCCTCATCCTCTTGCGCTCTTCAGGGCCTGTTCATTGCGGTCTAGCCAAGATGCAGCCTCTTTAGCTGATTCAAAGAATTGGGCCTGGCCTCTAACTGCTATCCTGAGATTGGCGGGATATAACATGGCATACGGCAACTGTAGGGTCCTCAGCCGCCATTTAACGTCCAGGAACTTAGCTCTGTGCCGCTGGACTTCTGCTGAAAAGTCTGGGTAGAAAGACACCCTGGCACCATTGAACTGGATATTTGCCCTTTCCCTGGCTTGGCGCAGCACCGCCTCTCTGTCCCGGTAGTGTAGTATCCTTGCTAGGATGGACCTGGGGGGGCCTCCTGGTGGTGGCGGGCGGGAGGGCACCCTGTGCGCCCCGTTCCACCCCAAAAAGCAGCAAAAATGCATTTTTGCCAAAAACTTCTAGGAGCCAGTTTTCTACATATGTCGTGGGGTCCCTGCCCTCCACCTTCTCTGGCAGACCCACTATGCGAACATTGTTCCTGCGCAAACGATTTTCCAAATCTTCTGCGCGATCGAATGCGTCATGTGCCATTTGCAGGGCAGCTCTAGAGTCTTGGGCCATAGGTTGCATATGGTCTTCCATTTCACTGACTCTGCTCTCTACTGCCGTGGTGCGTTCCCGGATCTTTTGCATGTCCTGTCGCAGTAGGGACACATCCTCCCTAAGGCCCCTAAACTGCTCTTTCAAAGTATTCACTGACGCTGTGCAGTTATGTACAGCTTTAAGTATGTCTGCTAAAGTGGGCTGCGGAGCGTCCTGAGTTTCCTGGGCCTGGGAATCCATGTCTGCGGCTGCAGTTTGATCACCCTCCTCCTCTCCCCAGCAAGCAGGGACATGTGCTGGCTGCATATGCTGTGTAACTCCTGAGCGGGGCGGCTGCTCTGAACCCCCAGTCCCTGACATTTTCTGGGCATAGAACAGCATGTCTTTCGGGGCATCTTTAGCCACTGATTTGGGAGTCTTACTTGCCTTGTGGCTGAGTTTGTCCTGGCCTTGTGGTGTCCCCTTCACAGGGAGCACGGCGGTGCCATCTTGGATTTCCGGGCCTGCGGCTTCCATCTGGCCTTTACGTGTCATTCCTCTGGTGCAGAGGGCCGGCGGTGGTTCCACAGGAGTCTCCTGGGCACAGTTATGCAGCATAGGGCGATCAAAGCTCGTTTCGGTGGCTGGGGGAGGATCGGTACCGGATCAATGCCGGGAGCTGTGGGAGATACGTCCTCTCACATGCCGGTCTTGGCCATGCCCCCCATCCAGATCAACTATGATCACTGGACTTCTGTCAAAATCATTCCTTACTTACTCATAGAATATTAATAGGTTGATCTAACAAGAACGATCCTTCATTAATCCATGTTGTTTGTTACTTATGTTAGCATTTTTCCTGGCAAATTCAATTACCATTTCTTCTTATATTTTTATGCCTCACTGTTGCCTATAGACACTCATTATGGTACCGCTCTCCAGCGCTTCGGCAAACCAACTGCCTCTTGATACTGCCAAATATTTAACATTTTGACTCATCAGTCCAGAGCACCTGCTGTCATATTTCTGCACCTCCGTTTCTATGTTTTCATGCATAGTCGAGATGTTTCCATGTTGAAAGTATAACTTTTTGACTGCATTTCCTCCATGAAGTCTACTTTTAGCCAGAATTCTCCAGTCAGTAGGTGGGTGTGCCTGAGTCCCAATGGTTTCTGCTAGTTCTGTGCTGATGACACTGCTGGACATCTTCCGATGTCATAGGGAAATAAGCATCATGTGTTTTTCATCTGCTGCAGTTTTCTTGGCTGATCACTGTGTTTAGGATTTTCAACATTGCCTGTTTCTTTGTGCTTCTTCAGAAGAGTTTGAACAACACAATTTAAGAGCCCTGTCTTCTTTGAAAATTTTGCCTGAAAGAGACCTTGCTGATGCAGTATAACTACCTTGTGCCTTGTTGCTATGCTCAGTCTTGCCATTGTGTGTGAGTGTGACATGAAACTGTCTTCCACAACCTCACCATAGTAGCAAAGTTTGGCTGTTGAACCGGAATCCGGCGGACATTCCAATCGTGTGTGGGCTCCAGCTGACTTTTTCTTCACAAAAGTCAGACGGACCTAGAAATAAAACATGTTTTAAATCTTCCCGCCAAAAGTCCGCCGGACCCAATTCCTATCGGGAAGTCTGCTCGTCTGTATGCTGGTCTGATGGACCAATTACAACTCAACGGCAGCTACAGCACCTGCCCGTGAGAATGTTTCCAGCGTGATCCTATAGCGCTGGTCTCTCCTCTGCAGGATACTCTATATCTCGCGCTCGCTGCAACAGGAAAAACACATTTTCCTATTGCAGCGAGCATGAGAGATAGGCAACAATGTCCCTTAGGTCTGGTATGGATTTTAAGGGTAACCCCCTATGCCGAAAAACGGCGTGGGTCCCTTATCCGAGCACGCAGCCCAGCCGGTCAGGAAAGGGGGTGGGACGAGTGAGCGCCCCCCCTCCTGAACCGTACCAGGCCACATGCCCTCAACATGGGGAGTGAGTGCTTTGGGGAAGGGGGGCGCCCTGGGGGGCCTCTTCCCAACAACCCTGGCTGTTGGGTGTAGTGATCTAATATAATCGTTCCTTCCTCGTAGATGGAATATAGTTATTAAAAGTATTGTCTCCGCAGCAAAACCCGATTCTCCCAGAGAGAGATTTTATTGACTTCCAAAACAGAACATTCTTACAGACGACAAAATCCAACAGAGTTCATGACAACGAATATTTCCTCTTGTACCTATGCCTTCTTCTCTCAGACCATCTTTCTCTCTAGACTAGCTGACAACCTGCCTGTCTTCTCATATACTGATCTGACACTGGGGGGGGGGGGGGTCAACCAAATGTTTACCATGAATACCCCCCTCAATTCTAATTACCATCAGTAAATACTAGGTTAAAAGGCTATCCCTCACACACACAACTTGCATAAGATTTACACATCAAAGGGTAACAGATAACATTGTCTTTGATGTGTGCGACTACTGATTAGATTAAGAGATGACACCTGGACACCCTTTTGAGGTGTAGAATAGACTTGAATCCCCAATCTATATTCTTGCATAATGAATTTGTCTTAGAATGCCTAAATAGAATGCCTATACGAACTACATAAAAAACACTACATATATATAAATATGTATATATATATATATATATATATATGTATACATATATATATATATTAGATATAATATACTACATATACCCCCACTTGGGTCGTTCTAACTACTAGAACTGACCCATAAATCAAGCAACAAACATAGCATTACCGACTTGAGGTATTGGATGCTTCACAATGGCTCATATGAAATGTAAAGTTGAAACTGGTTACATCTCTCTTCACCAGCCTCTAAAATATCCCCATGAAAAAGTCATTAGATAATATAGCTTTAGACCATGACTTGAAAAGGGTTTGGTAAACATCCATATAGCTGTTAGGCCTTATTATATCACATCAAGATCTTGAATATTGCACAAAAACGAGCGGATGTCACAGTCCATTCTTCAATTTTCAACTCCAACTTCATCACATCTCTCATTGAAAGTAGACTTGGTGTGCTTGGTGTGCTGGGAGCTCCGATCCACATAAATCCAGGATTCCTCTCCAGGCTCAAGGTTTTCATTTTCTTAAAGATGCTTTTGCACAAACACCAGCAAATCCCGAAATTCCACTTCCATCTTTATAATAAGAAGAACCATCCATGTACCAGCATTCACTTTCAAGTTCAAAAGGTTTGGATACGGCCGAAAAAACTGCTATTGCTGTACTTTGTAATTTGCTGTAGGCCGACTCCTCATTGCCTCCATAATAGAGCAGTTACTTGAATCATTCAGTCCATAATTCCACCTGAATGGTATACCAATCTATATACCAATCTATAATCCATATATCCATATAATCCATATATAATCCCCCACTTTCAGATAGAATCAGCTTGACATCAGCGTTTATCAGATCTTCTATCCAGACAAAGCAGCAGTGGAAAATCTTGCCAGTAAAGTTATGTCTTTTTCATCCATATATGTCATAGCCTTTAGCATATTATCAATGACTGATTCAACAAAGTTTCAAATCATGACTGGAGTGATGAATTTCACTCACCCCGCTTATAAATTTAGGAAAACCACCCAACATACTATACTTTATGCTATGCCAAGCCATTGTGCAGCATCTCACCTTAGATGTCAAATATATTGATCAATATGCAATATGTAATATGCAACATGTTATGTAACACGAAAATTATTTTAGGTTTAAATGTTTCGCTCTGGTTTTAAGATAAAGTTCAAGAAATAAAACATAATAAAATAAAAAATAAAATAAAAATAAAAATGGAAAAGGGTGAAAAATAAAAATAAAAAATAGGGCTTGATGAATAAAAATGGGAAAGGGTGAAAAATAAAAAATAAAATATAGGGAAAAGTCCATTGTCCAAGTCAAAAAGTCAAAAAAAAAGTAAATTGCTTGATGAATATTGAGAGAGTCCATGATATTGTTTATTCAGTGTTTCTCCCCCACTAGCCAGAAATTTCAGCTTGCAGTTCACATGCTATGCGGATGCAGTATCTTCAATATCTGAAAGACAAAAAAACTCTCCAACAAAACTAATTAGCAAGATCCTTAAACATTCTTTGAAGTTAAAACAAAGGACTATTTACACATCCACAGGTTGAAACTAAACCACCCCCACTGCTAGAGAAATGTCACTTGTATTCAAAAACAGATCTGGATAATGTAATCTGTTTAGCTGTCCCAGCAATGTGTTATGTTCCATTTTCATTTTATCGTACTCAATCTTCAAGTGGTCATATTTCTGTTTTAACTGAGAAAATGGTATCCAAGCCTTAGATACCTTTTTATTATGATTTTGGTCAGCTCTGCTTTTCATATTAATATCACCTATATTTGACCTGGTGTCTCCTCTTTGATTGTTATCATAAGACATTATCTTTTGATCTTTATGTTCAGTATTTGTCCTAAACAATGTGGCTAAATCAATCTTGACAGCTTGCTCATTTGACTTTCTCCATAAATTGTCTGCTTTCAACAATACGTCTTTTAAATCATGAGGATTTGGGGTAACTAGTAAAATATTTTGTCTAATATCTTCATGCAAAGCATGTAGAAATATACTCATATGTAACAAGCCACCATGCTCAAATGCAAGATTATTACTGACCAATATTTCCATAATAGATTTTATTCTTCCTGACAGTTCGTAGGGAGATTCACTTTTCATTTGTTTGATCTTCCCATGAACAGTAACATCAGAACGTACACCATACAAAACACATAACAATTCTATCAATATGTCCCTTGTCCTCATTGGCTGAGTACAGATCTGCTTAATTCTCACCCAAAGACTATTTCCTATAGAATGTTGCATAACTCTGTCTAAATCAGATGGGTTGAGATTGTACATATCTCTGACATTCTGCAAGTCACAAAACCATTTTAAAAATCTGTTTAAATCATGGCAGGGAATCATTCCTATTTCTTTAAGAATTGCATCTAATTCTTTTGGTTTCAAAGGCTTCATTACAAGCTGAACTTCACCTGCATTATTATTATTGTTATAAACTGTGGTGGTCACAGTGGGTGCGGCTGGCAATGAATTATCAGATTTAATATGAGGTTCTGTTTCATTTGATAGAATGTTTGTATTTGCATTTTGCTGCAGATTGCTGAATCCACGATTCGATGCATATCTGCATTCCTGAGATCTCTTCTCTAATTCCATAATTCTTAATTTCAATCTCTCATTTTCCTCTGATAATTCATTACAACGTTTAGACTTCTCAAGCAGAGCTTCCCCAATGGTGACTGCATGCAATTTTAAATTTACAGTCTCAGATTCTGATTGGTTTTGTAACCTCTGACAAACCTTGTTGCTATTATCAACTGCACTCTGTAACTGGGTAATTTCCTCAACCTTATCCTTCAACGAACTTTCCATTGTTAAACAGCAAGATAACAAGCCCTGTACAATACAACCTTTTCTTTTACTTTCTGAAATTTTGCTCTCAAAAACAGTTTTTTCTAAAAATTCATTCATCATAGTCCATGTCTGCTTATATTTTTCTGGCACTTCATAAGGACCGCCATGACGCTTAATACATTTTAACACCCATCTGTTAACTTTATCAGAACTGACACTAGCTTCACACTGAGTAAGCATTTTTACTATATTATTAATAATTTAAAAAGAGAAATATTTTACTCACCGCATTAATTACTCCTTCAACTTCCAGTTCAGGTCTTCTGGTACACGATACAGTCCTTTTCTTCATTTCCAGTCTCCAGAGAATAATTCTGGGGTTCCAAACTTCTTTGATTTTGTAGATCAGACTCTCCTATGTCACAACCAGACGTTAGAGTCACAGCACAGGTCTTGGGTCTCCATCAGACATCTGTCCAACTCACGGATTGTTATCACTGACTTCTGTTACAAAGTCCTGAAAATGCTCTTCTGGTCGCTTGAACGGCACCAATGTAGTGATCTAATATAATCGTTCCTTCCTCGTAGATGGAATATAGTTATTAAAAGTATTGTCTCCGCAGCAAAACCCGATTCTCCCAGAGAGAGATTTTATTGACTTCCAAAACAGAACATTCTTACAGACGACTTCTTCTCTCAGACCATCTTTCTCTCTAGACTAGCTGACAACCTGCCTGTCTTCTCATATACTGATCTGACACTGGGGGGGGGGGGGGGGTCAACCAAATGTTTACCATGAATACCCCCCTCAATTCTAATTACCATCAGTAAATACTAGGTTAAAAGGCTATCCCTCACACACACAACTTGCATAAGATTTACACATCAAAGGGTAACAGATAACATTGTCTTTGATGTGTGCGACTACTGATTAGATTAAGAGATGACACCTGGACACCCTTTTGAGGTGTAGAATAGACTTGAATCCCCAATCTATATTCTTGCATAATGAATTTGTCTTAGAATGCCTAAATAGAATGCCTATACGAACTACATAAAAAACACTACATATATATAAATATGTATATATATAATATATATATATATGTATACATATATATATATTAGATATAATATACTACATTGGGGTCTGCTGGTGGAGGGCTTATCGGAATCCGGGAGCTCCCTTAAATAAGGGGGCCCCCAGATCCCAGACCCCCACCCTAGGTGAATGAGTATGGGGTACATCGTACCCCTACCCATTCACCTGAGGGAAAAAAGTGTCAATAAAAAAAACACACTAGTCAGGATTTTAATGTAATTTATTAGTCAGCTCCGGGGGTCTTCTTCCGACTTCTCCCACTCTCCGCCTCTTCTGCCAGTCTCCGGTTCTTCTCCGCGCTCTCCAGTATATTCTCATGCTCTCCAGTTCTTCTGCCATGCTCCTCCGCAATCTTCTTCCAGCTCTTTTACTAGTGGTGGCCCAGTCTTCTTCCCTCTTCTGTTCTTCCGATGTTGACATGATGGTCTCTCCGGCTGTAATGCTGTGTACAGCGTGCGCGACCACTTATATAAGCATGGGCGGGGTCACCGGAGGATGTCCCCTGGCGACCCCACCCCTTATTAGCAGATTCTAGACATGGTAGAGATCTGCCACTTTACAGGTAGACTTATGCCTCGTACACACGATCGGAAATTCGGCCAGCAAAAGACAGATGAGAGCTTTTTATCGGAATTCCCGCCAGCAAAAATTTGAGAGCATGTTCTCAATTTTTCAGATTGGAACTTCCGATCGTCTGTAGCAATTCTGACGCTCAAAATTCCTACGCATGCTCGGAAACAATTTGACGCATGTTTGGAAGCATTGAACTTCATTTTTTTTTCGGCTCGTGGTATTGTTGTACGTCTCTGCGTTCTTGACGGTCGGAATTTGGTGTGACCGTGTGTAGGCAAGACAGTTTGAGCGTAATTCCGTCGGGAAAACCATCAGAGCTTTTTTCAACAAGAATTCCGATCGTATGTAAAGGGGACCCCCAAGCACTACATTGGAAGGATTTTTTTATTTTTATGCTTTCACTTTAAAAATCAAAAAATCATTGCTCATTTAAAAATGAAGTTTTTTACAACAATTTTGTATTGATACATGCCCCCCCATAACCATTGTATGCCCAATTACTTGCATATTAGCCTTCAAAATGGTCACTTTTGATTTTTGACATTCGGGTCCCATTGACTTTGTGTTCGTTATTTGGGGTCCGAACTTTCTCGGTGTTTGGAAGTTCTGGGCCAAACAGAGTTCACTCATTTGAGTAGTTCTATACCGCTTTGTACAATAACCCTGTGATCCCTCATAACCCCCCGAGCTAGTCGACCGCATGAACCGCTATTTAGAGCGGAGTGGGGTCCCTCGACTACAAACCTCGGACCTCTTTCCCCTCAATGCACCCATCACAGAGGAGGAACTCATGTCAACCATTAAAACCCTACCCACGTGTAAATCCCCTGGTCCAGATGGTCTCCCTTACGAGTACTACAAATCCTTTCTTCCCCTACTGATGCCACATATGTGTAAAATATTTAACGCCTTCCTCCAGCAAACTCCCATCCCCTCAGACATGCAGAGATCATTGCTCACTTTGATACCGAAGCCAGACAAAGTCCCCTCTTCATGCACTAGCTATATGCCTATACCGCTTTTGAATTTTGACCTGAAAATCTTTACCAAACTTCTCTCAATACGCCTGAATGCGGTTTTGCCCTCTTTAATTCACAAAGATCAGGTGGGCTTTGTCCCCCTCCGTCAGGCAGGGGACAACACGAGAAGGGTTATAGACTTGATTGATGTGGCAAACAGGGATGGCTTGGAGTCCTTAGTACTTAGTCTGGATGCGGAAAAGGCCTTTGACCGCCTTGGCTGGCCTTTCCTGTTTTCTACATTATGTGATATGGGATTCCAGGGACCCTTTATGTGGCCATTTTACACCTTTATACCAAGCCTACATCCCAAGAGAAAACTTGTTTTGCTCTATCTCCTCTTTTCCGATCACTAATGGGACCTGCCAGGACAGCTAGATTGCAGGATAAGCTGGAAATGCATGATAAGGTCTGGAAGCGGTGGCATCTTCAGGAGGACCCGT
This sequence comes from Lithobates sylvaticus, assembly GCA_028564925.1. Classification (NCBI taxonomy): domain Eukaryota; kingdom Metazoa; phylum Chordata; class Amphibia; order Anura; family Ranidae; genus Lithobates; species Lithobates sylvaticus. The sequence continues at coordinate 320,916,207 of CM053028.1, read as the reverse complement.
CCTGAACCGATGTTTGAGCTACTATATTACTTTACCATTTCCCCTTTATTTTCTTTTTCCTCAAATTTCTCTTTTTTTCCAAACTCCTCTCTTACGTATCCTCTTATATTCCATAGGTTCTCACCTAACTTATGGGGAACCTCATTTACCATCTAACAGTTCATAGTATGACTTAGCAATGTTTTTGCACCATTTACTACTAAAATGTCTGTACCTGCTATATCCCTGTTTCAGCATTACTCAGAATTTACTGTGTTCTGTTTTTGCTCTTTTCTCTGCTGAGATAACTAATAGAACTGTTATTTGAAAAAAAATGTAGTCTTTAAAATATACAAGCCAGTATTAAAGATAAGTGTATCTTCCTACCAGCATTAACATTGACTATCAGAAAAAAAGGCATATGAACATGCCAAGAACATTGTATTAGATGGCGGTAATTCAACCGAGTTTAGGAAAACACAGCACAAAAAGTAGGCATTGTTCTGTCTATACTGGCTTCTGAAGTCCACCATTGTTTCTTTTGTGTTGTTTATTTATATTTGTAGCACACAATATAAAAGAACAAACTATTTGAAGGGATACAACAATCCCAGCAAAGTGTTTAATAATGTAAGATGAGTTAAGGAACAATAACAAAGCAATGCATAGGTCAGTGACCCATGAATTTTGTGTGCATGCCCAAATCAATAATATTCTACTATAGAAAGCTGATAAATATTGTGCTCTGATGTGAATACCTACTGGCATTGTTGACCTTTAGCAGAACAGCAATATGTGAATGGTTACCTAAGGCAGCATGGACAGCCATCAGCAAATACACATGCAAACTGAGGAATTGTTGCCAACTGTACATCAGATGCTTAATCCAATAGACCAATAGCAAATGTCAGGAATATACTGTTATTATCAAGAGAAAAATGTTAATGACCTGCCCTGCTTACAAACAAACAAACTAGTAGTCAATTTATATGTAATGATGTTCAGTGATGATGTTCAGTGTTATTGTAGGAGCCCAGAGAGATTTGGAAGGTGGGTGGTTAATGGTAAATGAGAAATAGGAAAAATACCTACATTGACATTTTATTTAGTTTTTGGATAAAATTCATAGGGGGAAATATAGGGAAAGAAATAGTCAACAAACACAATAATTAGCAAAAATGTCACATAAGTCCATAGCAGTACAAAATTGATATGGGTCGATGACTTTTCTCAAATATAAATATGAAAGACATCAATATACTCAAATACGCCGAATGATGTATGCACAAGTCTTAGAAGGTATGACATCTGCTTTTTCTCAAACATTCCGTGATCCACTATAATGTGACACAGCCAATGGGCAAATACAATATACCTGCTTAGAAATGGTAAATATTGGCAGTCACTTGTACAGAGATTTTTCTAACAAACTAAAAAAACCTCCAGGCAGATCCCAGTCCTATTTTCACAAAAAAAAATTTTTTATGTAGGGCTGGAATCAAAAGTATGTATGGACATCCCTAAATTAATAATAATGTAGCCATATATATTTTGGCAGAAAGTGGAAACATTTTTATGAACGAGAAAGACAATGCAGGATGTTTTTTTTTTTTTTTTTTAAAAGGTGAAATTCAAATATAACTTTATGCTTTATCATAATAAGCATAAATATAGCAACAACCCCCCCAGAGATATCGTTTTAGTATTACAGGCCAGTCATAAATTACTTTTAGTATCTGTGTATTCAAATTCCCCTCGCAAGCCCAGATTATTTGACATACACAATTCAGCTGGGTTAGTGGCAAAATTGTAACTGTTAAACTAAAAAGAGGACATTTTTCCCCCCCGAGAGGGAGGTGGGGTTTTTAGGCAGCACAGTGTGAAAGGATTGGAAAATTGATACAACATAAGTCAAAGATAAAAAATAATTGTTTTAATGTATTGACACCACTGTGACAATAGGTTTAAAAGACATGAGCCCCACTCAAGAATACCATACAACGATCGTATTTTTTATCTTTGACTTATGTTGTATCAATTTTCCAATCCTTTCACACTGTGCTGCCTAAAAACCCCACCTCCCTCTCGGGGGGGGGAAATTTCCTCTTTTTAGTTTACTCTTTAGGGGTGAGCAGCAACCCATACTCCTGAATAAGTGCCCTTCTCCTTTTTTTAAAATTGTAACTGTTAGTCTTAAGGATGGGCATGCCAATGTGATGGTGCTAATTCTGTTTGGTGACTCATGACTGATTTTTGAAGATTCACTCACCATCACCCTAACTAGTAATGAGTGGACTTATTTGCTGCAACAATCAGTGCCTTGGATGCCAGCTGGTAGGGTGAACAGGGTTGTAAAGAGCAGTACCTAAAAAGGAAATTGAGTGAAATGAGTGAATGAGCAGACAGATTTTCTGCAACAGTCAATGTAGTGAATGTCAGATGGTAGGGTGGAAAGGGGTAGCCCTAGACAATGAAATCCAAAGGGGTGGGTTTATTACCCCCCCCCCCTGCACTGTACAACAGAATGCTAGCCCCTTGTGAACTAGAAAGCATTAAAAAACACAGATTCATTGAGCTTGTGTTCTCAATTTAGACAGACTCAATCTTCCCAGCATAACTAATAAACCCTGCATAACTAGCAAATCTGGCCCTCTCTAGATACACATCAGAGGCCAGTCTAGGTAACTTAATATTTCTGCCAATCTCAAAAACTCTGCAGTTATCAGCTTGACTTTTCTTGGTTTCTATGTTGTTTATTTAATTGAATGAACTTTGTTTGTCAGACTTTTGTACCCTGCAGGATCAATTCCACAATTTGTCAGCATCTTTACTGTCTTTTTGTCTCATTTCTGATGTACTTATCGATCAATACTGTAGTAAATGTGAGGAAACTTGTTAAGATTTGGTTTGCAAAATGATTTGCTGGGTCAACAAATAAAACTAATCACTCACCGTGTGCACGTCGCTTGACAATAAAAGTTAAATTAATGCTTCCAGTGAACTGTACTATTGCTTTTCAGTGTAAGAAAAACACATACTAAATAACACGATAGCTGAATCAGTGAGATGTGTATTGCTTTGTGATAACTTTTCTTCTAAGCTTAAGGATATACAGTGTCTTGTAAATCTGCTATCTTAAAAAAATGATATAAAGATGGGTGTAAACATTTTAGATAAAAATGGGGGGTATGTGGCGCTAAACCCTAATAAATAACAATAGAATATCCTAAGGGACGTGATCCCTAGTGATGGGTAACCTTAAAGAGGGGGGTGTAATAATACATTCACATATAAAATGCTGACATCATAAATAAATACATATATAATACAATAAAGTGAATGTGCACGATAAAAGTGACCAATAAATAAGTGTTGAGGTAGAAGATGGCAGTAAAAATAATAGTCATATGAAATAAATCTGAATAATAATAACGATAAATATGTGCAGGATAAAATAAATGAGACAGGGAATGCCTCCTGTGAATTAAATAAATCCAAAGTGCACAGTGCAAAGTGCCAAGACGTGAGGATAAAAAGACCAAGCTGAGGTCTGAATGTGCAGAAAAATCAATCTATAAGGTGCTTCTATGATCAACAATTGCTTCAATGATCAAAAAGATAACTAAAATGGAATAATCATAGGATATTCAAAACATAAATCAGAACCAAGCGGAGGTCTGAGTGTGTAAGACAGTGAGTGACAGTGCATTGGAAAAAAAATGCATTCATCAAGAAACAGATAATAACTGAAACATCAGATCACCAAAAAAGGCATAAGGAGGAGATGCCTGACAGTATGGAATAAATAGATTCCAAAGTAAAGGAGACAACAAAGATATGTCACCTGGTGCACTACTGGTCCCAGTGTACAATGAAGGTTGTACAGGGGCAACAAGAAAAAAAAAAAATCGCAAACAAAAAAATAAAAAAATAAAATCGCACTAATAACGCTCAGTATGAAATAAATTTCCTAAAATATTATATATATATATATATATATATATATATATATATATATATATATATATATATATATAAGGAGAGAGTTCCAGATGATTTAAATAGAAAAGTTCTGTGTGACTTCCGTGTGGATAGAAACTATAATCAAGTGCTCCGCTGTGTTTTTTCAGGGATGCGCCCCCGTGTTTCCCCCAGCCTCTCACCTCAAAGGATGGCCCCAATAGGCCTAGTAAAGCAGAGGAATCCTTAGATGGTAACCCTGGTGTCTGGTCCCCTTGACCTTCCTAAGGGTTTCTGTGCATTTTTCCTGCCTCACAATCCGGTCCCCAAAGAGGTTCCAAACGTCACTCCAGGTGGAAGCAATCGCTCCCAATATGAATCAGCATATAGGGTGGGGGATACAGAGAAAAACAGCGCTCCAATGTGTAGTAAAATAGAGGTAATATTTATCAAAAGAACATATCCACTTACATAGCAGTTTGAATGAAGCCGCTCAGAGATACAGGAACTTCCTGGTCTCGGCCGATAGCCCGGAAGTGGAATAGGCACCTGACTTCCTCCCTCACATGTATCGTCACAACACACGCGACTTACTCAGTTATTATCTGTTTCTTGATGAATGCATTTTTTTCCAATGCACTGTCACTCACTGTCTTACACACTCAGACCTCCGCTTGGTTCTGATTTATGTTTTGAATATCCTATGATTATTCCTTTTTAGTTATCTTTTTGATCATTGAAGCAATTGTTGATCATAGAAGCACCTTATAGATTGATTTTTCTGCACATTCAGACCTCAGCTTGGTCTTTTTATCCTCACGTCTTGGCACTTTGCACTGTGCACTTTGGATTTATTTAATTCACAGGAGGCATTCCCTGTCTCATTTATTTTATCCTGCACATTTTTATCGTTATTATTATTCGGATTTATTTCATATGACTATTATTTTTACTGCCATCTTCTACCTCAACACTTATTTATTGGTCACTTTTATCGTGCACATTCACTTTATTGTATTATATATGTATTTATTTATGATGTCAGCATTTTATATGTGAATGTATTATTACACCCCCCTCTTTAAGGTTACCCATCACTAGGGATCACGTCCCTTAAGATATTCTATTGTTATTTATTGGGGTTTAGCGCCACATACCCCCCATTTTTATTGATTACTGCAGTGTGAGACCACTTATATGTTGGCTGCTTTTCCCTTTTATATTTATATTTATTATTTTTAATATTTCTATCTATATTGGTTGAGCGCATTAGTTACCCCCCTTGTACCAGTGTAAACATTTTAGAGTCTTCAGTATTATGTCCTATCAATGCTTTATCAGTCTCCTGGCTTCTTGGTTTTGCAGGAACAGTGATAGATTTCTTTAAGCTGAACTCCTGACATATTTTAATGGCACACATGAATGCAATTATATATTCATTGGTATATCATTAAATGTATCTCTTAAGTACAAACAGTGTAAGTGCCTTCATTTGACCTGGTATCAGCCTCTTGAAATCTACTGTACAGCAGAGCTCAAACTGGGAGAAGGAAAAGCAGCACATGATGCATTTGAGCTCCTTGTGCATGCTGATAAGAAGAGAAAAATAGATTTTTCTCTAAAACGTGTCCTGTCTTCATTGAGTAAAGCCCCATACACACGGTCGGACTTTTTCATCAATTTGGTCCGATCGGACAAGGTTGTTGAAAAATCAGACCGTGTGTATGCACCATCGGACAGTGTTCGTCGGTTTGTCCGTCGGACAAAGTCTTATCTCCTGCTGGAAAGATTTGCCGTCAACCCGGTCCGATCACACCAAATCCGAGCGTGTGTACGCTTGTCCGACGGACAAAGTGCTACGCATGCTCAGAAGAAATTCTGTGACGGAAGCGCTCGGTCAGGTAAAACTACCTTTCCTAATCGACACAGCACATTCGTCACGCTGCAATGTTAAAATGTCTTTAATGCAGCGCATTCTCTTTTTCTTTACAATGCAACAAGAATGACATCTTTTAGCTGCTCCTATTCACCCGCACTTCTCACAAACTTACTTCTTTATTACTTTGCAGCATTTATACACTACATGTTTATTTTTACTCTGAACGGAAAAGAATCTTTGTTATTTTTTTACCATGATTTGTTTTTTTTTTTTTTTTTGGGGAATACATATTTGAATGTTTTTTTTTTTTTTTTTTGGAGGGGGGTTGTGTGTCTCAAATTACCAAAAACACATTATTTACATTTGTATTTCTTGCTTAAATTTACTAGGAGGTTGTTTGTTGTTGTTGCCCCTTGTTAATTCTACTTTAGGATTAGTGAAATGTACCAGCCTACTCAAAGAAAAACTGTCATTGTAGCAAAGTAAAACACAATAGTCAATGATTATTTCAAATCAAAAAAAACTTTATTTAGGTCACACCAACAAACCAAAGAGGAACGCAGCCATGGTGAAACTTGGGGAATTTGCAAAGTCTTGGCCCCCCACGGCAACCATCATTGTCCAAGCGTAGAAAATTGGGGGCCTGAGGAGTACGTATATTAAGGGGAGTGCAATCTGGTCGTGAAGTCCAAAGTATCCGGAACTGCAGCAGATGCCATCTAGGTCCCCAGGCTCTGGTACTACAAGAGGCTCCATCTTCTCTCACACCAGACTGATTGCAGGTCGTCACTCTCAGGTCTTCCTTCCACGCTTCCTTCCACGCTGTGGCTGTCGTGCTGGTGGGGTGGCAGAAGGAGGAGGAGGAGGAGGCGGAGCATGGTAACTATGGCAAACATGTGTGACTGGGGTCATCTCCCCAGCCCTACCCTTATTTAGGACATGGAGGATGAGCCCCTCACACATGTTGCGTTGCCCCACCTCCATACCCATCATTTTTGTGACAACCACCGAGCCAAAGGTCTCCTCGTCGGCGGGTGTGGCATGTAGGGAGTCTGAAGCCTCTCTGATCGTCCGGAGCGCTGACTGTGCCGCATAACCCCCCCTTCTCGCCCTTTTGTACGGAGGGCGGAGGGGAGGGGTTTGGGTGTCAGTCAGGCTCCGAGGCCTAGCCCCCTCTTGGCTGCCACTACCCAGCTGGTGGCTGCCACTAACCCCTGCCTCCTCCTGACTGCCACCTTCCACAGCCACCTCCTGGCTGAGGTCTTCCTGTGTAGGAAAAAGGGACATAGTTTCAGTTATTTGTTCATCAAACACACACAATTCTCATCTAGTGACTGGTGCAAAATGTTTACAAATAGAAAACCATACAATTCTCAGCCCTGCAGTTTAGATTCTGGCCCCAAATGTCTCCCACACCACTGTCTGTTGATATGTCAAACACGTTAGGAACTAAGCAATTGGCGATCCTGAATTAAGTGAACATCATTCATTATTCCCATAAATGGTAACAAAACTACTATACCTGGAACAAGCTGGGCTCCTCCACCTCTTCCAGACTGGAAGGCCCAGGTTGCTCCTCGGAAGCCTCATCAGGGGTGGGCTGCGCGCAAGGAAGCGTGGAAGGAGGAGTTGAGGTTGGCTCCGTGACATCAGCCTGGTCCTTCAGAAAATGGAGACTCTGATAGTACCAGAGCTTGGGGACATAGACCTCATCTGCTGAAGTTGCAGTTTCCTCAGACTTCACGACCTTCTTCCGCTCCCTGATATACGCACTCCTCAGGCTGCCAATTTTCTTTCTAATATCATCAACAGTTGCCGTGGGGAACCTTGGCTTGACAAATTCCACAAGTTCCTCCAGGGCTGCGTGCCTCTTTGGTTTGTTGGTGTAATGTGGGTGTATACCCTGCCACAATATGGGAAAATCCCTGTATTTGGCAATGAAGAGGGGGAGAAAACTCATGTCATTGAATCCCTTCATATCAATCTCTGCAAGACACAACAACACACCAAACCCTATAAATTATGTCAGGCTAAACTCTCCTAATCTTCTCCATAAAGAAGCCTCAAGTTCAAATCAGTCTAGGCTAGTTATGTACCAACGTTAAATTGTACCTTCGTTTGTAGCGATCGTCTCGTGTGAGTTTTCTCTCCCCTCGTCTCCCAGATCGTGGCTACGACACAGGCGTGTGACGTTTTATATACACTGCGCATGCTTCAAACTCCGCCCGCCCCTGACGATCTTTCTCGTCTCTTCCCCACCCCTTCTCTTTACGGCGTAGTGGGGAGAGCACATGGCGGGGACACAGCAGGTGCGCCACAAATATCCCACCAACGAGGAGGAGGACGAGGAAAGTCCGGAGGCAGAAACGTCCCGATCCCGGAGCCTGAAATTCAAGGCCTCCAATATGTCATTTGGAGAAATGTTGGAGATGGTGGACATATTAAAGAGGAGCGACTATGATGGGAAGTATGGGCCTTACCTCAACCCCAATGTCCGCAAGGCCAAGATCATGTCTAAAGTTGTGAGAAGGCTGTACAATAATTTTGGGGTACAACGATCCAAGGAGCAACTCAGGAAACGCTGGTCAGACCTGAAACTGAGGGAGGCCGATCAGTACAGAAAGATCAAGAGAATTCTTCAAAAAAGTAAGTAGTTGTGTTTTGTGTTTGATTTCTTGCTTGCATACTGCTCCATTGTGTTTTGATTTTTACCAAGTTGTACATTCCAAAATGGCCACTTTCAGGTTCGTCTGTGCATTCGATCGTACTCAGCCTCGATCTTTCTGCCACTGTCATGGTCGTGTGTGTGTGCATTCGATCGTACGCAACCTCGATCGTTCGGCCACTTATAATACGATGTTTGGTGTTTTTTTGGGGGAAAGGAAGTTTGTTCTCACTAGAAATGTCATCAAGAATGTAAAGCCAATTTATTCAATGTAAAGGAGAGGTCACTCAGTAGCTGTTTACCCATCTGGACTCTAGAGCACTAGTGCTGGGACACCCAAACCCCCTTTTTATTATGCTTTTCCACACATGTGCTCCAGTGGATACTAGAGGGGGGTCTCCATCACACAAACTTCTACCAAAAAGCTAGTCAGTTTAGCACCTTTACAAAGTGACTTCATTCATGTAGTTGACATTTGTAACTGGCCAAACTAAAATAGTGTCCGTCACTTTCAAGCAATGTTTGTCATTTCCTATTTCTGCCCTCAATAGCTTGTGTTGCTAAATCTTCCTTTTGGACATTCTCATAGGGGAGCGAAAACTTGGGCCGTCTGAGGAAACCCCCAAACCAACACCTCCCAAAAAAGGGGAAAGAGCAGAAGCAGAGGAGGAGGAGGAGGAGGAAGGAGAGATCATCGAACTTGGAGAAATTGTCACCACAACAGGTGAGTGTGGGAGAACACAGCTACTGGTAAGCTAATCCATGTATGGCTGCCTCATTTCCAACACCCCATTTTTGTTTGTGGTTTTTAGGTGACGTGGATGTTGTGGAAGAAAAATCGCACTTTACCACAGAGAGTGCCCACGTACTCATCGGAGAGATAATGGTCTGCAATCGAGATCTAGATTACATAAAGCAAAACATCAATGATGTTCAACAAAAATTGAAGAACATCATTGATGTTTTAGGAAAAATATGAAAACGCACCAAGTAATTAACACACATTTGTGCCAGCTTCTGAACACATTTGCAACTTAAAAACTGTGTGAAATTTGGAACATGCACACATTGTGTCCACATGTGCTAGCTCCCACCATGGTGGATGAATGGCAACGTTTTTTTGGGGGTGCAAACACTTTACGAACTACGAAAGTGGTTGTGGTGAAGGGGTTGCACCCCCAAAAAACGTCCATTCATCCCCATGATGGAAAATGGCACTTTTGAAGCTTCTAGGCATGTGTTTTCCCATCTAATGACCATTTTCAGACCCAAATTGTGTGCATGTTCCAAATTTACACTTTTCGTGGGTGACCCCCCCATGTGATGAAGGCAAGATCAAATACACTTTGAACATATAGTCATGTCTGATCTTGTCTTCACTTTACAAAGTTGAACTTTCCAAGTTCCTAGGTTCTGTTTTGCTCCATGCCTGGTTTTACCAATTGCGGAATGTTTGTAAACAATGTTGTAAATAACCAAGATGTTGTCAGTTTTGGCGTGAAGATTGTAAACGCACTTGTGCATGTTTTCCTAGTAAACTTTTATTTTTCTAAATGTGTGGCTTCCTTATTTAAAAAACACAATGCATTATGTATGTAAAATGAAAAGGATATGGGGGGCAATGGGTGTTATTTACTAAAGGCAAATCCACTTTGCACTCCAATTTTCTTTCCCTGGGAACTTTTTCAATGCACTTGTAGAGCATAGCGGATTTGACTTATGTAAATGACACCCACAGTGCTTTGTACGAAAACACGGAGCACAGCATTTTGGAGAATACACACATGTCAGACCTGGTGATGAAAAGGAGTATTTTGGGTGTCAGTTATGCAGTACAAACCTTCTCTAGACCAAAGATTAGGTAGCAAACACACAACATGAGAATAATCTTTTTGGGAAGAAGAGACTGTTACCTCCTTTTGCCCAGAAAGTGCATTCCCACTGTCGAAGGCAAAGGGAAAAAATGTCAAAGTAAAATAAGCTAAAAAGAACACTGAAATGACAAGAAATCATAGGTTGGTTAAAATATCAGATTTATTAAAAAATGCCTCTCACACATCGTCAGGCAGAGCAATGGCCCCCCTACCCACAAAGTACTCCATATATTGGTCCCGGACCACACGGGCATTTAGAGGGGGCAAGCCTGGACGTGCCACTCGAAGGGCTGTGAGTTCGGCATTTGGAGGGCCCTCCACATCTGGGCCAACGGGCACCACATAGTTCCTGTTATGTCTTTTGAGGAAGTTGTGCAATATGCAACAGGCAAGAACTATGTGGTTCAGTTTGTATTCCGCCAAGTTAAATGCCGTCAGGAACAGGCGGAAGCGGCTGGCCAGGATGCCAAAAGCGTTCTCCACAACTCTTCTGGCTCTGGACAGCCTGTAGTTGAATACCCTCTGGTCCGGGGTGAGGGTCCTCATCGGGAACGGCCTCATCACATGGGGAGTCAACGCAAACGCTTCATCTGCGACAAAGACGAAGGGGAGTCCTTCGGCATTCTCCTCTGGGAGGTGGCAAGCACAGACTGCCACTTTGGAGACGCCAGTAGAACTCCGTGTGCGTAATGGCCCCACCATCCGATATCCGGCCGTTCATCCCCACGTCCGCATACATAAACTCGTATGTTGCCGACACCACTGCCAACATCACTACACTATTAAACCCTTTATAATTATAATAGTAGGACCCCGAGTTGGGCGGTGGGACGATGCGGACGTGTTTCCCATCAATTGCCCCTCCGCAGTTAGGAAAGTCCCAACGGCTGGCAAAGTGGGAGGCCACAGTCTGCCATTCCTGTGGCGTGGAAGGGAACTGTGGAGTGAAACAAGAAAAAAAAATTAGTCACTTTGCACCTAAACATTGCAAGCAGATTAGACAATCAACATCTTGGAACAAGAGCATTGTATAAAATTGGAGGCTGGAAAGTATTTGCACAGAAAAGTAGAGGCTCCCCTTCACAGATTACTCACCCCCCCATCAATCCCCCCACTTCTGATGGGACATTGGCAATAACTAGGGTTTTGGGGGGGGGGTGGACAGCTAACCCTCTGCACTTCATTGATTGGCAAATGGCTCAATAATGTGGGCTAGTTTGGCCAGACCCTCTGTACTTAACACTATTGGCAGGCCACAGGAAAGATCAAATAACATTTCAACCCCCCCCCCCCCCCCAAAAAAAAAGGCAGGCACAGTGTGACATTATTAAATTACCAAGCAAGCTAATAGGAGGGAAAGAAGACAAAAAAATAGGAAATGGAATGTATGGAGGCAGCCCCTTGCACTACATGCTTTGCTGAATTCATCCCTAAAGATGCCCACTATAAAGAGGTAGGTATATAGTGTGTATGGACCTTGGGAAAGCCAGCAGATAAAGGATTGGTACCATCTGACAGAGCAGTTGGGGGAGGGGGTTCCTAATGAGTTTGCCCCCCCCCCCACCAAAAGAAAAAAAAGGGGGCTCTACATGAAGTAAACCACACAGCAAACATTTGTGCATATTTTAGGGGGTGTTTTGGGGCAAACAATACTATGCAGCAGACAAAAGACATTGCTTAAGTGACTAGGCCATAGGTGTCTATTGGGGCAGAAGAGCATGCTGGGGAGGTAAGTGAAGGGAAAAATGCATGAAGGAGAAAAGGGGCACAGCATATTAGAACATATTGCAATCATGGTAATTAGGGAAGGAGGTCAAAAATAGAAGACATTAGCAAACAGAGCATACATAGAAGGGAATAGTAAAGTAGAAATGTTACCTTAATATAGTCCTCCTGCAGGACCTGAATGATGGCAGAACAGGTCTCTGGAATAATGATTCCCAGGGCCTGGGGAGAGATACCTGAAGAGAACTTCAAATCCTGAAGACTTCTCCCTGTCGCCAAGTACCTCAACGTGGCAACAAGCCTCTGCTCCGGAGTAATGGCTTGTCTCATGCAGGTATCCTGCCGGCTGATAAAGGGGGTCAGCAAAGCCAAAAGACGGTGAAAATCGGGGTCCGTCATCCTGAGAAAGTTCCTGAAATCATCAGGATTATTCTCCCGGATCTCACGAAGCAAAGGCATGTGCGAGAACTGGTCACGCTGAAGCAACCAATTCTTGGTCCACATACTCCTCGTCACTCTGTTCATGGACGGGTCTTGGCTCAAAGCTAAAAGCCCGACACCAATTCCGCGTACAGCACGAACTCGGCGACGAGTACGCACGGGAAACATCGCTCAGAAGGTCACAAAAGGTCGGCTGGTCAGAACGGACAAACAGAAAGCACCGATAAACAGCAAGGCCTGAAAGAACGAAGTGAATACCAGCAACGAGCAGACAATAAGCAGTGCAAATCAAAGCGTCCTATATCAAGATATAGGCCGCAATGACCAACAAATGCGAACTGACTACACGCACTAATAAACAGATACGCACGACAAGCACAAACTGAAGAGCAGTAACGATCTGAGTCAGAAAACTGAGAAGCGCGAATCTTAAGTCACCAAACTTCCACTAACTCTCGATAAACACGGGATCAGCAGAAGGAGCCCAACGGGTGCCTGACGTGGTGCTGAACTTCCCTTTTGTAATCTCGTGGACGACGACTTACGTCACGACGTTCTTCCGGACCGGATATTCCGACAACGTAGTCCGACCGTGTGTACGCAACGCCAACATCGGACAAAGTACGTCGGACAATGTCCGACCGACCTGGTCCGCGGATTGTCCGAGCGTGTGTATGGGGCTTAAGACAAAGAAGAAGTAGGCTATACAGTACCTGTAGCCTCTCTCTGGACTAATACCCTATAGTAGGGTTGCACCGATACCACTTTTTAAATTTGGGACCCAGATCAGGAAAGTCAGAGTAAAGCCAGGATTCTTCATCTGGATACAAATTATGGGTCAATGACTCAAAGTATTAAATCTACAGGATCAGTAAGACAGGCAACTAGCATTTTCAAAAAGGAAGACTGCTTTGGCAAAAAAAGTTTTAGATTAATAAGAATTGTTATCTAGAATTGGACCATGTCACATTCCCTTTGGGTCATAGCTAACAAATGTTGGAACTTGTCTGACAATCACTGAATAATCAGGTGTGGGTTGTTGTTTTTTCCTTTTAAAATATCTGCAGAGATGTGGTGCTAAATTTATAGATGATCTAATTGTTTTTTTTTTTTTTTTAAAGGCAAGATGGGGATATAGAGCACTTTTTTTTCTGTTCAATAGATTTTTATTGGGTTTTGAACAAATTATGCACTGACATAACAAGGATGTATCTGGTATAGCTAACATTTAGCATCAATAGATGCCGGTTAGCATGCAGAGTAAGACCGTAATAAGAACTGAAAATGGAATAAAGTAAAACAAACAAATATTGGCAAGTTTCTTGAATAAGTCTTTCCGTAGGTCACCTGTGGGTAAGATAATACCATATCATTCTGATCCAAATATGTGTGTGTGAATTACCTGGATTTATTCTTCCGCTTTTTTATTCTATGCATGTGATGTACTTAGTTGTCAGATATAGATAACTTTTATTGTATTTGACTGATAATAAGTTTAAACTAAAATTCACAGGTCATGTACATAAGGGTTGTATCATATTTTTAGACATTCTTTTTTACAGAGATAGATTTGTAAATACCAGAAACTATAGCAAATCCATTTTGGGTACACACTAGATCAGGACATATCAGAGGAGTTCTTGTTGGGCAGTTTATTCAGCTATACTGGAACTGTAGTTATCTGGAGGATTTTGAAGAGGTTGAATTATGGAAATGATTTAAAGAAAGCAGTAATATGGGTGATATTTTAATTAGAGCTTTCAACATCACTATCAATAAACATTAAATTGACAGAAACTGATGACAGACAAAAAAATGAAGCGATAAAAGGAACAATGACCAGGTAACTTGTGTTACTGAATGTAGTCTTGAATTTGAGGAATTAAAAATAATTATACAAAGTTGTTTGCCTGTTTTATACGGGGACCCTGTGCATTCTGAAATTAAAAAAAAGTGTTAAAAGTAGTAGGAAAAAGATGTACTACTACAGTGAGGGAAAAAAGTATTTGATCCCCTGCTGATTTTTTATGTTTGCCCACTGACAAAGAAATATTCAATCTACAGAATAACAACACAAAAATCCAGAAAAACACGTTTCAAAAAAGTTATAAATTGATTTGCATTTTAATGAGTGAAATAGGTATTTGATCCCCTATCAATCAGCAATATTTCTGGCTCCCAAGTGTCTTCTATACAGGTAACAAGCTGAGATTAGGAGCACTCTCTTAAAGGGAGTGTGCCTAATCTCAGCTTGTTTCCTGTATAAAAGACACCTGTCCCCAGAAGCAATCAGTCAATCAGATTCCAATCTCTCCACCATGGACAAGACCAAAGAGCTATCCAAGGATGTCAGGGACAAGATTGTAGACCTACACAAGGCTGGAATGGCCTACAAGACCATCGCCAAGCAGCTTGTTGAGAAGGTGACAACAGTTGGTGCGATTATTTGCAAATGGAAGAAACACAAAATAACTGTCAATCTCCCTCGGCCTGGGGCTTCATACAATATATCACCTCTTGGAGTTTTAATGATCATGAGAACAGTGAGGAATCAGCCCAGAACTACACAGGAGAATCTTGTCAATGATCTGAAGGCAGCTGGGACCATAGTCGCCAAGAAAACAATTTGTAACACACTATGCCGCGAAGGACTGAAATCCTGAAGCGCTCGCAAGGAGGTCCCCTAGTTCAAGAAAGCACATGTATAGGCCCGTCTGAAGTTTGTTAAGGAACATCTGAATGATTCAGAGGAGAACTGGGTGAAAGTGTTGTGGTCAGATGAAACCAAAATCAAGCTCTTTTGCATCAACTCAACTCGCCGTGTTTGAAAGAGGAGGAGGAATGCTACCTATGACCCCAAGAACACCATCCCAACCTTAAAACATGAGGTGGAAACATTATGCTTTGGGTGGTGTTTTTCTGTTAAGGGGACAGGACAACTTCAACGCATCAAAGGGACAATGGACGGGGCCATGTACCATGAAATCTTGGGTGTGAACCTCCTTCCCTCAGCCAGGGCATTGAAAATGGGTCGTAGATGGGTATTCCAGTATGACAATGACCCAAAACACAAGGCCAAGGTGACAAAGAAGTGGCTCTAGAAGCACATTAAGGTCCTGGAGTAGGGATGAGCCGAACACCCCCGGGTTTCGGTTCGCACCAGAACCCGCAAATGGATCTAAAGTCTGTGTAAATTTAAGAACCCTATTAATTACAATGGACGCTAATGTTCAAAATCAAAAGTGCTAATTTTAAAGGCTAATATGCATGTTATTGTCATAAAAAGTGTTTGGAGACCTGGGTCCTGCCCCTGGGGACATGTATCGATGCAAACATTTTTTTTTAAAACGGACGTTTTTTCAGGAGCAGTGATTTTAATAATGCTTAAAGTGAAACAATAAAAGTGTAATATTCCTTTAAATTTCATACCTGGGGGGTGTCTATTGTATGCCTGTGAAGGGGCGCATGTTTCCCGTGCTTAGAACTGTCCCTGCACAAAGTGTAATTTTTGCAGGAAAAAAAGCTATTTAAAATCACTCGCGGCTAATGAATTGTCGACTCCCGTAACACAGAGAACAGTCATTCATTCAAAGTCATTGATAAAAAAAAAGTCATTGATAAAAAATAAAAAAAACAAAAAAAAAGCTTTGGGGTCCCCCCAAATTCAATTACCAGGCCCTTCAGGTCTGCTATGGATATTAAGGGGAACCCCGACCGAAAAAAAAATGGCGTGGGGTCCCCCTCAAAATCCATACCAGGCCCTTGAGGTCTGGGATGGATTTTAAGGGGAACCCCGGCCAAAAATAAAATTAAAAATGGCGTGGGGTCCCCCTCAAAATCCATACCAGACCCTTATCCGAGCATGCAACCTGGCAGGCCGCAGGAAAAGAGGGGGGACGAGAGCGCCCCCCCTCCCTCCTGAACCGTACCAGGCCACATGCCCTCAACATTTGGAGGGTACTTTGGGGTCCCCCCCAAAGCACCTTGTCCCCATGTTGATGAGGGCAAGGGCCTCGTCCCCACAACCCTGGCCATTGGTTGTGGGGGTCTGCGGGCGGGGGGCTTATCAGAATCTGGAAGCCCCTTTAACAAGGGGACCCCCAGATCCCGCCCCCCCCTGTGTGAAATGGTAAGGGGGTACAAAAGTACCCCTACCATTTCACCAAAAAAGTGACAAAAATTGTAAAAATGACAGGAGACGGTCTTTGACAATTCCTTTATTAAAATCTTCTTTCTTCTGGTCTTCCTTTCTTCATCCTTCTGTCTCTTCATCTTCTCCTTCCGGCATCTTCTTCCATCTTCTTCTTCCATCTTCTTCTTCCTCCAATCCGCTTCTTCTTGCTCTGGTCTTCTCGTCCGGCATCTTCTTCCATGGCGTCCGTGTCTCTTCTGGGCCACTCCGTGCAATGGGAGGCTCCCGCTGTGTGAGGCTTTGCTGCGTCTGACAGGTCTTTTATAATGGTGACCCCGCCCCCCTCTGACATCATGGGGAAAGCCATAGGGAAATCCCCATGACATCCCCGTGCGTCAAAGGGGGCGGGGTTACCAGGTGGCCCCACCCTCCGTTATAAAAGACATGTCAGACGCAGCAAAGCCTCACACAGCGGGAGCCTCCCATTGCGCGGAGCGGCCCAGAAGAGACACCGACGCCGTGGAAGAAGATGCCGGATGAAAAGACCAGAGCAAGAAGAAGCGGATCGGAGGAAGAAGAAGATGGAAGAAGAAGATGGAAGAAGATGCCGGAAGGAGACGATGAAGAAACCGAAGGATGAAGAAAAGAAGAAGAAAGACCAGAAGAAAGAAGATTTTAATAAAGGAATTGTCAAAGACCGTCTCCTGTCATTTTTACAATTTTTGACACTTTTTTGGTGAAATGGTAGGAAAGTACCCCCTTACCATTTCACACGGGGGGGCGGGATCTGGGAGTCCCCTTGTTAAAGGGGGCTTCCAGATTCCGATAAGCCCCCCGCCCGCAGACCCCCACAACCAATGGCCAGGGTTGTGGGGAAGAGGCCCTTGTCCTCATCAACATGGGGACAAGGTGCTTTGGGGAGGACCCGAAAGCACCCTCCCAATGTTGAGGGCATGTGGCCTGGTACGGTTCAGGAGAGAGGGGGGCGCTCTCGTCCCCCCCTCTTTTCCTGCGGCCTGCCAGGTTGCGTGCTCGGATAAGGGTCTGGTATGGATTTTGAGGGGGACCCCATGCCATTTTTTTTGTCCGGGGTTCCCCTTAAAATCCATCCCAGACCTCAAGGGTCTGGTATAGATTTTGAGGGGGACCCCACGCCATTTTTTTTTTGCCAGGGGTTCCCCTTAATATCCATAGCAGACCTAAGGGGCCTGGTAATTGAATTTGGGGGGGACTCGGCCCCACCCCCGGAACCCGCATCAACGGGCATAGAGGAAGAGCACGTCTCCACCAAGGGTCTCCACCAAGGGTACGAAAGGGCTCAGGTGAGTAAAACGGGGGGACTAGGGGGCATAGGATGCATTAAGGTGAAAAAACATGAGGGTTGACAACCCCTTTAAAATGCAAATCATTTCATAACTTTGTTAAATGGGTTTTCAACATATTTTTGTTGTTATTCTCTCTCTCACTGTTAAAATAAACCTAGCATTAAAATTATAGACTGACCATTTATTTGTCAGTGGCCAAATGTACAAAATCAGCAGGGGATCAAATAATTTTTTCCCTCACTGTCTAGGTATTTACTTATCCCCTAGTAATGTCTATAGAAAAAGGGAAATAACAACTGGATAAGTACTAAGGGCACACATAAGTGTGGCAGTAATTATTGTCCTTGTGCACATGTAAACTTAGTAGGTAATTCATTTATGTCTGCATCACTAAATAGGCCCTTCCTCAATAAATATTTTATTAATTGAAACATATGTCATATTGTATATCTGATAATGTGTGAGGAATGCAATATTTAGTATGTAGGTCGCACTACCAGGAGGTTAAGAGACAGGTCGAATGACTATTTGAGTAACATAATGAGTGGTAAAACTAATGTGTCTAAAGATTTTATTGAAATACACAACTTAGATGTAATCTCTTTAAAGGGTAAGTTCACCTTTGTTGACTTTTTTTTTCTAAATTCCAACTCCCTTATGTATCAATATAGCATTCATGTACTTTTTTTGCAAACATATCAATGCTTTCCGTTAAATCTACAGACATTTACTTTACTTGTCCTCATCCATGTTTCCAGACGTATCCATTTGTAATGTCTTACTTTCTGATCAGGAAGGAGTTGACAAGCTGTCCTCATTAGCACACACCCTGCATTATCCACCCTCCTACTTACCCACCCATTCCCAGGTGCACATTTTTTAAATGAAATGCAATCAATCAGTGATCACCTTTCTCGCTAAATACACAATCTACAATCAGATTGCATAGTGTACGGCTATCTTTATACAAGTACATAGGAGGGAGTGGACATAAACACTCAGCTGTCAAGCCCGGTTCACATCTCTGCATAGCGGGAACTCACATTCCCACATGTGTCTTTTTTTGGAGCATTTTCACTCATCACGCATAGGGCAGCCCATCCACCTGAATGGGCTGCCCTACGCAAAGCAATCGCCCCAAAGAAGCTGTGATTTTTTGTGCAGCGCATTTCTGAAATTCAAAGAAATGCACAGATGTGAATGGAGCCTCATTGTTCTTGTGTTATCGCACCAGTTTCACTTTCAGACACCATTCATATCTAGCATAGTGGGAATGAACGTTTTGTGGCTCGTTTTTCCTGTGACACGCATAGGGCAACCCGTCAATTTCAATGGGCTGCACTACATGTGGTTACTGGGACATTTTGGCATTTTGTGGGTTGCATGTTTTTTTCAGCATTTGCCTCTAGTTTTTTCTCACATGGCAAAATGTGTGTTTGCTTCTGTTTTTGGTGTGCCGTTAACAATTAATGGCACTAAAAGCGCAACTAGTAATTTTAGGTGTATAAACATGGCTATACACTATACAATCTGATTGTACACACATCCATGAGGACAGTGAAGTAAGTGTCTGTAGAATTAATGGAAATCTTTGATATTTTTGCAAAAGAAGTACATTAATGCTATATTGGTATATAGGGGAGCTGGAAATTAGAAAAACAAAGGTGAATGAAGGTGAACTTAGTCTTTAACTGGGCAACTGGGGGACTCAGTGGTGGAGAATGATCTGGGGTTTAGGTAGTTCATAAGCTCAATAATAACATGCAATGCCAAGCTGCAGTTTCCAAAGCAAGCAAAGTCCTTTCTTGTATTAAGAGAGGCATGGACTCCAGAGAGAGAGATATCATTTTGCAATTGTACAAATCATTAGTAAGACCTCATCTGGAATATGCAGTTCAGTAGACATGGGAACTGTCAAAAAATGTGTTTTGTTTCGTTCCGTTTTTCATATATAAAAAAAAACGTAATTCGTAATTCGTGTACGAAATTCCGTTCGAATTCGTACGAAATACGAATTTCGTACGAATCGTAAAAAAAAAATTGAATCGTTAGTAAAGTTACGAATCGTTACGAATCGTTAACGCGGCTAATGAATTGTCGGTTCCCATAACACAGAGAATTCCGTACGAATCGTAATTTTTTTTTCGAATCGTTACGAATCGTTAGTAAAGTTACGAATCGTTACGAATCGTTAACGCGGCTAATGAATTGTCGATTCCCGTAACACAGAGAACAATTCGAATCCAACTAGAAATATCGAATTTCAACTAATACGAAAGAAATTATTATAGCGGATATAACGAATGCTTCGAATGATTCGAATGAATTCGAGATTCAGTATATCTAATATAGAGAACTGTTCCTGCACAAAGTGTAATTTTTGCAGGAAAAAAAGCTATTTAAAATCACTCGCGGCTAATGAATTGTCGGCTCCGTAACACAGAGAACAGTCATTCATTGATAAAAAAAAAAAAAAAAAAAGCATGGGGGTCCCCCCAAATTCAATAACCAGGCCCTTCAGGTCTGGTATGGATATTAAGGGGAACCCCAGCCAAAAAAATTTATAAAAATGGCGTGGGGTCCCCCCTAAATATCCATATCAGACCCTTCAGGTCTGGGATGGATTTTAAGGGGAACCCCGGGCAAAAAAAAAAAATGGCGTGGGGTCCCCCTCAAAATCCATACCAGACCCCTTATCTGAGCACGCAACCTGGCAGGCCGCAGGAAAAGAGGGGCGGACAAGAGCGGCCCCCCCTCCCTCCTGAACCGTACCAGGCCACATGCCCTCAACATTGGGAGGGTGCTTTGGGGTCCCCCAAAGCATCTTGTCCCCATGTTGATGAGGACAAGGGCCTCATCCCCACAACCATGGCCATTGGACCCCCAGATCCCGCCCCCCCCTGTGTGAAATGGTAAGGGGTACAAAAGTACCCCTACCATTTCACCAAAAAAGTGTCAAAAATGGTAAAAATGACAGGAGACGGTCTTTGACAATTCCTTTATTAAAATCTTCTTTCTTCTGGTCTTCCTTCTTCCTTTCTTCATCCTTCGGTTCCTTCGGTTTCTTCATCTTCTCCTTCCGGCATCTTCTTCCATCTTCTTCTTCCTCCGATCCGCTTCTTCTTGCGCTGGTCTTCTCGTCCTTCTCGTCCGGCATCTTCTTCCATGGCGTCGGTGTCTCTTCTCAGGCTGCTCCTCGCAACAGGAGGCTCCCGCTGTGTGAGGCTTCGCTCCGGCTGACAGGTCTTTTATAACGAAGGGCACCTGGTGACCCCACCCCCTCTGACGCACGGGGACGTCATGGGGACTTCCCTATGGCTTTCCCCATGACGTCAGATGGGGGGCGGGGTCACCAGGTGCCCTCCGTTATATAAGACCTGTCAGACGGAGCGAAGCCTCACACAGCGGGAGCCTCCCATTGCGACGCCATGGAAGAAGATGCCGGACGAGAAGGACGAGAAGACCGGAGCAAGAAGAAGCGGATCGGAGGAAGAAGAAGATGGAAGAAGAAGATGGAAGAAGATGCCGGAAGGAGAAGATGAAGAAACCGAAGGATGAAGAAAGGAGGACCAGAAGAAAGAAGAAAGAAGATTTTAATAAAGGAATTGTCAAAGACCGTCTCCTGTCATTTTTACCATTTTTGTCACCTTTTTTGGTGAAATGGTACCCTTACCATTTCACACAGGGGGGGGGGGCGGGATCTGGGGGTCCCCTTGTTAAAGGGGGCTTCCAGATTCCGATAAGCCCCCCGCCCGCAGACCCCCACAACCAATGGCCAGGCTGGGGTCCCCCTTAATATCCATAGCAGACCTGAAGGGCCTGGTTATTGAATTTGGGGGGACCCCCACGCTTTTTTTTATCAATGACTTCAATGAATGACTGTTCTCTGTGTTATGGATCCGACAATTCATTAGCCGCGAGTGATTTTAAATAGCTTTTTTTCCTGCAAAAATTACACTTTGTATAGAGACAGTTCTAAGCACGGGAAACATGCGCCCCTTCACAGACATACAACTCTATAGTACGTGTGTGAAGTGGGTCATGTTTCCAATGGCCAGGGAAAATAGAGGTTTTACTACTGTATATATAAAAGCAGTGTAATAAAATAGTTACATTAAATCAGCTTTCTTATATTTAAAAAAAAATTGCTAAGTCCTGCCTACAATTGAGAAACCCTGCTCCCCTATGTCTCTAATCTATTACACACGTACAGGACATTGCTTGTTAGTAATATCAAATATTATACAACAAAGTATATATGTAATATTTTGCAGACATATGATTTATCTGAGAATATCTACGTGGATTTTCTGAATTTAAGACATTAAGAAAACAGATTTCAGTTTTAATCAATTAATAACTTTAATTTCAGGAACGTGAATTTACATAGCAAAAATAATATTTTCTAAAAACTCAGCAGCTCAATTTGTATACTAACATTGAATTTCACATACGTCTAAGTAGTCTAAAGCCCCATACACACGCGCGGATTATCCGAGGACCAGGTCCGTCGGATCATGTCCGTCGTACTTTGTCCGATGTTGGTGTTGCGTACACACGGTCGGACAACGTTGTCGGAATTTCTGGTCTGCAAGAACGTTGTGACGTAAGTCGTCTTCCACGAGACTAGAAAAGGGAAGTTCAGCACCACGTCTGGCACCCGTTGGGCTCCTTCTGCTGATTCCGTGTTTATCGCGAGTTAGTCGAGGTTTGGGGACTTACGATTCGCGCTTCTCAGTTTTGTCACTCAGAACGTTACTGCTCTTCAGTTTGTGCTTGTCGTGCGTATCTGTTTATTAGTGCGTGTAGTCAGTTCGCATTTGTTGGTCATTGCGGCCTATATCTTGATATAGGACGCTTTGATTTGCACTGCTTATTGTCTGCTCGTTTCTGGTATTCATTTCGTTCTCTCAGGCCTTGCTGTTTATCGGTGCTTTCTGTTTGTCCGTTCTGACCAGCCGACCGTTTGTGAGCGATGTTTCCCGTACGTACTCGTCGCCGAGTTCGTGCTGTATGTGGAATTGGTGTCGGGCTTTTAGCTTTGAGCCAAGACCCGTCCATGAACAGAGTGACGAGGAGTATGTGGACCAAGAATTGGTTGCTTCAGCGTGATCAGTTCTCGCACATGCCTTTGCTTCGTGAGATCCGGGAGAATAATCCTGATGATTTCAGGAACTTTCTCCGGATGACGGACCCCTTTTTTCACCGTCTTTTGGCTTTGCTGACCCCTTTTATCAGCCGGCAGGATACCTGCATGAGACAAGCCATCACTCCGGAGCAGAGGCTTGTTGCTACGTTGAGGTACTTGGCGACAGGGAGAAGCCTTCAGGATTTGAAGTTCTCTTCAGGTATCTCTCCCCAGGCCCTGGGAATCATTATTCCAGAGACCTGTTCTGCCATCATCCAGGTCCTGCAGGAGGACTATATTAAGGTAACATTTCTACTTTACTATTCCCTTCTATGTATGCTCTGTTTGCTAATGTCTTGTATTTTTGACCTCCTTCCCTAATTACCATGATTGCAATATGCTCTAATATGCTGTGCCCCTTTTCTCCTTCATGCATTTTTCCCTTCACTTACCTCGCCAGCATGCTCTTCTGGCCAAATAGACACCTATGGCCTAGTCACTTAAGCAATGTATTTTGTCTGCTGCATAGTATTGTTTTCCCCCAAACACCCCCGAAAATATGCACAAATGTTTGCTGTGTGGTTTACTTCATGTAGAGCCCCTTTTTTTTCCCTTTTTGTTGGGGGGGGGGGGGGGGGGGGGGGGGGGGGGGGGCCTGCCAAATGCATTCTGAACCCCCTCCCCCAACTGCTCTGTCAGATGGTACCAATCCTCTATCTGCTGGCTTTCCAAAGGTCAATAGACACTATATACCTACCTCTTTATAGTGGGCATCTTTAGGGATGAATTCAGCAAAGCATGTAGTGCAAGGGGCTGGCTCAATACTTTCCATTTCCTCTTTTTTTGTGTTCTTTCCCTCCTATTAGCTTGCTAGGTAATTTGAGAATGTCCAAATGTGCGTTTCTTTTTTTGTGGGGATTTTGAATGTTATTTTATCTGTCCTGTGGGCTGCCAATAGTGTTAAGTAAGGAGGGTCTGGCCAAACTAGCACACATTATTGAGCCATTTGGCAATCAATGAAGTGCAGAGGGTTACCTGTCCAAACCCCCCCCCCAAACCCCTAGTTATTGTCAATGGCTCATCAGAAGTGGGGCGATTGATGGGGGTGAGTCATCTGCTAGGGGGACCCTCTACTTTGCGTTGCAACTATTTTCCAGCTTTAAATGTAAAAGTCTGATCTTGTTCCAAGATGTTTAGTGTCTAATCTGCTTGCAATGTTTATGTGCAAAGTGACTAATTTTTTTTCTTGTTTCACTCCACAGTTCCCTTCCACGCCACAGGAATGGCAGACTGTGGCCTCCCACTTTGCCACCCGTTGGGACTTTCCTAACTGCGGAGGTGCAATTGATGGGAAACACGTCCGCATCGTCCCACCCCCCAACTCGGGGTCCTACTATTATAATTACAAGGGGTTTAATAGTGTAGTGATGTTGGCGGTGGTGTCGGCGACATACGAGTTTTTGTATGTGGACGTGGGGATGAACGGCCGGATCTCGGATGGTGGTGCCATTGCGCACACGGAGTTCTACTGGCGTCTCCAAAGTGGCAGTCTGTGCTTGCCACCTCCAGAGGAGAATGCTGAAGGACTCCCCTTCGTCTTTGTCGCAGATGAAGCGTTTGCGTTGACTCCCCATCTGATGAGGCCCTTCCCGATGAGGACCCTCACCCCAGACCAGAGGGTCTTCAATTACAGGCTGTCGAGAGCCCGCAGAGTGGTGGAGAACACCTTCGGGATCCTGGCCAGCCGCTTCCGCCTGTTTTTGACGGCTATTAACTTGGCGGAATACAAACTCAACCACATTGTTCTTGCCTCTTGCATATTGCACAACTTTTTGAAAAGACACAACAGCAACTATGTGGTGACCGTTGGGCCAGATGTTGAGGGCCCTTCCAATGCCGACCTCACAGCCCTTCAAGCGGCACGTCCAGGCATGCCCCCTCTAAATGCCCGCGCGGTCCGCGAGCAATATATGGAGTACTTTGTGGGTAGGGGGGCCATTGCTCTGCCTGACGATGTGTGAGAGGCATTTTTAAATAAATATATTTTTTGAACCAACCTATGTTTTCTGGTCATTTCCATATTCTAGCTTATTTGAGATATACATTTTTGCCCTTTAGCTTCAACAGTGGGAATGCACTTTCTGGGCAAAAGGAGGTAACAGTCTCTTCTTCCCAAAAAGATTCTTCTCATGTTGTGTGTTTGATACCTAATCTTTGGTCTAGAGAAGGTTTGTAGTGCATAACTGACACCCAAAATACTCCTTTTCATCACCATGACAGAAATGTGTGTATTCCCAAAAATGGTGTGCTACGTGTTTTCAAACAAATCACTGTGGGTGTCATTTACATAAGTCAAATCTACTATGCTCTACAAGTGCAGTGCAAAAGTGCCCTGGAAAAGAAACTTGCAGTGCAAACTGGACTTGCCTTTAGTAAATAACACCCATTGCCCCCCAAATCCTTTACATTTTACATACATAATGCTTTTTTTTTTTAAATAAGGAAGCCACACATGTAGAAAATTAAAAAAGTTTACTTGCAACACATTCACAAGTGCATTTACAAACTTCAGCCAAAACTGACAAGATATTGGTTCTTGACAACATTGTTTACAAACATTCTGCATTCGGTAAAACCAGGCATGGAGCAAAACAGAACATAGGAACTAGGAAAGTTCAACTTTCTAAAGTGAAGACAAGATCAGACATGACTATATGTTCAAAGTGTGTTTGATCTTGCCTTCATCACATGGGGGGTCACCCCTGGAAAGTGGAAATTTAGAACATGCACACAATTTGGGTATGAAAATGGTCATTAGATGGTAAAACACATGCCTAGAATCTTCAAAAGTGCCAGCTTCCATCATGGGGATGAATGGACGTTTTTTGGGGGTGCAACCCCTTCACCACAACCACTTTAGTAGTTCGTAAAGTGGTTGCACCCCCAAAAAAACGTTGTCATTCATCCACCATGATGGGAGCTAGCACATGTGGACACAATGTGTGCATGTTCCAAATTTCACACAGTTCTTAAGTTGCAAATGTGTTCAGAAACAGCCACAAATGTGTGTTAATTACTTGGTGCGTTTTCAGATTTTTCCTAAAACATCAATGATGTTCTTCAATTTTTGTTGAACATCATTGATGTTTTGCTTTATGTCATCTAGATCTCGATTGCAGACCATTATCTCCCCGATGAGTACGTGGGCACTCTCTGTGGTAAAGTGCGATTCTTCTTCCACAACATCCACGTCACATAAAAACAACCAAAAAAAACACAAATGTGTTTTGGAAATGACGCAGGCATACATTGATTAGCTTACCAGTAGCTGTGTTCTCCCACACTCACCTGTTGTGGTGACAAGTTCTCCAATTTCTATGATCTCTCCTTCCTCCTCCTCCTCCTCTGCTTCTGGTCTTTCCCCTTCTTTGGGAGGTGTTGGTTTTGTGGTTTCCTCAGACGTCACAAGTTTTCGCTCCCCTATGAGAAGGTACAAAAGGAAGATTTAGCAACACAATCTATTGAGGGCAGAACTAGGAAATGTCAAACATTGCTTGAAAGTGAGTGACAATATTTTTGTTTGGGCAGTTACAAATGACAACAACATGAATGTAGTCACTTTGTAAAGGTGCTAAACTTACTAGCTTTTTGGTAGAAGTTTGTCTGATGGAGACCCCCCTCTAGTATCCACTGGAGCACATGTGTGGAAAAGCATAATAAAAAGTGGGTTTGGGTGTCCCAGCACTAGTGCTCTAGAGTCCAGATGGGTAATCAGCTACTGGGTGACCTCTCCTTTACATAGAATAAATTGGCTTTACATTCTTGATGACATTTCTAGTGCGAACAAACTTCCTTTCCCAAAAAAAAACACCAAACATCGTATTATAAGTGGCCGAACGATCGAGGTTGAGTACGATCGAATGGACACACACACGAACCTGACAGTGGCAGAAAGATCGAGGTTGAGTACGATCGAATGCACAGACGAACCTGAAAGTGGCCATTTTAGAATGTACAACTTTGTAAAAATACAAACACATGGAGCAGTATGCAAGCCAAAAATCAAACACAAAACACAACTACTTACTTTTTTGAAGAACTCCCTTGATCTTTCTGTACTGATCGGGCTCCCTCAGTTTCAGGTCTGACCAGCGTTTCCTCAGTTGCTCCTTGGATCGTTGTACCCCAAAATGATTGTACAGCCTCCTCACAACTTTAGACATGATCTTGGCCTTGCGGACATTGGGGTTGAGGTAAGGCCCATACTTCCCATCATAGTCGCTCCTCTTTAATATGTCCACCATCTCCAACATTTCTCCAAATGACATATTGGAGGCCTTGAATTTCAGGCTCCGGGATCGGGACGTTTCTGCCTCCGGCCTTTCCTCGTCCTCCTCCTCGTTGCTGCAATATTTCGGGCGCACCTGCTGTGTCCCCGCCATGTGCTCTCCCCACTGCGCCGTAAAGAGAAGGGGTGGGGAATAGACGAGAAAGATCGTCAGGGGCGGGCGGAGTTTGACGCATGCGCACTGTATATAAAACGTCACACGCCTGTGTCGTAGCCACGATCTGTGAGACGAGGGGAGAGAAAGCTCACACACGAGACGATCGCTATAACGAAGGTACAATTTGACGTTGGTACATAACTAGCCTAGACTGATTAGACCTTGAGGCTTCTTTATGGAGAATATTAGGAGAGTTTAGCCTGACATAATTTATAGTGTTTTGTGTGGTGTTGTGTCTTGCAGAGATTATGGAGGGCTTCAACCATGTGAGTTTTCTCCCCCTCTTCATTGATAAATATAGGGAAATGCCCCTATTATGGCAGGCGAAACACCGAGACTACAGCAACAAACCAAAGAGGTACGCAGCCATGAAGAAACTTGTGGCATTTGTAAAGCCAAGGTTCCCCACGGCAACCGTGGAGACCTTAAGAATAAAAATTGCCAACCTGAGGAGTACCTATTTCCGGGAGCGCAATAAGGTCCTGAAGTCCCAAGCATCTGGAGCTGCAGCAGATGAGGTCTATGTCCCCACGCTCTGGTACTATGACAGGCTCCATTTTCTCAAAGACCAGGCTAATGTCAGGAAGTCACTCTCGACTCTTCCTTGCACGCATCCTTCCATGCACGCCACCCCTGATGAGGCTTCCGAGGAGCAACCTGGGCCTTCCAGTCTGGAAGATGTGGAGGAGCCCAGCTTGTGGCAGGTATAGTAGTTTTATAACCATTTTTGTGAATAATGAATGATGTTCACTTAATTCAGGATCCCCAATTGCTTAGTTCCTAACGTGTTTGACATATCAACTGACAGTAGTGTTGGAGACAGTTGGGGCAAGAATATAAACTGCAGGGCTGAGAATTGTATGGTTTTCTATTTGTAAACATTTTGCAACAGTCACTAGATGAGAATTGTGTGTGTTTGATGAACAAATAACTCAAACTATGTCCCTTTTTAATACACAGGAAGACCTTAGCCAGGAGGTGGCTGTGGAATGTGGCAGTCAGGAGGAGGCAGGGGTTAGTGGCAGCCAAGAGGGGGGTAGGCATAGGAGCCTGACTGTCTCCCAAGTCCCTCCCCTCCGCCTTCCCTACAGAAGGGCGAGAAGGATGGGGGAGGTGGGAGAGTCAGCGCTCCAGCTGATCAGAGAGGCTTCAGCCTCCCTATATGCCACACCCACCTACGAGGAGGCCTTTGGCTCCTTGGTTGCCAATAAAATGAAGGGTATGGAGGAGGGGCAACGCAGCATGTGTGAGGGGGTCATCCTCAAGGTCATAAATGAGGGGATGGCTGGGGAGATGACAACACTCACACATGTTTGCGATAGTGACCTTGCTCCTCCTCCTCCTCCTCCTCCTTCTGCCACCCCACCAGCACCACAGCGTGGAAGGAAGCGTACAAGGAAGACCTGAGAATGACGACCTGGATTCAGTCTGGTCTGAGAGAAGATGGAGCCTCTCGTAGGACCAGAGCCTGGGGACCTAGATGGCATCTGCTGCAGTTCCGGATGTTTTGGACTTCAGGACCAGATAGCACTCCCTTATTATTTAGATAGGTACTCCTCAGGCCCCCAATTTTAGACGCTTGAAAAATGATGGTTGTCGTGGGGGACCAAGGCTTTGCAAATTCCCCAAGTTTCTCCATCGCTGCGTTCCTCTTTGGTTTGTTGCTGAGACCTAAATAAAGGTATTTTGGATTTGAAATAATCATTGCCTATGTGTTTTACTTTTCTACAATGACAGTTTATTTGTGAGTAGGCAGGTACATTTCACTAATCATAAAGTATAATTAACAAGGGGCACCAACAACCAACAAACTCCTAGTAAATTTAAGCAACAAATAGAAATGTTAATAATGTTGTTTTGCTAAGTTGAGACACACAACCCCCCTCAAAAAAAAAAAAAAAAAAACTGCTTAAAATAGGTATTCCAAAAAAAATAGAAAAATGACAAATCATCCAAAAAATAGAACAAAGATTCTTTTACGATCTGAGTAAAAATAAACATGTAGTCTAGAAATCCTGAAAACTAATAAAGAACTAAGTTTGGGAGAAGTGCGGGTGAATAGGAGCAGCTAAAACATGTCATTCTTCTTGCATTGTAAAGAAAAAGAGAATGCGCTGCATTAAAGACATTTTAACATTGCAGCGTGACGAATGTGCTGTGTCGATTAGGAAAGGTAGTTTTACCTGACTGAGCGCTTCCATTACAGAATTTCTTCTGAGCATGTGTAGCACTTTGTCCGTCGGACTACGCTACACACCATCGGATTTGGTGTGATCGGACTTTGTTGTCGGAAAATCTATCCAGCAGGAGATAGGACTTTGTCCGTCGGACAATCCGATGGAAACTGTCCGATGGTGCCTACACACGGTCGGAATTTCCGACAACATTGTCCGATAGGACAGAATCCATCGGAAAATCCGACCGTGTGTATGGGGCTTAAGAGGTTTGCCAGGAACACAAATTAAAGCAAAATACTCTTACAGAGGAAAAGTACATATTGCTATAATATTATGATATTGTAGCCCTACATTCTACAAGTTAAACATAATACTACATTTTGTCTAGACCATTTATTGATAAAAAATCTATCAAAAGATGTAGACTAAAGATTTGAACACGTTATTATTATTTTTAAAATTAATAATAAATAATATATAATGGTAGCATCATAAACATTTAAAACGCTACTCCAGTTTAATGTATAATATTAAGTTTAGTGAAGCAATTGGACATAATTATGCTGTATAAATTAAGTTCTATTCTGCAGGAATTTCTGGATGCTGCAGTATTCATTCCACTCTTTCCATTTTTCAGTGAACCTGACATCTATTGGTAAGGGAGGTACTAAAAATCAAAATGATAAGAACACATAAAGTGTGTGTGTGGGGGGGGGGTCACAATGAACCCTAGGTCGGACTTTAGGGGCACATTAGACAGTATATAATTAAAAAACATAAGATTTATTGATACAAAAATTGATTGTGCAAACAGAGCAAAGAGCAATAAAAGTTAAAAACATGCATAAAAGGTTGTACAACTAACATGCATGGTGCAGATGGAAATGTTTGCACCGTGTAAACGCAGTAAGCCCCTGTGCATCAATGTGTTTCCCCGTTTTACTTCATCAGGACACATGCAGGGGTTGTTTAGAGAAACATGTCTCACGTGTCAGGATAAAAATGTATGCAAATGAAGACAAAACTCAGCGCGACGCCTGCGCGTTGGTGTCGGACGCCGGGGGATCGCTATGGAGCCGGATCTCTCTGGATGCCCCTGCCTAATTGGGCATCTGGGGGACCTGCCAGGCCCTGTTATATGTAAGATCCAATTCTTTCTTTCCTGGATTCTTTCAGGGGGTGTGGGCTTTCTTAACAGGCAAAGCCTCCCAGCATATATAAAGCAGCTATTCCACTACACTGATGGTCATCTGTCTCTCACTAAGCATGATGACACTTTGAATGAGGATATCCACACATATAGGTTTCACACACTTGCATTCTACATTCCTACTATTGCCTATACTGCCGATATAGTCCCCCTTTCGGAGCCATGTCGGTGAGGCACTGTTTTTTTTTTTCTTTCCACCTTTTCGTTGATTCTCTTGTACATTAATACTTTTTTGCCCTCAGGACGGCTCCTTATGTGTGATCCTTGCGAACAGTAATTGGCGTCATCAGCTACCGCTGACACCTGCTGTCTTTGTGGCTCATTGTTCCAACATCTATTCCAACATCTTCTATCATTCCTTTTTGGGAATCTTGTGCGGTGGGGCAGATTTTGGAGACAAATGCTATCATATAATACTGTATATGCTTGTGCTGTTATACACATTGAGAGTATTTCAAGTGTGGATATATACATGGATGTTCTACCTGTATTGACATTACCCTAAATCTGTTTACTGACATGCTATTACTATATATTTTTAGAGAATTGTAATATGCTCCGATCTTCCCATGAAGAAGAAATAATACCATAATTCAAAATATGTTGGGATCTCTGTGAATGCTTCTCTGGCCTGGCCTCCCACTCTATGAAACCGACCATGTGTTCCAGACCATGAGCATTGCTCCAATTGTGTGGTACCACATCTACATAACTTTTCTGTTTTTAACCACTTTTTGGTGTATACTATCACCATTTAATAATGTTTAAATAAAACCTTTGATTTTATAAATGTTTCACCTCTTTGTACTTTTTCTACCTGGTTGGCTACTGCCTATAAAGTCCCCCTGGGGCCCTCTTTCTGGTTTTCATTTATGAAGAGGCATGGCAAGTTTTTTGAAGTTGTAATTTTTTGTCACAATTTTTTTGGAACATAAAGATAAATAAAAAAAGGAATAGCTGTGCTGAAATCTATTACATGTGAAAACCAGATCAAAAATATAAAAGTGATACTGATCGTGATTAAAATTGGACTGACGTGAACTGAATTCAATCAGTAACCTTCCGACCAATCAACATATCACGTGCTTTCTGTCTTGTGTGAATAAGACTAAAGAGGACCCTGGCAGGACATATGTGTTTACCTTGAGAGTGCCACTTGGAGTATCCGGGATAGAGACCCTGGTAGGGTGATAAGCCACAGGCCTTTCTGATCTCCTTGACAAAGAGATCAGATCAGCTGGTAAGCTGCAGTGTTTTTATTTGGTTAAGGATCCCTTTCTTCTTCTTGCCTGGCTATTCAATCACTTTTCTGAGGGTGTTGAGTGCAGCGTCACTATTGAAGCATAACAACAGATCTCTACCATCCATTTACTACATCTACTTTGTGCATGCTAATTTTTAATTTATATGTTGCGTTTTTGTTTTTATGATGTCACTACACTGAATTCAGGTTCATAGCCACTTATATATATATAAGAACAACTTCTACATATTTTGTTTTATTTTTAGCATTTATGTTGATTGGTCGGAAGGTTACTGATTGAATTCAGTTCACGTCAGTCCAATTTTGATCACGATCAGTATCACTTTTATATTTTTGATCTGGTTTTCACATGTAATAATTTTCAGCGCAGCTATTCCTTTTTATATTGTATTTACTGTGTGTATCTCACGTTAAGTTGCAGCAGGAAATTTTATTTATTCACCAATAATTTTTTTCACTCACACATAGTTCATCACTATTTATTACATTTTTTCAGGAATTAGTTTACATTTATTAGACAGTGCTGTTACTCCAATATACACATAAAGATAAATAAATTTGTCTTTTATATACTGTGACCAGTGAAGTACAGCATCATCAAATGACTGGTGTGGCAGTGAATAATAATATATTTTTTCAACTTTTTAAACATTGTTTCTTCCTTTTTTTTTTTATAGTACACTGTACTACTCTGGATGGAAAGGGAGGGTTAAGAGGGATTTCTTTAAATTTTTTTACACCGTTATAAGCATTTGTTTTAAATGTCATCAATGGAAGCCATTTGTGACAGCTTGCTTACTATTGTGATGCTGTGATTGTCTACAGCTAATCATATGGTACAGGGTGGCAGGTACCATGTGGTAGCTGTGGAACAAACACAGCATCTCCATAGTAAGCAAGCTGTCATGAATTGAAGCCATTCATGCCTGTTTTGCTTACATGTAGAGAATTATATGAAAAAAGCTATGGGTGGTACCTCGTCCTCATAAGTATACAAAGAAAAAGGGGGGGTTTTAGCCAACCTGACGGACTATCTCGGCACCTAAACAAAAACGGATATTTCATAGTATATATTTCATTCATTTATTAGAAAAAGTTACACATAATGATATATACAAATTATTGAAAAAGAAAAATTATATATTTTTTACACAAAGGTTAGCCATCATATACAGATATACATATCGACATTACTAATTTCATTCACAGAGTTTACATGCTGGATAGAAGATGGTTGACGCGTTTCGCTCTCAGCTTCATCAGAACCAAAAAGATCCACAATTTTTCTGTCTGTATTATAATCGTAAAACAGTGAGAAATGAGAGTTAGTCATAGATGAGCCACAGCAATGTCCCACTATACCATATCCAAGATGTGCCCGTCACTATTCACCCAATCCATGGATATTAGATCCATAACCCACCTAGTAGGTATATCTTGCTCATTTGCAAGGTATCCGGTATGTATAAATCTAAGTTCAATTTAAAACCATTTTCTGGGGAGGAAGTTGTCATCAGCTTGGAACAGTTCATTCATTCATAGCAGTGCAATTGCTGAAAGAGAAAAGCCAGGGGGAGGGGGGAAAGAAAAGAAAAAAAAAAAAAAATTGAAATAAAATAAAAATAAAAATATTTTGTTTTAATTATTTGTTTGTTTCTCCTCCTCATTACTTAATAACAAATCAGTTATATGAATGGTTGTAATATTACTTACATCTATCCTAGTGCTGATATTGGTATGCATACAGCTATGTTGAGCATCCTCATTTATTGGACAGGTGGAAAAGAAATGCCTATGTTGTAGCTCTAAGGGTAATAGACAAAGGTAGAGCGGTCAGTGTTAAAAGTATTAGACCGGTCCTAGGGGGTTAAGGGTGAAAGGAATCCTACCTGATCAGGTAGATTGAAAATTTAAATAATTCGATCGAAGGTCCGGGTAGGGTTTAAACATGCCAAAGTGACATTACCCGTTACTACAGGACCTAATGAATGGAGAAGTCATTATTACAAATAGTAGCAGTCCATTATAAAGAAGGTATGCTTAGGCAGCTAATATCGAGAGGTATATAAGGGAACCTGTACCTGTTTCAATCCAATGAGCCTCATCTGGGAAGGACAGCCTAGGAGCCCTTAGACGAGCACCCCTCCAAGTTGGGGAGCCCCATGTCAGGTCTGATAAAGTCAATGACGGAAAAGTTGCTTTAGACACTCATTCAAGGTCAGTGCTATAGTATAGAAATAGACCATAGAGCGGTAGAACATACCTATAAGCCAAAGATAGAGCACGAGCTGCCTTCCCAGTACCTCCTCTGTAGGCTAGTAAATAAGAGTGCTGTTTAAATACTGCCTTTCCCGCCATGCCTAGGTGGGCACTTAATTAGCTGCAAGTTAGCTCAGCTGGAGCTGAGGGCTAATGGTCCTATGTTAGTGTGCTTTACTTCCTGAGTCCGACATGTTCAATCAGCTGCAATACAGATCAGCTGGAGCGGTGGGCTGGTGATATCCTAAGTCGGTACCTGTTGGCTCGCAAGTCTAAAGTGCGCCTGCGCCGCCTGGGAATCCCCCGTCAGAGCACACAATATCAGTCGGGCCGAGCTACAATGTGTATAGACACGCCCCCCCGCCGTGACGAACAGACGACGAGGGGCAGGGCCTGCTTGCGGCTCAAAAAGGGCGCATGCGCGATTTAGGAATACAGTTCACGGTACCTCACGGCACCAGCCGGAAAGTACAACACCGCGCACTGTCGAGGCCCCCTGCCGATGCGCAAGCACGACAGAGGGGCGGAGTCACCATTCCACCGACGGAAGAGCGAGTGTCCCCGGGCATCGGGGTGACCAGCCGCTCATGCGCAGCTACACAAGATGAGGAAATAGCCTCCACATTCATAGTATTTGACAGATCTGCTGGATATGGTAAAGGCATAGATAGACACAAAGAAGTGGGCATAGTGAATTAATTATAGTTGGGAGCACTCCAGCCTATACAGAGAAGGAAAAGGATAAAGGAGGGATGGATGATCTAATTTTGCTTGGTTCTATAAGAATGAATAATAAACTAATAAAATGTTTAAAATATTAATAATGATAAAAAAAAAAAAATATATAAAAAATTAAACAATTAAAATAATAAAAAAAAAAAAAAAGGGGGGGGCTGTCTCTTAAAGCATTGCCATATATGAACAATAGAGAAGAAGAGGGAGCCGATGGTCGGTCCCTCCGGAGCCACCACCGCTACTCCCCCACCATGGGGGAAAGAAGGAAAAGGCTAGCCGGAGCTAACCAGATCCCCCCAGTTTGTATCCAGACCAGAGGGAACCGAGTAATCAGAAGCCATTCTTCTCCATATATATATATATAGATACATAAAATATAAGCTGGTATGAACAAAGGGAAAGACAATTAATTGAACATATTATATTCCATAATGGTGGTAAGCACGCACACTTGGACATGATATATATTGGGTGTGACTCCTCGTGAATATAACCCTCACATACTTCCATATATATTACTTCCATTATGTCTCTATGTGTATGATTTCCATATTATTGATGCCAACCCATATATATAAAATATTTACAAACAATAATAGTTATATACAAAAAGTTGCAAATAAGATTGTGCTTGAGATATTTTTGGGGGCTGATAACTCATTCAAAATCCTGTCCGCATATACAGGATACGACATATATGGTTCTACTTTCTTGGACAGAGCTAGTACTGAGACTGTGGCTCTTTGGATATCATATTAGCTTATCCCTCATAGGAAGGGGCGAAAACTAAGTGAGTCATTGAGACCTGGGGCCTGGGTGGCATTTAGCTTAAAAATCCACCTTGCCTCTCGTTGTAATAACTTTTGGTCAATATTCCCCCCTCTGGGGTCCTCATTGACTTTTTCCAGGGCTGTAAAACACACCATAGAGGTGTCGTTTTTATGATACAGAGATACATGCCTTCCGATTGGGGTATATAGGAGGTTCTTTCTGATGTAATAGATGTGGTCATAGATTCTCCTCCAAAAGTTTCTAAACGTCTTTCCGACGTAGAATGCTCCACATCTACAGAAGGCTATGTAAACTATTCCCTTGGTCTGACAGTTGGCTGAAAATTTAATATTTTGCATATCGCCATTAGGGAGTCGGAAAGATGAACCCTCCAGTACCCAGTCGCAATAGTCGCATTTGAGGCATCTGGACATTCCAGGATGGTCCATATCCACCTCCAGGTTTTCCTGGAAATGGGTATGCACCAGCCGGTCCTTCAGAGATTGGCATTTTTTGTAGGTAATCTGGGGAGTCTCTCCTATGTATTTTTTTACAATTCTATCTCCCGTGAGTAAATGCCAGTGTTTACCTATGACCTTACGTATATCTTCGTAATTATTAGAGTATGTGGTAATTACTCGTGTCACATTTGACTGACTTTTGTTATGTCGCTCCCCAAAGAGTAGATCGATTCTTTCTTTGTCTATTGCCTTTTTAAAGGCTTTTTTTAGAATTGTTTTACTGTAACCCCTAGCTGACAGACGTTCACGTAATAAGTTGGCTTCTGCTCTGAATGTATGTAGCTCGGCCCGACTGATATTGTGTGCTCTGACGGGGGATTCCCAGGCGGCGCAGGCGCACTTTAGACTTGCGAGCCAACAGGTACCGACTTAGGATATCACCAGCCCACCGCTCCAGCTGATCTGTATTGCAGCTGATTGAACATGTCGGACTCAGGAAGTAAAGCACACTAACATAGGACCATTAGCCCTCAGCTCCAGCTGAGCTAACTTGCAGCTAATTAAGTGCCCACCTAGGCATGGCGGGAAAGGCAGTATTTAAACAGCACTCTTATTTACTAGCCTACAGAGGAGGTACTGGGAAGGCAGCTCGTGCTCTATCTTTGGCTTATAGGTATGTTCTACCGCTCTATGGTCTATTTCTATACTATAGCACTGACCTTGAATGAG
Organism: Lithobates sylvaticus; assembly: GCA_028564925.1. Lineage (NCBI taxonomy): Eukaryota > Metazoa > Chordata > Amphibia > Anura > Ranidae > Lithobates > Lithobates sylvaticus. Next base: position 320,878,988 of record CM053028.1, on the reverse strand, counting down.
TGTCTAAAGCAACTTTTCCGTCATTGACTTTATCAGACCTGACATGGGGCTCCCCAACTTGGAGGGGTGCTCGTCTAAGGGCTCCTAGGCTGTCCTTCCCAGATGAGGCTCATTGGATTGAAACAGGTACAGGTTCCCTTATATACCTCTCGATATTAGCTGCCTAAGCATACCTTCTTTATAATGGACTGCTACTATTTGTAATAATGACTTCTCCATTCATTAGGTCCTGTAGTAACGGGTAATGTCACTTTGGCATGTTTAAACCCTACCCTTCGATCGAATTATTTAAATTTTCAATCTACCTGATCAGGTAGGATTCCTTTCACCCTTAACCCCCTAGGACCGGTCTAATACTTTTAACACTGACCGCTCTACCTTTGTCTATTACCCTTAGAGCTACAACATAGGCATTTCTTTTCCACCTGTCCAATAAATGAGGATGCTCAACATAGCTGTATGCATACCAATATCAGCACTAGGATAGATGTAAGTAATATTACAACCATTCATATAACTGATTTGTTATTAAGTAATAAGGAGGAGAAACAAACAAATAATTAAAACAAAATATTTTTATTTTTATTTTATTTCAATTTTTTTTTTTTTTTTTTTCTTTCCCCCCTCCCCCTGGCTTTTCTCTTTCAGCAATTGCACTGCTATGAATGAATGAACTGTTCCAAGCTGATGACAACTTCCTCCCCAGAAAATGGTTTTAAATTGAACTTAGATTTATACATACCGGATACCTTGCAAATGAGCAAGATATACCTACTAGGTGGGTTATGGATCTAATATCCATGGATTGGGTGAATAGTGACGGGCACATCTTGGATATGGTATAGTGGGACATTGCTGTGGCTCATCTATGACTAACTCTCATTTCTCACTGTTTTACGATTATAATACAGACAGAAAAATTGTGGATCTTTTTGGTTCTGATGAAGCTGAGAGCGAAACGCGTCAACCATATTCTATCCAGCATGTAAACTCTGTGAATGAAATTAGTAATGTCGATATGTATATCTGTATATGATGGCTAACCTTTGTGTAAAAAATATATAATTTTTCTTTTTCAATAATTTGTATATATCATTATGTGTAACTTTTTCTAATAAATGAATGAAATATATACTATGAAATATCCGTTTTTGTTCAGGTGCCGAGATAGTCCGTCAGGTTGGCTAAAACCCCCCCTTTTTCCTTGCTTACATGTAATCACTATGGCAGTCACAAAATCACATCTGGAGCTGCCACCCACCCACAGTAAATGTACTGTGGGTGGATGGCAAGTGGTTAAAGGTAAATAGCCATTAAAAGAAAAAAAAACAATAAAGTCTGGTTTTGCTGCATTATTCAACTTCAATCCAGATTTCCCCCTTCACTTCATTCACTAGGTCTCCTCAGTCTGATGGCCAACAATATTCAACATATTTCTTCTCTTCACAGTTTGCCCTGAACCTTCCCCAGCCTGTGACTGAAAAGGAGAAGTAGCACAATGATGACATTATCTCTTTGTCCCTCTACTTTCCTTTGCAAACAGCATCCTCATTGTCAGAACATGAATTGATTGGCTCCTTGTTTTACTTCTTCTCCCCATGCTCCAGTTCTGCTGTACAATTGGCTGTGAGAGGCTAATATCAGGTCAAATTCAGGTACTTAAACACAATTAATTAAAAACATTTGTATTGATGTATTAATGGTTGGAGAGCTGAAACAATGTTTGCCTTTTATATCTACCTAAAATTCAGATTTAAAGCAAACCTAGGCATTAATACACCTTGCTTTTAACTCTAACTTTAAACCTTTACCACAAACTGAATCCAATAGCAATTGCCTTCTGCTCTGTTCTAGAGTGCTTGTAAGACCCAAAACCAAGGTGTTCGAAATTGCAACTCCCCTACTACATTCTTCACTTTACTACTAGTCAATGTGGCTGACCATCATGGTCATCGATCAATAGGTAGATTTGAGAGGATTTGAGGCCAAAACCTGACTTTTGATAGTGTGTCCTAGGTCTCAAGGTACCCAAGACACTTGAAGCCAAAACAAAAGCTACCTAAAAGGCACCTGACAGTAATACTGTTTTATGGAAGGGGCAGTTTATGAAATATGTCATGATATGTACATTCAAAGCCTAAATTTCAATAATTCCCTCAATCAATCTACATGTTTGGGATATACAGTACATGCCAATGCTACTATAGAGGAATCAAATTGGTATGTCATTAATCAAAACATTTTAATAAATACTGTAGGAGTTCATACTTATGTCTTTGTGTGCCATAGGAAAACTGTGCACATTGCATGAAAATGTAGGTTAAAGTCAGTACAAAAGTAGTGAGAGACCCAAAAATAAACATTTAATTTACAAAAAAAAAAATCTCAGTTTAGGGGATGTAACGTAGGAATTCTACTATATAGAATAAATCTAACAATAAGCACAGACTTCGTGATAAGTTGAAGCTTGTTAACTTTGCTTTCAAGAAAACTACTACTTTTTACAGTATTTTTACCACTAGACTAATACAGTTTATGGCAATAAGTCTGGAAAGCTAATACACAAAGGCATAACTCATTGTACAGATGTATGAAAACTAAAGTGAGGAAATTTGGAGTACATTGTTAAAGGAATTGTTGACCACATCAACCAGTCAAATTCTCTTTTTCAACCTAATTGGTTATTTTGAACATTTTTAATTAATCAAACCCTGTACTTCTGAATAAAGTTATTGCTATACATTGTAAACTTTTACTCTGAGATAAGCATTACAAGAAGACCTTTACAATTTTTATCATAGAGTCCTTTGAAGTGTAAAATATATAGGTAATTGTCTCAGTGGAAACAGTAAAGGTAAGCAATGGCTAGCTTATCTAGCACTAAACTAGTGATTTAAATGTTGGAACAAGTTGTTCTTCAGTGTGTATGTTGTTTTATAAAATTACTAAAACTGATAAGACACCTAATACAGGTATGGAAATATAGTTCTGTTCAAAAGGACATTATCATAATAGAACCACAAGAGAATTTCTTTGTGTAAGCTCACAAGCTAATCTCCCTAATTGCTTGAATCAAATAATTAAAACAACAATATCCCCCAGACTATGAATTCTATATTTCAAGCCAGATAACAAATTAATTTGTGCAAATGATCTTGCATATGCCATTCTGTTTGGGGAATACAAATTTCGCCTTAAGGATGAGTCAAAACATTCCTGTCAAAATGTATTTTTTTTGTTCAAGGAAAGCAGGGTCTTGTAATGCGATACAATCTTGCTTATCAGATCATTGCACATTAGTATTTGTTTATATTTCTCATATATTTCTCCCCTTAAAATTCATATTATTGTTTATTATTTCTCATATTTACCACTAGTGAAAAAAGATACTAAAGATTATAGCCAGGAGAAATCACATTTGCATTATTCACACATGAGTCTTAAGATTTAGAAAATAATGTTATTTATAAAATACTTTTAAGTTCCTAACATCAACTTTTTGTTCTAAATTCAAGAGCAAAAATTCAACATATTGAAACATACCAGTGTGGTCACTGCATTAGTTTAAAATTTTCAGCCTTTTTGTCAGAAAACCACTTGCAGGCAACCTGTTGTCTGATGTGACCAGATAGTTTGAGTACACCAAGAGAAATCACAATACTGTTTGTGTGAAAAAATGTTAACATCAGAGTAAGGGCCCATTCACACTGCTTTGTAGCAAAATTTTTCGGTGTTTTAGAAGCATTTTCTGTGCATTTCTGATGCATTTTTTGGGCTACCTGCACCTGTGAAAAATGGGCGCAAAAATGCACCAAAAAAGCAAAACGTGGTGCGATTTCACCGCAATTTTACAGCAAATTCCATTAATTTCAATAAGGAGCTGCGTTTTTGGTGGGGTTTTCAAAATCTCACCAAAGATGCAGCATGCGCGACTTTTCAAAACACGCCACACCCGTAATGCAGTGGTGTGAAGAGTCCCATAGGATTTAAAGAGAAACATATTTCTTGCAGGGTAAAAACACAGGGAAAATGTATCAGTGTGAAAGGGCCCTAATTGTTGGATTTGTTAAGGGGTAAATTCAGAGGACAAACTATGTTTTTTTTTATGCAGAAACACTAAAACCAATGCACTAAGATAACTACTTTCAATCACTATAGCTTTCAAATCATCCACTTTGTTGCAAAGCAGCCATAAGGTTTGAGTTGCAATTGAGGCATATTATCAGTACCAAAAGCAAAATAATATTTACTGAAACATAATTTAAAACATCTAAACCCAATTTCTAAATAAGTAAACAAATCTGCCTTGGTGGTATTATAATAAGTCACAATAAACAAGCACATCTCATCAGTTCTTCATTCTCTACCACAAATAAACTCAACATGGTCTCATCATAGTATTTTATATATAATATACTACAATTATGCTTTAAGCATTATGCATGTATCATCTTAGTCTTCTGGATGTTATGTCCCCAGATGATCTTTCTGCATTTATATCCAAGAGGTTTTAAAAGCAGTATACTTATGGTTTGCCTTTCATCTGACAAATATTTTCTGCTCCACAGAGGTCTAGCCAGAATTCACTTCACTGTGATCCCTCTTGTAAAACTGCTAATCGATCAACAATTTATTTTTTGTGTCAGCTGCCTCTCACCCAAGGCTGGTTAGTGCACCATGTGTCCCTCGTAGAAATGATGCATAGCACTTTAATGGTTCCCAGGCATAATCCACAAAAGGAAAACCCCAACAATACACATTAATACCTAAGTCTAAATGATTATCTCAAGTGTAATAAATATCAAGTTGGGACATATGGTCTAGTCACCTGGCTCCATGTTCAGAAAATACAGGGCAGAAAATGTCCACACAAAACCTGACATTTCACTGGGAGCAGCAGCTTTCTTAAGGGGATCAAGGGGCATTTTCAAGAAAAAGACAATACAGTTTATTGTGAACACATCAACACAAAAAGACATACAGTATATGGCAATAGCACAAATTGGTTAAAAACATATGCAAAATGACAAACTAAGTAACTCATCTATTTATTTACAGAATAACAAATAGAAATGGCAGACAACTCATGGAATAAAGATTAGACAGGAAACAAGGTATCAGGATGAATTTAGTTCTGAAGTAGGACAGGCTTGGTACAGGTATTTTTAGGATCAGGCTGGATTCAGTCATGGGGCAGACTCAAGCACACAGAAAAATGCTGAGGCAAGGAGTGATCAGTAATATGGAGCTAAATAGCCTGGAGACTCCTGCTGGTGGACATTGCAGCATTCTGGTCCACGAACCATGTTGACAATGGTAGCTTTTTCAGCTGACCTGCAGGTTCCTGACATTATTTTATTTATTTTCATCTGGTGATCATGCCAGTAACACACCTTCTCTCCTAGGGTTACATGGCTCATGCACTGTAATATACTGTATCTATAAAGGAGTATAGTTTTTTTGTGACAAAAAGGGTTTTAGGACTACAACACTGGTCTGGACACATTCTCCTCTCTAAAAATTGGAGGGAGGTGTTCTTTAGTCATAACACACTTCCAACATAATTTACAATATTTACACAATGTTTGAGGTAACACTGCATAGGCAGGACAACCTTGGCTTCAATCAACAGGTATTTTATTCACTTATTGAACAGATAATTAACACCTTCAGTGATATATTTAACATATCAAAATAAAGCAAAGAAGAAAAGTTAATTGTTAGGTTTTAAAAACACTTTAAACTATGAAAGACTATTTTAAAGGTGTACTCTTCTATATAGATCCAATAGCGCTCAGCAAGAACGACAATAACACTTTTTACTATTTTTTTTGACAAGCAGCAGAAAAGGGAATGAGGAATTCTCCAGATACTCCAGGTACACAGATCATATAAAAGATACCAGAGCACAGAGCTTTGGTGTCTTTTATATATTATGTGTACCCTATGCTGTTGGAGAATGCTATTTCCTCATTCCCTTTTTTGCTGCTTGGCAGGAAAACAGTGAGGGAACACCAACTGAAGCCAAGATTTATCCTGAAACATCACATATTGCATCAACAACTTCAACTATTTAAGTCTAAACTATGCTTAGAATTGTGTGTAATCACAATAAAGGGGATCCTTACCTGAGAGGGCGGCCAGGCAAAGCCTGTCAGTGCAGTAGGGAAGAACCAAACATACCTGAGTTTGAGGCAGGCTGAAGAACAGTACTAAAGTCGGGGTGCCAAATCTGAACCCCAATCAAGTCAATTGGAGTCAAATGTAAAAATAAAATAAAAATGGTGGGGGTTCCCCTAAAAATATAAATAAGTCCCTTATCCTTGATGAGGGGATGCTATGGATTTCAAAGGGGACCCCACAAAAAAAAAAAAATTCTAAGAAAAAATTTGTATTGCTGTCTATGCAATTGTATTAGATTTGCTTTCAATTTCTGCCCCAATTATATACTAGGAGGTGAGGGAAAGCTACTAAAAAAACACAGATAGCAATAAAAGTCCAACAGGGTCCTAAACTTTCAACACTTTATCCATAACTATAACAAAAAAAATGTTAGGTTAGGATTTATTACTTCAGCTATTGATTCATGAACTCAGCATTGAACATTTACATCAATAAGGTAGGCTTTTGTTGCTTTACAATGGTACACACTTTTACTGATTTTGATTTAAGACAAGCTCATGAGTCAAACCAACACCCATAATAATCAAGAGCTTAAATCAAAGAAGACTTTGAATTAAATTATATTGTTCTTTGTAGAACTTATGTATTATTTAAGGGAGGAGAATACCTTTTATTGTTTATATATAAATATGTGTTATATCATTATATATTGTTTTACATTTCTATGACTGTATATCAAAATACATATCAAGAAATATTGTAAACACTACATGTTTTTTTTTTATTTTTTTTTACTATTGTTAACTCTTGCCATTGAAGAATAATCAATAACGTTACTGTCTGGGAAGGATATACGTAATTATAAGGGCTTGAAAAATCTACTTTACAGGCTAAAGCACTGCTAGCAATTACATATATTTGCTACTGGACTTGTGGCCCCTCATCTTATTATAAGCAAACCAATTGCAATTTGTTACAAATGTACAAATGAGGAAATGAGTAATTAAATATTTCAGAAAAGATATTTAATTACCAATGTAGTTGTTGCCTAGATGTGGCTTATTTGACCTGTTGCACCCTGCCGGTAAGGAATGCTGCCTATCGGATGGTCACAGGTCTATTTATAATAAACCTAATTTTTCACCAAGCTATTTCTTCACGATCCAAATAGTAATATTGAGGGCATTGTCCAAAAATCCACCTCTGGTAAATGATTTTGTTAAGCATGTATATTGAAGCCAGTTTGCACTTTTATAGATAATTTGTCCATCTTCTGTTTTTGTTTGTATATGATTAGGGATGAGCTTCGAGTTCGAGTCGAAATCATGTTTGACTCAAACATTGCCTGTTTGCCTGTTCACCGAACAGCGAACAATTTGGGGTGTTTGCGGCAAATTCGAAAAGCTGCGGAACACCCTGTAAAAGTCTATGGGAGAAATCTAAAGTGCTAATTTTAAAAGCCTATATGCAAGTTATTGTCATAAAAAGTATTTGGGGACCTGGGTCCTGCCCCAGGGGACATGTATCAATGCAAAAAAAAAAGGCAGTTTTTTCAGGAGCAGTGATTTTAATAATGCTTAAAGTGAAACAATAAAAGTGTAATATTCCTTTAAATTTAGTACCTGGGGGGTGTGTATAGTATGCCTGTAAAGGGGCGCACGTTTCCCATGCTTAGAACTGTCCCTGGACAAAGTGTAATTTTTGCAGGAAAAAAAGTCTTTTAAAATCACTTGCGGATATAATGAATTGTCAGCTCCGGTAATACAGAGAACAGTCATTGAAAGTCAAAAAATATGCGTGGGGTTTCCCCCAAATTCAATTACCAGGCCCTTCAGGTCTGGTATGGATATTAAGGGGAACCCTGGGTCAAATGGGGGCCCCCCTCAAAATCCATACTAGACCCTTATCCGAGCACGCAACCTGGCAGGCCGCAGGAAAAGAGGGGGGGGACGAGAGAGCGCCCCCTCCTGAACTGTACCAGGCCACCTACCCTCAACATTGGGAGGATGCTTTGGGGGTCTGTGACCCCCCAAAGCACCTTTTCCCCATGTTGATGAGGAGAAGGGCCTCATCCCCCCCACAACCCTTTCCCGGTGGTTGTGAGGGTCTGCAAGCGGGGGGCTTATCAGGATCTGGAAGCCCCCTTTAACAAGGGGACCCCCAGATTTCCCCCTGTTTGAAATGGTAAGGGGGTACAAAAGTACCCCTACCATTTCACAAAGAAAGTGTAAAAAATAGTTAGTTAAAAAACACACTGACACCATTGGGAAAAGTCTTTTATTAAAAAAAATAAAAAAAATAAAAAGATTCCAGCGGTGGTAATCCACTCTTGCTATCCAGCGATGGGTGATCTCTTCTCCGGGGTCCAGCAATGGCTGATCTCTTCCAACGACGTCCAGCGCAGCGCACCTGTCTCCATGGAGACACTGCGGGAATCCCAGCTGAGGAGGACCGGGCCACCCGTCACCTGACCCCACCCCCCTCTGACGCAATGCAAGGGGGAAGCTAAGCTTCCCCAGTGACATACGGGTGACCCCCCTCTGATGTAACGGAAACCTGCGTTACATCAGAGGGGGGCGGGGTCACCTGTACATCACTGGGGAAGCCCAGATTTTCCCTTGCGTCAGAGGGGGCAGGGTCACCCTTACATCACTGGGAAAGCCTGGGTTTCTCCACGGAGACACAGCTGAGGAGGACCGGGCCACCCATCACCTGACCCCGCCCCCCTCTGATGCAAGGGAAAAGCTGGGCTTCCCCAGTGATGTACGGGTGACCCCGCCCCCCTCTGATGTAACGCAGGTTTCCGTTACATCAGATGGGGCGGGGTCACCCGTACATCACTGGGGAAGCCCAGCTTCCCCCTTGCGTTGCATCAGAGGGGGGCGGGGTCAGGTGATGGGTGGTCCGGTCCTCCCCAGCTGGGATTCCAGCAGTGTCTCTATGGAGACAGGATGTGCTGCGCTGGACATTGTCGGAAGAGATCAGCCATCGCTGGACCCCGGAGAAGAGATCACCCATCGCTGGATAGCAAGAGTGGATTGCCATCGCTGGAAACTTTTTTTTTTTTTTTTAATGAAGGACTTTTCTCAAAGGTGTCTGTGTGTTTTTTAGCTATTTTCTACACTTTCCTTTTTGTAATTTTGTAATTTTGTAATTTTGTACCCCCTTACCATTTCAAGCAGGGGGGGCCGGGATATGGTGGTCCCCTTGTTAAAGGGGGCTTCCAGATTCTGATAAACCCCCTGCCCGCAGACCCCCACAACCACCAGGCAAGGGTTGTGGGGATGAGGCCCTTCTCCTCCTCAACATGGGGACATGGTGCTTTGAGGGGTCACAGACCCCCAAAGCACCCTCCTAATGTTGAGGGCATGTGGCCTAGTACAGTTCAGGGGAGGGCGCTCTCTCGTCCCCCCTCTTTTCCTGCGGCCTGCCAGGTTGCGTGCTCGGGTAAGGGTATGGATTTTGGGGGGCCCCCCACGCCATTTTTTTTTTTGGCGCGGGGTTCCCCTTAAAATCCATACCAGACCTGAAGGGTCTGGTATGGATATTTAGGGGGAACCCCACGTAATTTTTTTTTTTAATTTGACCCGGGGGTTCTCCTTAATATCCATACCTGACCTGAAGGGCCTGGTAATTGAATTTGGAGGGAACCCCACGCATATTTTTTTTTTTTTATCAATGACTTTTAATGACTGTTCTCTGTATTACGGGAGACGGCAATTCACTATAGCCGTGAGTGATTTTAAAAGACTTTTTTTCCTGCAAAAAGTGATTTTAAAAGACTTTAAAATACTATACACACCCCCCAGGTACAAAATTTAAAGGAATATTACACTTTTATTGTTTCACTTTACTTTAAAATCACTGCTCCTGAAAAAACTGACGTTTTTAAAAGTTTTTTTTGTATTGATACATGTTCCCTGGGGCAGGACCCAGGCCCCCAAACACTTTTTATGACAATAACTTGCATATTAGCCTTTAAAATTAGCACTTTTGATTTTGAACGTTCGAGTATCATAGACTTTAATAGGATTCTAAAGTTCACACGAACTTTAGGTCTGTTTGCAGGTTCTGGTGCGAACCGAACAGAGGGGTGTTCGGCTCATCCCTATATATGATTGCATATACTCGTATTTCAAGCTAACATACCAACCAAACCTTATACTAATGATGAAGTAAGTAACTTTACTCATCATATTCTATATTATTCAGTTCCTGAATGCAGAAAAGAAAGATGAACCAAACCAACAATCTTTGATGTGAAAGTGTCAGTTTGCATCTTTCTCTTGTTCTACACCTTTCAAGGAATTAGTAAACCCTAGGCATGATACTGGCCAGCAAGAGAAAAGAGAATAGATTGCATTATAACAGCAAGGAGACTCCATTTAAACTTTGGCTCAGAAAGACTTTATGACTTTGTCAGACTGAGGACAGATTTGAACACTTATATTTAAAGATGATGTAAGTTCTCTGCTAATTAAGTGCTCAAAATGTAGAGAAATAGACTTTGAGGCCAATGGCCATGTCCCAAATACAGGCAAAGACATTCTTCAAATTTTGTTTTACATTTCACTAAGCAAAAGTTGAAAAAAAAAAGTAATCAGTATAACATTGCTAGTGGCAAGGAGCATGGTGGTAACTTGGATTAGGCTAGATATTTCCGCAGAGTATCCCAGACATCAAAATTCTTTTTTTTTTTTTTTTGTAATAATTATGCATTAGTAGACTATTACGACAGCATGATTTGTGGAAAGGGTTTTCACAGTCAAGAGATGTAACTATGTTCTTCAAGCTATTTTTCCCACTCACTAGCTCATTGTCAAAAGCAGCTACAGAGCAGCTTTGTGTGCATTATGAGACATCCAAGAAATTAGTTCTGCCTGACTGGGTGAACACTGCAGCACCAATACTGCCCATTCTCATACACATTTATTTGTTATGCAAACAATGCAGATTAAAAACAAACAAAAAAAGCCATCTTTTTTTCTTTTTCTGTACAATTTATTCAAAATAATATGATTTTTTTAAATAAAAGACTGCCTTCAAACTCTAAATGAGGGGAGGAAAGTGTTAGTTATGTCAGGGCATTGGTATTCCATATGTTGTTACCATGAATAGGTTAGACTTTAAGGGATAAAACAAGCCAGCAATTTAAAGCAATCTCCTCTCTTTGAATTCATTATTGCATGACAACTGCAGGTCAAAAGAGGGAATTTAATGTTGCCTGGCAACATTTAGGATGCACTTTAGTTATTAACAAGCAAAACTCTCAGAAAAGAATGTAAAAGCAATATGATTAGTTGTATGTATAGGAGATGCTTTTTATTAGAGAGAAAACACAAGATGCAATTCTTATGAAGTATGGGATACTAAAAAAAGTAATGTTCTATATACAGTATTTCTTTAATGAGTTATGTGCACATCTGCTGAAATTACTCAAAAAAATAAAAAAACACATAAAAGGATAATAAGAAACCTCTATAGTTATCCATTAGATGACTATAGCAAACATTAGATGAAAAGAACAGGCGAAATGTACATGGAGATAATGTGGAAATACACCTGAAGATGTTCTGCATATATGCAATAGAGAATACTACAGATGCATTAAATAAAATATCTGTAATGTTGCTAGAAGGGAATACAATTAATGTACAACATAAGTAGTCATGCTACAATGGAAGCACAGATGGAATAACAAAAAACAAGACTGTCAACAGTATAACAAATCTGGGTCCCAGGCTTTCTATGGTATTTGCGATTGAGCAACATGTTGTTACCAGGATGCCATAAATGTATTGTGAAGCAGGGTTATTGTCCTCATTGATTCCTTTCTTGCAATAAAAGAACAGCACTAGGGTTGTTTCAAACATTTTTAGCAGTATTTAGAAATCCAGTATCTCACAAAAGTGAGTACACCCCTCACATTTTTGTAAATATTTTTTTTTTATATCTTTTCATGTGACAACACTGAAGAAAAGATACTTTGCTACAATGTAAAGTAACGAGTGTACAGCTTGTATAACAGTGTAAATTTGATGTCCCCTCAAAATGACTCAACACACAGCCATGTCTAAACCGATGGCAACAAAAGTGAGTACACCTCTAAGTGAAAATGTCCAAATTGGGCCCAATTAGCCATTTTCCCTCCCCAATGTCCTGTGACTCATTGGTGTTACAAGGTGTCAGGTGTGAATGGGGAGCAGGTGTGTTAAATTTGGTGTTATCACTCTCACTCTCTCATATGGTCACTGGAAGTTCAACATGGCACCTCATGGCAAAGAACTCTCTGAGGATCTTAAAAAAATGAATTGTTGCTCTACATAAAGATGGCCTAGGCTATAAGAAGATTGCAAAGACCCTGAAACTGAGCTGCAGCACAGTGGCCAAGACCATACAGTGGTTTAACAGAACAGGTTCCACTCAGAAAAGGCCTTGCCATGGTCAACCAAAGAAGTTGAGTGCACGTGCTCAGCGTCATATCCAGAGGTTGTCTTTGGGAAATAGATGTATGAGTGCTGCCAGCATTGCTGCAGAGGTTGAAGGGATGGGGGTCCGCCTGTCAGTGCTCAGACCATACGCCCCGTACTGCATTAAATTGGTCTGCATGGCTGTTCCCAGAAGGAAAAAGATGATGCACAAGAAAGCCTGCAAACAGTTTGCTGATAACAAGCAGACTAAGGGCATGGATTACTGGAACCATGTCCTGTGGTCTGATGAGACCAAGATAAACTTATTTGGTTCAGATAGTGTCAAGCGTGTGTGGCAGCAACCAGTTGTGGAGTACAAAGAAAAGTGTATCTTGCCTACAGTCAAGCATGGTGGTGGGAGTGTCATGGTCTGGGGCTGCATGAGTGCTGCCGACATTAGGGAGCTACTATTTATTGAGGGAACCATGAATACCAACATGTAATGTGACACACTGAAGCAGAGCATGATCTCCTGCCTTCGGAGACTGAACCGCAGGGCAGTATTCCAACATGATAACTACTCCAAACACACCTCCAAGACAACCACTGCTTGCTAAAGAAGCTGAAGGTAAAGGTGATGAACTGGCCAAGCCTATCTCTAGACCTAAACCCTATTGAGCATCTGTGGGGCATCCTCAAATGGAAAGGGGGAGGAGCGCAAGTTCTCTAACATCCAGCTCAATGATGTTGTCATGGAGGAGTGGAAGAGGACTCCAGTGGCAACCTCTGAAGCTCTGATGAACTCCATGCCCAAGAGGGTTAAGGCAGTGCTGGCAAATAAGGATGGCCACACAAAATATTGACACTTTGGCCCAATTTGGACATTTTCACTTATGGGTGTACTCACTTTTGTTGCCAGTGGTTTAAAGATTAATGGCTGTGTGTTGAGTTATTTTGAGGGGACAACAAATTCACACTGTTATACAAGCTGTACACTCACTACTTTACATTGTAGAAAAGTGTGATTTATTCAGTGTTTTCACATGAAAAGATAGAATAAAATATTTACAAAAATGTGAGGGGTGTACTCACTTTTGTGAGATACTGTATATTAAGTATGCATTTTGTTTTGCTCAGTGATACAGGTGATCACATAATGTTATACAGAAATTATATGATTTGGCTTTGAATACCTAATAATATGCAAGGAAAATCAAAAATAAACAAACAGTATTTTGCTCGCACATAATTGGATGATAGAAGTCAGCACCACTTCCCCACATTCACCAAGCTAAGGGAAAGTATCCTAGTAAAGTGAAAATTCCCTTGAAAAGTGAACAGCCTTTAGTAAATCAATCCTATAGGATCTTAGACAATAAGACCTGCAGGTAGCAGTGTCTTAGAGCACCCTCATATTTTCACTGACCTATTTCACTTTCTTAAAACACTTTGCCAGTGCATAGCTGGCCTATTATATAAGACCAATGACAGAAAGGTTAGTAAGAAATGGTTCACAAAGATAACAGTAATTCCCTTTGCACCTTGTATTTTAAAAATAGACACTCAACTGCAAGTAAGTTCACAATAACTGTTACATGGATAACTTTTTGTCAAGTTCAGCTTCAAGGATAATTCAAAATGAGTTTTGCCATTCCAGCTCTCAGTCTGCTAGCATGACAGACTGAGTCTACATATACTCACTACTTTCTAAAATAGAATGCAGCAGTGGCTGAAAAGCCCCTCTTACTCTCTCTGACCAGGATCCCAAGCTCTTAAATTCACAGGCTCTCTATTTTGTTTGAAACCAGCACTGAAACCTATTTTTCCACAGAAAATTCCACACTGTTGACCTCAATATTTCTCATCCAAGACCAACTCCCAGGCTATCTTGGTCTGTTTATTATCACCTTCCCGCCGGCCTATTGTACAATTACGCTGCACATTTTCTATACTTACATATTGTACAATTAGGGGCAGGTGGGAGCACTGTTGTTCTGGGTGGACTTCATATGACATCCTACCAGGATCATGCCTTGCACACGCCCCACAGGCCACAATCGGACATGATCTGTCACCCGCAGTGTCCACAAGACCCAGCCGATGACTGATTACTGTGGTTGCCTAAAACTGTAAAATGCACAGTTATAAGCAACCATAGCATGTAAAAAAAAAAAATACTGATCCTCTTCAGAGTCAGAGAAATTGCGGGATGCATGTTTGCTACCGCATTAGTTTTGATGATGTATATTTTGAAGAGTTTGATGTCTTTTGGAACTTTGAAAGCCTGCACAAGGCAGTTCCAATACGTTTGAGGCTCATCAGGACAAAAGAGTGCCACCAGTGACAAGAATTTTTCTAAGTCACTACAAAGCCTTGCAATGCCATTGAAAGGTAAGAGTTAACATTGAACTAATTATCGTTCACATGTTTTAAATGTTGCTTAACATACCATCCAACATGTTTATTTTATTTGCTGATTAATATATTTATAATAAATGGACATATGTCTGTTGTATATACCTATTGAGACAACTCATTTGTGCACATGCAAAGTTTTTCTGCAGAACGCAACCAAGATGCAGGGTGAGGGACCACCAGATTCTAAGCTTAAAAACTATTTTGTGCCACAAAAATTAATGTTTCAGCCGGTTTGTTTTTGAGATATTGAAATTCAAATTCAGATTATGTAACATCAAGCCCCACCCACTTTGCAGCAAATGTTATTAAAATTTAAAAACAAAGATAGCATTTGTTTGCACTGCATCTGTGCTGACTTGTGCTGCAAAAACGAATCTATGTGCTGGTTTGGAATAAAGTAGGGGGTGATGCTACGCTGTTCCCAGAAGAATAGAAAAGTGTGCTGCTACAGGAAGCAGTACACATGCAAATTAAAATGGAAATAAATTAATGATGCAAACAATAATACTCGCAAAAAAATAAAGTGACTAATATCAAAGTGTAGAGTGCATGAATACAATGCTAATAGCACCGTGATGAAACTTCTATGTATACGGTAAGCAAGTCGTAACACACACACAATAATGAATGGAGTGACTGGTATCAAAGTGCAAAGTGCGATACAACACTGCGATAAGTCTGCTTAGTATACGATATGTGCAAAAAAATAGACTGTGCAAAATTGCAAAATGTGCAAAATCGGCAAAACAAAGTGTAAATGGCCTGTGCAAAATGCAATAAATGTGCAAAATAAAATCGGATCTAAAATTGTGCCGGCTGCAATTACACCGTACAGAGTCCAATCAAGTCCAAGGTATGCAAAATGCAATCAAACTGTGAACAGAATACAATGAATTGTTTTCTTCTTTGTGCAAATGAGCATTCCAATGTACAAGTAGCAAAAGGTGCTGGAGGAATAAATATCTCCTCTTCGTGCAGAGACACACACTAGTGAAAGTGGCCTCTTACCTTGCGGTAATGAGGTAACCGCATATATGTATACACTTGTAGTGGCTGCTTCTCCCTTGTATTCCAGGACCAATGTGGGCCAGTACCTGTCTTTGTCTCTGCAAGGAGAGTGATAAAAGAAGGGGGGTTTCCGGTAGTATTTTTTTAACAATACATAACATAAAATATCATAAACTTATCTCCACGAGCGGCAAGCTCGTTTGCCTACGTCAGCTTGAGTGCCTATTCCGTCCCTATGCGTGGCGTCACGTGACTTCATCAGATTCCCTGTATTGTGTGTTACGATTTGCTTACCGTATACTGTAGCAGCACACTTTTCTATTCTGCTGGGAACAGCGCAGCATCACCCCCCACTTTATTCCATTCTCCTTATGGGTATGGTCTGACTTATTCGGTGCTTGCAGCAGTTCCACCCTCATCCACTCGCACATGGTAGGGCAGGAATAACTATATACCCTATCACTATGTGCTGGTTTGGTTTCAGAGATTTGTGCATTATAGTTGATGAAACCTCTCCCACTTTGCACCACATTTTATTACATTTTAAAAACAATTATACAATTTGTTTGTGCTGCGTTAGTGTGTATTTGTACCCCCCCCCCCCCCCGTGCATGTTATTACACTTCAAAAAAGAATGATTATGGGACTGATTAATGCTTTTTAGCCTGAACTACCCTGAAAACCTAAAATATACCTTTGAAGTTTTTCAGAAGATCTTAAAGCTAGATATGGGGAAACTATCTTCAAAAGTTCACACTTTAACCGCTTGCTGACCGGCCACCATCATTATACGGTGGCAGGTCAGCTCTCCTGCACAAACCGCCATAGGTGTACGTTGGTCTTTGCACAGGAGACAGCGAATATAGCCTGCCGCAGGTCTGGCGGACTTGATGTCTGCCGGCGACCCACGGTCGCGGTATACAGGGGCAGAACGGGGATTGGCATTTGTAAACAAGGCAATTCCCCGTTTTGCCAGATTACATGTCAGAGATCTTCTGTTCCCAGTGATCGGGAACAGCTAGAAAGAGGAAGTGATGTCATCTCCCTCTCTAGAATTCTTTTCCATTCCAGAGAGGAGAGAGGACATCCACACGTGAGTTTTACCAACATAACACTGACACAGTACACATAGACACACATTTCACCCCCCCGATCACCCCCGATCGCCCCCAGTTAACACCTTCACTCCCTGTCACTGTGTCACCCAGTGCAGTGTTCATATTTTTCTTTGATCACTGTACTGGTGTCATTTGTGACACTAATCAGCGTTAGGGCAGTTAGTGATAGGCCCAGGTAGCTTTAGGGTACCCCCTAAACCCTCCTAAAAATGGTTTAACCCCTTTATCACCCCCTGTCACCAGTGATCACCATATTTGTGTCACGGGTGCTGCTGGTTATTTAGTTATTTTTATAGCGTCAGGGCACCCGCCGTACATTACCTAATAAAAGGTTTAACCCCCTGATCACCCAGCGGGTGATATCAGTTAGGTTTTAGCATCAGTTAGGGTCTGCTTCGCCCCAGGCAGTGTCAGATTAGGGCCAGTAGCGCTAACACCCATGCGCACACCATACACCTCCCTTAGCAGTATTATTTTGTCTGAATGGATCAATATCTTTGATCTGATCAGAACTATATTAGCGTCCCCAATAATTTAGGGTTCCCAAAAATGCAGCACTAGCAGGATCAGCCCAGGCTGCATGAAAAAAAAGAACATTACAATATATGCCCAACAACGTACTGGTATGTTACTGGACTTTGAGTGGTTATAGTGCCTGCAGGTTTAGATATCATCTTGGTATCATTCTTTTCTGCCAGCGTTTGGCTTTCATGTAAAAGCAATCCTAGCGACTAATTAGCCTCTAGAATGCTTGTACAAGCAGTGGGAGGGAACAACCCCCCCACCATCTTCCATGGTTTTCTCGGGCTCTCCTATCCCAACAGGGAACCCAAGAATGCAGCCAGTGGTTCCACCAGCTGACCATAGAGCTGATCGGAGACCAGAATGGATCCGGAAGCTGATCGGAGACCAGGAACCGGAAGCTACGAGCATTTCATGACTTAGGTTTCGCCGGATATAAACCGCGCCATTGGGAAATTAGGAATGCATTTTATCACACCGATCTTGGTGTGGTCAGATGCTTTGAGGGCAAAGGAGAGATCTAGAGTCTAATAGACCCCATTTAAAAAAAAAAACTAGTACCTGTCATTACCTATTGCTATCATAGGGGATATTTACATTCCCTGAGATAACATTAAAAATGATTAACAAAAAAATATCAAAGGAAGAGTATAAAAAAAAAAAGCAAAAAATAAAAAAAAGCAGCCCTGCCCCCAGTGCTGACGCACAAAGGCGAACACAAGCATCAGCCTGGTGTCATTTGTAAACAGCAATTGCACCATGCATTTGAGGTATAACTGCGAAGGTCAGATCGAGGGCAGTAATTTTAACAGTAGACCTCCTCTGTAAATCTAAAGTGCTAACCTGTAAAGGATTTTAAAAGCTTTTAAAAATGTATGTAATTTGTCGTTTGTGTGCAATTTTGCAAGCATGTCGTGTTTGGTATCCATGTACTCGGTATAAGATCATCTTTTTTATTTCATCAAACATTTAGGAAATATAGTGTGTTTTAGTGCATTAAAATAAAAAAATTATTTTTTTTCCCAAAAAATTGCGTTTGAAAATTCGCTGCGCAAATACTGTGTAAAAAAAAAAAATTGCAACACCCACCATTTTAATCTGTAGGGCATTTGATTTGAAAAAATATATAATATTTGGGGGTTCAAAGCAATTTTCGAGCAAAAAAAAAATATTTTTTCATGTAAACAATAAGTGTCAGAAAGGGCTTTGTCTTCAAGTGGTTAGAAGAGTGGGTGATGTGTGACATGAGCTTCTAATTTTGTGCATAAAATGCCAGGACAGTTCAACCCCTGCCCCCAAATTACCCCTTTTTGAAAAGTAGACACCCCAAGCTATTTGCTGATAGGCATTTTGAGTCCATGGAATATTTTATACTTTGCCACACGTTTCAGGAAAATTACAAACTTTTTTTTTATGCCCAAATTTGTCACTAAATGATATATTGTTCAAACATGGCATGGTTATATGTGGAATTACACCCCAAAATACATTTTGCTGCTTCTCCTGAGTAAGGGGATACCACATGTGTGAGACTTTTTGAGAGCCCAGCCATGTACAAGACCCCGAAAACCAAGCACTGCCTTCAGGCTTTCTAAAGCCGTAAAATTGTGATTTTACTCCTCACTACCTATCACAGTTGCGGAGGCCCTGAAATGTCCAGATAGCACAAAACCACCCCAAATGACCCCATTTTGGAAAGTAGCATGGTGAGTATTTTGCAACTCTCGTTTGTTTTTGAAAATGAAGTAAGAAAAGAAAAAATGGGAAATCTTGACATTTCATGGCCTCTGAAACTGTAATAGGTGGTGAGGAAGTGAAATCACCATTTTACAAACTTTCGGGGTCCTGTACACGGCTAGGCTCCCAAAAAGTCTCACATATGGGGTATCCCTGTACTCAGGAGAAGCAGCAGAATGTATTTTTGGGTGTAATTTCACATATGCCCATGGCATGTTTGAACAATATATCATTTAGTGACAACTTTGTGCAAAAAAAACTAAAAGTTTGTAATTTTCCCACAACTTAAGACAAAATATAAAATATTCCATGGACTCAACATGCCTCTCAGCAAATAGCTTGGGGTGTCTACTTTCCATGGCATGTGTGAGCAATATATCATTTAGTGACAACTTTGTGTAATTATTATTTTTTTTTGTCATATTTAAATCACTTGTGACAAAAAATAAAATATTCAATGGGCTGAATATTTTAGCACCTCAAGAAATGAGATAGGCGGTCATAAACTAAAAGCTGCAAAAAATCCAGAAAATGTACCCTAGTCTGTAGACGCTATAACTTTTGCGCAAACCAATACATATACGCTTATTGACATTTTTTTTTTACCAAAGACATGTGGCTAAATACATTTTGGCCTAAATGTATGACTAAAATTGAGTTCATTGGATTTTATTTATAACAAAAGTAGAAAATATCTTTTTTTGTTAACATTTTCAGTCTTTTTCTGTTTATATCGCAAAAAAATTAAAACTGCAGAGGTGATCAAAAATCTCCAAAAGAAATCTCTATTTGTGGGAAAAAAGTATGCAAATTTCATTTGGGTACAGCATTGCATGACTGCGCAATTACCAGTTAAAGCAGCGCCGTGCCAAATTGTAAAAAGTGCTCCGGTCAGGAAGGGGATAAAACGTGGTTTTGTAACACTTTATAAATAATAAATGTTAATTTGTTTGAAAGCCCTTTTTCATGAGACTATTCCTTTTTTTTTTTTTTTAAAACATATTATTGTATTATTTTTATATAAAAACCTTCAAACATATATCAAATACATTTGGAAAATAAGTTTTACCAACTTAAAAAGTTAAAAGTTATGCCGCGTACACACGATCGGCAATTTTTTTTTCAGTTTATAGACCATAGTGTTTTAAGTTAGGAATACATACCTTAACTTGTCTGGAACTATATTTTTTATATTTTATATTTTTTTAAGTAAAGCCAACTCAATGTTTCCAGTTTATAGACCATAGGTTTAAGTAAAGCCAACTACATTTTTCCAGTTTATAGACCATAGGTTCAAGTAAAGCCAACTACATTTTTCCAGTTTGTAGACCATAGGTTCAAGTAAAGCCAACAAAATGTTTCCAGTTTGTATACCATAGGTTCAAGTAAAGCCAACTAAATGTTTCCAGTTTGTAGACCATAGGTTCAAGTAAAATCAACTCAATTTTCCCAGTATCTAGAAAAGTTTAAGTTAGGAACACATACATTAACTTATTTATTTCAAGTACCTATATAGCACCGTCAATTTACAGAGCACTTTACATATACATTGTACATTCACATCAGTCCTTGCCATCAAGGAGCTTTCAATCTAAGATCCCTAACTCACATTCATACATACTATGTATTTAGGTAGCTTTACTTAAACCTATGGTCTATGAACTGGAAAAATTTATTTTTCTTTACTTAAAAATATAGTTCCAGACAAGTTAAGGTATGTATTCCTAAACTTAAAACACTATGGTCTATAAACTGAAAAAAATGTAGTTGGCTTTACGTAAAAGAACAAAGTTGAAAACATGAATGAGTGTTCTAATGAGTCAGACAAAAATAAGTTTAGTTCACAGTACTTAAAAAGCTGATGCAAATAGTTGGCTCAATTCTTTTGAGTAGACCCAGTACAATATTTTTTACAGTGTACTGGTACATGGCTGTCCACAGGAATGTCATGTTCATTGGCGAGGAAATACAGGAGGCTAAAGAAAGTAAAAGCAAGAGTTCCTGTGGTTCTAGAAGAGCAGTTGCCCCACAGGGGATAGCTGGGACTGGTGTATCGCAGAAACATAGTCAGTTGGACATGCAGATGGATCAGTTCCGGCATAGACAGAGACATGGTCAGCAAACAGGCAAATGATCGTTCCATGCCACAGCCAGAAATGTGGTCAATAAACAGGCCAGAGTTAGTACAGGTGACAATCAGGGGCACCAACTGTGATTGGCTGCACTGTTAGGGTTCAATCACATGGGAGGTTGAAGGGTGGTAAAACATTGTGGTTAAGCCATGGTTGTACCACTTCTCAACTGATACCCCATACCTCAGAGGAAGCGGCAAGAGTGTACACATGTCACACCTGCTATGCTTTACTTCACAGCTGTGGCAGGCATTATCCACTTGCCGACCAGCCGCCGCCGATATACGGCGGCAGGTCGCCACTATTGCGCAAATTGCTGTCCCTGTACAACGGTTCGGCCATGGCGCCGGAGCCAAATCATGTGGCCGGCGCCTGAGATGCCCTCCGGCCACCCGTGATCGCTCCACAGAGAGGCAGAATGGGGAATTGCCGTTTATAGACCATAGAATGAGGATCTGTCAATGTAAACAAACAGATCCCCATTCTGTCAGGAAGTGCAGAGAGATTGTCTGTTCCTAGTGATCAGGAACAGCGATCTCTCTGTACTCCCTGTCATTCCACTCCCCGCCACAGTTAAAAACACCTTCCTAGGACACACTTAACCCCTTGATCGGCCCCTATGCAAAAATAAAAAGTTTTTAATTTAGTTTTAAATACAAAATATCTTTATAAATATTACAAGTATTGAAAGAAAATAGTATCATAAATCACACACACATTTATATATACATCTCGCCCACCAATAAAAAAGACAATGTTGTTTTGTTTATTAGTGGAAGAAGGGTATTTATATATATGTGTGATTTTGTTATACTATTTTCATTGAATATTTGACATTTATAAAAAATATTTTGTATTTACTTAATTGAAATTGTTGATTTTGATACACCGCGTGTGTCCTGTGAAAGCAGTTGCCCTTTGACTGGTATTCTAGTCACCTTTTTTCTTTTATATTACATATGCTGCACTGACTTAGTGATTAGGCATATTTCTACAGTTTAAACCATTTTACCTCTTTATTAGCAAAAAAAAGACTAATTATTTTCCATTGCATCATCCCACTGGACTGGATATTGTATGTGATAAAATACAGCATGGTTTCATGAGATAAATACCGCTTATTTTGGAAAAATACCACATGCAGTATTTTTGAAGAATTGTTTAGTGAATGCCCATTTTTTTCTTTTTAAAACGCTATGCAGTATTTTACCAAAATTTGTAAAGTGGTAGATACCACTTTGTGAATGAAGCCCAATATGACTAGTGTGGCAGTGATTAGAGACACAGAGTGGTGACAGTATTTTTTTTACTTTTTTACATATTGTCCTCACAATGACACTGTACTAATCTGGGGGGGGGGGGGGGATTAGGATTTGTTTTTCTACTTTGATTTGAGGATCACTGTAAAAAGCAATCAATACGATCATCTAAAGTTTTCATTCATGAAAGCTTGTTTACTAATGTGATACTGTTATTGGCCCTGGTACCATGTGATTGCTATGACCAATCAAAAAGCTCACACACTAGTAAACAATGGCAGCATTGTTTACTACAGTGACTGTGATCGCTGCAATCACTTGGTACCAGGAGTGCCCACAGTAGCCTGGTACTGCAGTCAGTAGTCTGCTGTATCCGGTGGACACAGTGGGTCACAGTTTGCGCTGCTGTGTGCTCTAGAGCAGGTGTCTCTAAACTATGGCACTCCAGTTGTTTAGGAACTACAATTCCCATCCTGCCTAGTCATGTCTGTGAATGTCATAGTTTTACAATGCCTCATGGGACGTGTAATTCCGCAACAGCTGGAGGGTCATAGTTTGGAGATCCCTGCTAGGAGAGTGCATGTAAGTTGCTGATGCGGGAGGATGAACTGGAACGTCCACCTGCTATGGCCCTGCACCCATCCAGCTAGACAATTGGATGTTCACAGATGTTGTATAATTCCCTATTAATCCTATCTTTTCTATTCTTTGTTTAGTAATCACTTTTTAGAAATTCCCTTGAAATTTCTTAATTTTTTACGTGATGTTTGTCCACCTTTTCTTTAGCCTTTTTCCCAAGTCTATGCTGCAGTTGTAACAATCAGTTTTAAAATAGTTTTGAGAAACCTGAATTTTCAGATTTCTGTGACAAAAACTTTGATCTTTGTCTGTAATATTAATAACATTTTCTCCTGTAGTTTATTTTTATTTCATTTTCATTGTATACATCGCTGCTTTTTATCGTGGAGCCCAGATAGCAAATGTATTTGACTTTTTCATATCTATTCTCTCCAGAACATATTTCGTTCACATTTTGCTATTAATTTTATTCCTTGCCACAATCATATAGTTGGTCTTCTCTAATTTTTCCTTCAGTCCACCTTTCTGCTATTCCTGCATCAGTTCTTTCATCAACGCTCTGCATTTTATTTCCTTATTGTGCCTAACTGTGCTCTGTGCTGCACACTATGTGAAGATTTTTAGCACTATGTGGTCCCGGAGGGCTTAAATTTATATAAATATGCTTGTAACCAGGCAGACCAAACCGAGTACAGGTGAAGATAACATTTAAATATATTTTTTCAGTACATGCATGTGGCTAATTCAAAGTGAACTTTTGCTCTTCTAATTGTAACCTTAAAGTGAAACTATACTGCGTCTGAGCACCACAAATTGAAAATGCTATTTAGCTCATTTTTAATATTCAAAGCAAATTCACCCATCCATCCATGTCTCCACGCTTTATTTAACTGAAATCAATTTGAAAAATACCCCTAGCATTTGTGGCCATCTTGAGTAAGGACAGATGATTCAGGTAGCATTTATTTCCTGGAATCCATCTGCCCTTAGTTCAGGCCTTTCCGGCAAAGGGGTGTGCTTAGCTGAGAAAACCCTAACCCAAGACTCCTGGGATGTATGCCATCATTTGACTAGGCAAGAAAACATGAAGTAACTGAAGTAATTAAAAAAAAAAGTTTAAAACAAGTCAATTACTTTCCTCTCTGTTTACTATTGCTAGCAGCCTAAGGATTGTAAATAGTCAATGTTGATTGAAAGAGGAAAGATCTGATTTAAAGCTGAAACGACAGGTATAAAAACATCAATTAATTTAAATATCAATTTATAAAAAAAAAAACTCATGTCATGTATAAATTGTACTATTAAATGCAGATAATGCCAGTAACTGAATTTGGCTTAGTATCAGCCACTTGTAACCTTTTCTAGACCATAACTCATTATCATTAGGAGAAAGAGGATCAGTACTCCGAGCCAATCATGTTTACTGTATGCATATGTGCTGGCAATGAACATGCTGACTGAAGTAGAGAGAAAAGAAAAGAATGAACCAGTTTGCTACTCCTTCATTGTCCAATCACAGGTTGGGGCAGGGGTTAGGTGACCAAACTGTGTTGCTTACTGTAACTAACTACATCAGTGAAAAGTCTGTAAAACCTACCCAGCTGTGCTGTATGGTAGGGCTGTGCAAATCTTTAGAATAGAAGGAAAAAAAGCCCAATGATTTGGCATGTATAAAAATAACCATGTATGCATTTCAGTGATGTATTTAGCTGTTTTCCTGGACATTATAACTGTAAAAAAAAAAAGACTAAGGTTGGGAGTAAATCAATTTTCAAATAAAAAAAAAAATTTGGTTCAGGTTTTCTCTGGTATAAAGGTGAAAGATATAAAGGCCCAGTGGGGGCAGACAATTTGAACATTATACCCCTTCATCTGCACTCACTAAAGTATCAGACTAAAAAAATAAGACCCTTTTCTTGAAATAATGACTTGATGCTACAGGGGATATACCAGGGGCATGCACTACACAGATATTGTTTTCAGCACAGGAACAATAAAAATACAATATTAAAAATAGTAAACAGAGGATCAGTGTGGGTCCCACTTGAACTTTTACAAGGCCCAATGGAGCACTACCAAAGATAGAAAGGTCCCAACTTTTTCACCATTATGGAGGCTCAATCTCAAGGTACTAAACAGGTGCACAGAATTTGGTAGCCAGAAGAGAAATATAACGATATGGCTATAGAAGTGATCATACATATGATTTACTCCAAGAAATCTGAGAATTTTGACATTGTGTAGCCTGGAATCAAAAAGCCTGGCAAAAAAAAATGACATTTGTATTTAGTTGTATTTTAATTCAGAGATTTCTTTTTGAAGAAATCAGTCCTTTATAAGAAATAGCATTAGGTGTTAAATCATGCCTGCATTAATGTCCTTTTTTTCCATTTCCTGCATGTGCTCTGCAGAAGCAAACTTTTTTTTAAACAAGGCAGGCCTTTATGACAAATAACTTTAGATGTTAAATATCGCTTGCATTAATGCTTGTGGTTTTCTGATTCCACAATTTTTTCAACATA
This sequence comes from Lithobates sylvaticus, assembly GCA_028564925.1. Taxonomy (NCBI): domain Eukaryota; kingdom Metazoa; phylum Chordata; class Amphibia; order Anura; family Ranidae; genus Lithobates; species Lithobates sylvaticus. The sequence goes on along the minus strand of CM053028.1, from coordinate 320,853,160 downwards.
TTCTTATCAGAAGCAAACTTTCTCTTTTCTTACTTTTAATTCTAATACTCACAGCGGGCTTTTAGCTAAAACTTTTGCACAGCAGCCTATTAAAAATGTACATAAACTGAAAGAGAGCTTGTTTAAAGACTGCATGTAGTTTACAAGGTGGCATATCTCCTTGGTGGGTTGTGTTTGGCTATGACCTGGTTTATATTACGCCACTTAGCCTGTCTCAAAAATGATCTGAGCACACTTGTTTACTGCTCTGAACTCAGATCTGAACTTGACCACAACTGTCTTACATCTAAACTGTTGACAAAATACACTGCTCTGTTAATCTCCTAATAAAAATATATGTGTAAACTTAACCTAAAGTAAACTACAATAAACAAACATATGTCTAGTGAAAAGAACTGTGAAAAGAACTGCTAATAACATAGTCCTTTAGACCCAGAAAAAAAATGTATCAAAACAAAACAGCGCTCAATCCCTTTCATTGATATGAATATAAAACGTATGAAAAAATAAGTTGTTGTTCTTCAGTCTTCTGTCCCCTGGTAAAAAGGAAGCTTTCAGCTGTGTCCATTTCAAAACCCATACAGAGCCTACAACTGTATTTACTATTTTAAGGTTTTAAAGTAAATATAAACATATAATATAAATCATAAAAGTGATACTAAAGTCTAATTTTACAAATATGTTATACTTACCTGCTCAGCAGCCCAGATACTCCTCTTCTCTTCTTGGGCCCCTCTTCGGTGCTCCTGGCCCCTCCCACCTGTTGAGTGCTCTCACAGCAAGCGGCTGGCTATGGGGCACCCAAACCGAGCCGCGGTTCCCTGTGTCCATTCACAGGCCCTGCCTCAGCCCACCCAATTTCTCTCTTAATTGGCTCACTGACTTTGACTGACAGCAGTAGGAGCCAATGGTGCCATGCTGCGGTCTCAGCCAATGAGGAGGGGAGGCCCTGACAGCTGAGTCTCTCGTGCAACATTGCTGGATCTATATGGACCTCAGGTAAGTATTGCGCCACTGAGGGATCCCAGAAGAGGAAGATCGGGGCCACTCTGTGCAAAACCAACTGCACAGAGGAGGTAAGTATGATATGTTTATTATTTAAATACTTAAGGACCAAGCCTCTTTTTGAGATTTGTTGTTTACAAGTTAAAAACATTTTTTATGCTAGAAAATTACTTAGAACCCCAAACATTAAAAAAAAATTCTAACACCATAGAGAATAAAACGGTGGTCGTTGCAATACTGATCATGTGAAAGGGGCCTTAAGGGAAAAAAACAAGTCATAATACATGGTTGTTTAATAAAATACATACCATTCAGTAGTACTACTAGAGCTGCTATTCAACGTTTTCAGATGTGTCCTGCAGTGATGTAAGGGTTAGTAGGGAGGAATAATATGGCCCAGCAAGGGACATGCTATCTCAATCACCTGGAATACTTAAATTAAGGATCTTATTAAATGTAAGTAATGTTCTTTGTGCTTTTTTTTAGGCTTTAATCCAGAGGTGTCTTTAGTATAGAACTTGGAAAAGTGTAGGAATACCTTTTGAGTTTTCAGACCCATCTTTATATTTCCAATGGATTCTTTAATTCCAGCTTAGAGTGCTTGTGTGGTACACCGCACATACTGTAAAGAACATTGACATTCCAACAAATACAACACAGAGGAGTTATGGCAAGAAACAAAGGCTCTAATCTCAACATTTTCTTCATTGGACTGAGACTTAAAACCTGTTCTTTCTTACCCTGTTAACATGATTAAATTTGCAAACAATGTATCTTTTAAATGTTAAAATGGAGTCAAATCCTTATCCCAGAAACATCTGGTTCAGTTTACCATGCACAGAATATTGCACAATGGATTAACTTTCTTAAAAATTAATGGATGTTTTTTGGAACAACTAGACTCAGAACGTTTTTGTTAAGATGGGCAAGTATTTTTAAAGATTTTTTTTCTTCTCTATATTGGGAACAATAACTGGTAATAAAAGAAAAATTAAGCCTGCTAGATGTTAGCCCTCTCTCTTTTCTTGTCAGCCAATATATCTTTTCTATTAATACACACAACCATTCTTATATCTGACATTATGAAAACCTTTTTCTGTTCTTGATCATTTTAAATTATATCTTATTATAAATCAACTGATCACAATTGTGTCTAATAGGATCAAGTTTTACAATTGTCAATCTCATATACAACTCTTTCCCCAACATGAAGATAGTTAGATCAAGAAAGCTGACCTTCAAATCACTAACCTCAAAGGATAATTGTATGTCTCTTTCATTATCAATGAGCTTAGACATAAATAAATCCAAGAGTTCCTATCTCCATCCCAAAGAAAAATAATTAAACATCTATGTATTTTTTTTTAATTAGAAGTTATGGTTGAACAAAAAGCGTTCTTTGACATAATAAAATGGACATACTTCGTCAAAAAAACCTAATCTGTTCCCACCATAGAATATTTTTCTTTAATATAACACTCTCAATAACTGATGCCATCTTGTTGTGGTGTATTAATATAGGAAAAATCCACATCTGCTATGACCAGAATATAGACCTCCCTATATTTAATCCCTTGGAAAACATTAATGATAGGTTTAGTATCCTTTTAATATAAGAGGTTATTACCAATGATAGGCTGTAAATAGTTATGAACATACTGTCCCAATCTAGAGATGTGAGAACTGATAGCATTGATGATGGCTCTACTTTTTGGATCTTAATGACTCTTGGGGAGATAGTAACTAACCGGTATATGTGATATCAAGGGCAGGAGGAATTGTTTCTTATTATTATTGAAATTCCCAAAATCTGAACTCTTTTAAACCGAAGTTGAAGTTAAATTTAAGTTTTGGGTTCCCTCTCAAAGATGAATACGTTTCCACAAAGAAGCCTCTTCATCACCTACTGAGTTCTGGTCACAATGAATATATTTGAATATAGAGACAATCATAGGCATGTAAAAGAGATGTTTGATATTCTCATATCTAAAGATGGTGATTTAAAAGGTACATTTACATGCCCTAAAACCTTATGGTTACAAAAATGAATACTTGACGGAATATGGAACAATTACAAAAATATGTAAACAAAGGAATAATCCCATGTATTTTTATATGGGATACAGACCCCCCCCCCCCCAATAAAATGAGAGAGGAACTGAGTCAGAGAAAACTTATGCTGTTAAGATAACAGAGAAAACTACAATCTCCGGATAGAGAAATGAAGGTCATTAGAAGAAACTGCTTTAATTTAGGGAGTTACCAAAATATTAGCTGTATTCTGGTAAACATAAAATAGTATAGAAATCACAGATTTTGGTACAGACAGTACAAGTAAATCTATAATATATATTTATATGTAACATATATTCCAATAAGATTGTTAGACATAAGCAAATCTTTTGACCTTCTTCTGTTGAACAGATAGCAGTACAAATGTACCAAAAGTCAGCTGGTTCCTGCTGAACCAGCCGACTTTAGGTACGTGTGTACCAGGCTTTAAACAATGTGGCAGTACAGTGGATAATTATTATGTAACCAATGCTGCTTCTTGAGAATGGTGCTAATCCTGCCTGTCTAGCATTAATGCCCCTGGAAATGATGGTGACAAGAATTAAAGATTGCTGTTAGGGTGGTGTATACCGCTGCATAAGATTCAGGTAACTTGGCAGGCATAGCAAGCTACATATTTGACATTTCCTGTCTTGCAAGCATACCATGCCATGCCATAACATGCTTTTACCTGAATGATACCTTTGTACGTAACTGTACAGCCACATGACATGTTGATTATTAAATGATATTCTTGCACTTTGTTTTTGCATTTCTACTCTGTATGCTGTTTAAAACATACAATAAAAAAATTGGGTTAAAAAAAAAAATCCATACTAAATGCTGTCTTTAACTATAAACTTTATAGTCACATTAATTTTTCTATGAAATACATGATGCTTCGTGAGTCTTAGAACATTTATATTTTGAATATGTACAGTATCATTTTATCCCTCAAATGGAAGAGTTTGGCTTGTAAAAGTGATTTTACATTTAATTCCCAAATGCTTGTTACCTGTTAACAATGTAATGATAATGGGCACTGTAGGACTGAGTTATGACTACATAGCTATATTCACATTAGATGTTATAGAATGAATTTCAACACTTTGAAAAAAGCATTAATATTTATGAACTATGACTTCTAATGTGACAGTTTGATAACAGTTATCTTTTTAACAGATATCTTTATGATTCAGAGTTCATGGATATTTGTAGCGTTTAGAACATTGGTGTATGATGTAGAAAAGTAAATCAAATCACTAAATACATTTTTGTTTTTCTTGTCTTTTTAAGTGATTTTTTTAGCAATTTCTGAAATTGTGTATTTGGTCTCCTTTATTCTACTGCATCGTGAAATGTGAAGGTTTCATATTAGGTGCATTATTATATTTGTGCAACCAGTAAGTTAGTGCTCAAGCATGTGGAAAAGAAGAAATTCTCTACCAGTCACAAACCGGATGCCATTTTTGCCTGTCATAGTTGAAATGCAAGTTTTGAGTAACAAGATCCAATTACACTTTATATCAGCTATTCTGAGGTTCAGAAGAACTTTAAGTTCTTTGGCAAAATGCTGATGTCTTCTAGGAAGAGAGAAGAAGTGTTTAGCCCCTTCCAAGAAATTATCCCAGAACTGACTATCACGCTGGCACTCTCTAACTATACTTTTCCAAAATGCTACATTCAGGCAGGGGGTTGAGGGTCATGCAGCCGCATAGGACAGTCATAGGAGAATGAAAACTCTTCCTACAAGCTTTAACCAGTGCTAAGCTGGACACTGATAGAATCACAGGGCTGCTATATACTGCTGATGAGAAAAGGTATTTAGCAGCTTATATTTACTAAATTAATTGCATTTCCCTGTTCTGTGTACTGTTTGAATGCTGGGTCCTGAGTTTAGTACCACTTTAAATTGATTGTACTTGAGATACAACCAACTGCATATCTAACAGCATCATCAATTATACTTGTAATTGCTGTCATTGTTAAAGCTAGGCATTGTGTGTGTGTGTATGCTACTGTTCACTAACAGTACTTCAGAATATTTTATCACTGTTTCTTGATTTTTATTGTTGTGGAGGCTTACCCTTTTTTTACAACAGTAACCTTCCACCAACCAGAGACATAAACAAAGGTTATCATTAGTAAAAACGACATACACAAATAATCACTACATCCAGAGATATAGGTAGCTTCATTTATATGCACATCTCAAATTTCCTTTGACGGATTCCAATCCAGCGATGTACTGGTACGTCGCTGGATAGGAAGGGTGACATCTCAGTCATCTCTGCAGCTGCAGTGATGACTTAGGTATAGGGATGAGCTGAACACCCCCCTGTTCGGTTCGCACCAGAACCTGCGAACAGACCTAAAGTTCGTGTGAACTTTAGAACCCTATTAAAGTCTATGGGACTCAAACGTTCAAAATCAAAAGTACTAATTTTAAAGGCTTATATCCAAGTTATTGTCCTAAAAAGTGTTTGGGGACCTGGGTCCTGCCACAGGGGACATGGATAATGCAAAAAAAACTTTGTGATTTTAATAATGCATAAAGTGAAACAATAAAAGTGTAATATTCCTTTAAATTTCGTACCTGGGGGGTGTTTATAGTATGCCTGTAAAGGGGCGCATATTTCCCGTGCTTAGAACTGTCCCTGCACCAAGTGTAATTTTTGCAGGAAAAAAGTAATTTAAAAGCACTCACAGCTATAATGAATTGTCGGTTCCCGTAATACAGAGAGCAGTCATTGAAAGTCATTGATAAAAAAATATGCGTGGGGTTCCCCCCAAATTCAATTACCAGGCCCTTCAGGTCTGGTATGGATTTTAAGGGGAACTCCATGCCAAATTTTTTAAAAAAATGGCGTGGAGTTCCACCCAAAAATCCATACCAGACCCTTTATGCGAGCACGCAACCTGCCAGGCCGCAGGAAAAGAGGGGGAATAAGAGAGCGCCCCCCTCCTGAACCATACCATGCCACATGCCCTCAATATTGGGAGGATGCTTTGGGGGTCCGTGACCAAGGGCCTCATCAGGGGGCTTATCGGAATCTGGAAGCCCCCTTTAACAAGTGGACCCCCAGATCCCCCCCTCCCGTTTGAAATGGTAAGGGGGTACAAAAGTACCCCTACCATTTCACAAAGAAAGTGTAAAAAATAAAAAATAAAACACACAGACACCATTGGGAAAAGTCCTTTATTAAAAAAATAAATAAAATAAAAAGATTCCAGCGGTGTTAATCCACTCTTGCTATCCAGCAATGGCTGATCTCTTCTCCGGGGTCCAGCGATGGCTGATCTCTTCCGATAACGTCCAGCGCAGCGCATTCTGCCTCCACGGAGACACTGCGGGAATCCTGTCTTAACTGAGGAGGACCGGGCCACCCGTTACCTGACCCCGCCCCCCTCTGACGCAAGGGGGAAGCCGGGCTTCCCCAGTGACGTACGGGTGACCCCGCCCCTCTGATGTAGCGAAAACCTGCATTACATCAGAGGGGGGCGGGGTCACCCGTACATCACTGGGGAAGCCTGGCTTTTCCCTTGCGTCAGAGGGGGGCGGGGTCACCCGTACATTACTGAGGAAGCCTGGGTTTCCCCTGTTTTTTTTTTCCACAGAGACACTGCGGGAATTCCAGGTCTTAGCTGAGGAAGACCGGGCCACCCGTCACCTGACCCCGCGCCCTCTGACCCAAGGGAAAAGCCGGGCTTCCCCAGTGATGTACGGGTGACCCCGCCCCCCTCTGAGGGGGGAAGCCCTGGGGAAGCCCAGTCCTCCTCAGCTGTCACCTGACCCTGCCCCCCTCTGACGCAAGGGAAAAGCTGGGCTTCCCCAGTGATGTACGGGTGACCCCGCCCCCCTCTGATGTAATGCAGGTTTCCATTACATCAGAGGGGGGCGGGGTTACCCGTACGTCACTGGGGAAGCCCGGCTTCCCCCTTGCTTTGCGTCAGAGGGGAGCAGGGTCAGGTGACGAGTTGCCCGGTCCTCCTCAGCTAAGACGGGATTCCTGCAGTGTCTCCGTGGAGACAGGATGCGCTGCGCTGGACGTCTTCGAAAGAGATCACCCATCACTGGACCCCGGAGAAGAGATCACCCATCGCTGGATAACAAGAGTGGATTACCACTACCGGAATCTTTTTTTTATTTTTTTTATTTTTAATAAAGGACTTTTCCCAACGGTGTCTGTGTGTTTTTTTTTTTTTAAATTTACACTTTCTTTGTGAAATGGTAGGGGTACTTTTGTATTTTTGCATTTCAAACAAGGGGGGGCGGGATCTGAGGGTCCCTTGTTAAAGGGGGCTTACAGATTCTGATAAGCCCCCCACCGCAGACCCCTACAACCACCGGCCAGGGTTGTGAGGATGAGGCCCTTTTGAATGAATGATTTGTATAGCGCTGCAAATGCAAACTGAATCGCCTCAAGCCGCTTGGTCTGTCCTGTGTTGTCCTGCTTGTTAGAAGAGGTGGGTCTTGAGTTTTTTTCTGAAGACCCGATGGTTTTCTTTCATGCAGATGTTGGTGGGTAACAACATAGGGACATGGGGACATGGTGCTTTGAGGGGTCACAGACCCCCAAAGCACCCTCCCAATGTTGAGGGCATGTGGCCTGGTACGGTTCAGGAGGGGGGCACTCTCTCGTCCCCCCTCTTTTCCTGCGGCCTGCCAGGTTGCGTGCTCGGATAAAGGGTCTGGTATGGATTTTTGGGTGGAACTCCACGCCATTTTTTTTTTAAATTTGGCGTGGAGTTCCCCTTAAAATCGGTCTGGTATGGATAGTTAGGGGGAACCCCACGTTATTTTTTTTAAATTTGACCCGGGGTTCCCCTTAATATCCATACCAGACCTTAAGGGCCTGGTAATTGAATTTGGGGGGAACCCCACGCATATTTATTTATTTTTTATCAATGACAGTTCTCTGTATTACGAGAGCCGACAATTAATTATAGCCGCGAGTGCTTTTAAAATACATTTTTTCCTGCAAAAATGACACTTTGTGCAGGGACAGTTCTAAGCACGGGAAACATGCGCCCCTTTACAGGCATACTATACACACCCCCCAGGTACAAAATTTAAAGGAATATTACACTTTTATTGTTTCACTTTAAGCATTTTCGATAAAATCACTGCTCCCGAAAAAAATGGCCGTTTTTAAAAGTTTTTTTTTGCATTGATACATGTCCCCTGGGGCAGGATCCAGGTCCCCAAACACTTTTTATGACAATAACTTGCATATAAGCCTTTAAAATTAGCACTTTAGATTTCTCCCATAGACTTTTACAGGGTGTTCGTTGCTTTTCCAATTTGCCACGAACACCCCAAATTGTTCGCTGTTCGGTTAACAGGCGAACAGGCAATGGTCGTGTCGAACCTGAGTTCGACTCGAACTCGAAGCTCATCCCTACTTAGGTATAATTTGTCTCACCCAGCGATTTTGAAGCTGATAAAAGTAATGCGAGTGGCTAAAGTGGCAATGTATTACTTTTACAGGTGGTGAAAAGTGACCTCCCTGCCACCGCCACTGCCTTTACTGGGCTCTCCCAAGCAATCAGGGAGCCTGGCAAGGATGAGATTAGTGGAATGCTGCTCCAGGCACACAGTCAAAGGAACTGATGTTTTTTCTCCCACTGTGTGACCTCAGAAACCAGAAGCTATGAGGATTTCATGACTTCCGGTTCAGGCTTTGTGTCTACTGGTCGATTACTGATCTGTGTTTTATTGGCTGCATTGGAAGGATCTGTAGCCTAATGCCGCGTACACACAGACACCATTGGGAAAAGTCCTTTATTAAAAAAATAAATAAAATAAAAAGATTCCAGCGGTGTTAATCCACTCTTGCTATCCAGCAATGGCTGATCTCTTCTCCGGGGTCCAGCGATGGCTGATCTCTTCCGATAACGTCCAGCGCAGCGCATTCTGTCTCCACGGAGACACTGCGGGAATCCTGTCTTAACTGAGGAGGACCGGGCCACCCGTTACCTGACCCCACCCCCCTCTGACGCAAGGGGGAAGCCGGGCTTCCCCAGTGACGTACGGGTGACCCCGCCCCTCTGATGTAGCGAAAACCTGCATTACATCAGAGGGGGGCGGGGTCACCCGTACATCACTGGGGAAGCCTGGCTTTTCCCTTGCGTCAGAGGGGGCGGGGTCACCCGTACATTACTGAGGAAGCCTGGGTTTCCCCAGTTTTTTCTTTCCACAGAGACACTGCGGGAATCCCAGGTCTTAGCTGAGGAAGACCGGGCCACCCGTCACCTGACCCCCGCCCCCTCTGACCCAAGGGAAAAGCCGGGCTTCCCCAGTGATGTACGGGTGACCCCGCCCCCCTCTGAGGGGGGAAGCCCTGGGGAAGCCCAGTCCTCCTCAGCTGTCACCTGACCCTGCCCCCCTCTGACGCAAGGGAAAAGCTGGGCTTCCCCAGTGATGTACGGGTGACCCCGCCCCCCTCTGATGTAATGCAGGTTTCCGTTACATCAGAGGGGGGCGGGGTTACCCGTACGTCACTGGGGAAGCCCGGCTTCCCCCTTGCTTTGCGTCAGAGGGGAGCAGGGTCAGGTGACGAGTTGCCCGGTCCTCCTCAGCTAAGACGGGATTCCTGCAGTGTCTCCGTGGAGACAGGATGCGCTGCGCTGGACGTCTTCGAAAGAGATCACCCATCACTGGACCCCGGAGAAGAGATCACCCATCGCTGGATAACAAGAGTGGATTACCACTACCGGAATCTTTTTTTTATTTTTTTTATTTTTAATAAAGGACTTTTCCCAACGGTGTCTGTGTGTTTTTTTTAAAAAAAATTTACTCTTTCTTTGTGAAATGGTAGGGGTACTTTTGTATTTTTGCATTTCAAACAAGGGGGGGCGGGATCTGAGGGTCCCCTTGTTAAAGGGGGCTTACAGATTCTGATAAGCCCCCCACCGCAGACCCCTACAACCACCGGCCAGGGTTGTGAGGATGAGGCCCTTTTGAATGAATGATTTGTATAGCGCTGCAAATGCAAACTGAATCGCCTCAAGCCGCTTGGTCTGTCCTGTGTTGTCCTGCTTGTTAGAAGAGGTGGGTCTTGAGTTTTTTTCTGAAGACCCGATGGTTTTCTTTCATGCAGGTGTTGGTGGGTAACAACATAGGGACATGGGGACATGGTGCTTTGAGGGGTCACAGACCCCCAAAGCACCCTCCCAATGTTGAGGGCATGTGGCCTGGTACGGTTCAGGAGGGGGGCACTCTCTCGTCCCCCCTCTTTTCCTGCGGCCTGCCAGGTTGCGTGCTCGGATAAAGGGTCTGGTATGGATTTTTGGGTGGAACTCCACGCCATTTTTTTTTTAAATTTGGCGTGGAGTTCCCCTTAAAATCGGTCTGGTATGGATATTTAGGGGGAACCCCACGTTATTTTTTTTAAATTTGACCCGGGGTTCCCCTTAATATCCATACCAGACCTTAAGGGCCTGGTAATTGAATTTGGGGGGAACCCCACGCATATTTATTTATTTTTTATCAATGACAGTTCTCTGTATTACGAGAGCCGACAATTCATTATAGCCGCGAGTGCTTTTAAAATACATTTTTTCCTGCAAAAATGACACTTTGTGCAGGGACAGCTCTAAGCACGGGAAACATGCGCCCCTTTACAGGCATACTATACACACCCCCCAGGTACAAAATTTAAAGGAATATTACACTTTTATTGTTTCACTTTAAGAATTTTCGATAAAATCACTGCTCCCGAAAAAATGGCCGTTTTTAAAAGTTTTTTTTTTTTGCATTGATACATGTCCCCTGGGGCAGGATCCAGGTCCCCAAACACTTTTTATGACAATAACTTGCATATAAGCCTTTAAAATTAGCACTTTAGATTTCTCCCATAGACTTTTACAGGGTGTTCGTTGCTTTTCCAATTTGCCGCGAACACCCCAAATTGTTCGCTGTTCGGTTAACAGGCGAACAGGCAATGGTCGTGTCGAACCTGAGTTCGACTCGAACTCGAAGCTCATCCCTACTTAGGTATAATTTTTCTCACCCAGCGATTTTGAAGCTGATAAAAGTAATGTGAGTGGCTAAAGTGGCAATGGATTACTTTTACAGGTGGTGAAAAGTGACCTCCCTGCCACCGCCACTGCCTTTACTGGGCTCTCCCAAGCAATCAGGGAGCCTGGCAAGGATGAGATTAGTGGAATGCTGCTCCAGGCACACAGTCAAAGGAACTGATGTTTTTTCTCCCACTGTGTGACCTCAGAAACCAGAAGCTATGAGGATTTCATGACTTCCGGTTCAGGCTTTGTGTCTACTGGTCGATTACTGATCTGTGTTTTATTGGCTGCATTGGAAGGATCTGTAGCCTAATGCCGCGTACACACGAGCGGACTTTCCCGCGGGAATGTCCGCCGGACTGAAGTCCGCCCGTGTGTGGGCGCCAGCAGACTTTTTGGCGCCAAAAGTCCGGCGGACTAGGTTTTAAGTTTTGTTTTAAAATTGTCCGCTGAACGGACAATCCCGCAGTTAGTATGCTTGTCCACCGGACTTTTGGAAATGAACGGACTTGCCCATCATCAGAAAGTCCGTTCATTTAGCACGTGACTTCAGGTACACGGGGCTAGCGAAGGCAGTGAATGCCGCCGCGCTAGCCCCGTCACCTGGCATGGATTTAAAGGGAATCCCTACGCCAAAAAAACGGCGTGGGGGTTCCCCCCAAATCCATCTCAGACCCTTATCTGAGCACGCAGCCCGGCCGGCCAGGAAAGGGGTGGGGACGAGTGAGCACCCCCCCCTCCTGAGCCGTACCAGGCCGTGTGCCCTCAACATGGGGGGTGCCCTGGGGAAAGGGGGGCCGTGCGCCCCCCCACCCCAAAGCACCTTGTCCCCATGTTGATGAGGACAAGGGCCTCTTCCCGACAACCCTGGCCGTTGGTTGTCGGGGTCTGCGGGCGGGGGGCTTATCGGAATCTGGGAGCCCCCTTTAATAAGGGAGCCCCCAGATCCCGGCCCCCCACCCTACATTCCCGCGGCAAAGTCTGATCGCGTATACGCCGCATAATAGAATAAAAAAAATATTTAAGCGCCCCCTCCATCTGTGCTCATGCTCAAATGCAAGTGCATGCACCAGTTCTGCACGCATATGTAAATAGCAATCACATCGCACATGTGAGGTATCACCGTAAACATCAGAGCGAGAGCAATAATTTCAGCACCAGACCTTCTGTGTAATGCTAAACGGGTAACCTGTAAAGGCTTTTAAAGGGTTACCTATGGGGAATTTTAGGTACCATGGTTTGGCGCCATTCCACTGGAGGGAGGAGCAATTGCAGGACATGTTTGGTATCTATTTGCTTGACATAACATCATCTTTTATATGTTACAAAGAATGGGTATTATATTGTGTTTTTCACAGAGTGCAGAGACAGACCTGTCATCTTCCTGCACAGCGGGGGATCGACGGAGCGATCCCCCGCTGTGCAGAGCGGGATCCGTACACGGACACGTCCGTGTGAAAGAGCCCTTAGTCCCTGAATGTGATGTAATGACTTATTAACAAAAAAGGTCAGGACTTGCATTTTTACAAAAGAGTTTTGCATATCATTTGAGAGCCTCATATAACTACTTTACTGATCATTTTGATTTCACTGAACATAATATTTAATAATAATACAATATTTAATGTACATTTAAAACATAATTTAATTTTGGTATATTATTTACCTTTGCAGTAATAATGATAGTAGCCTGTTATAAGTAAAATGTTTGCTATGCAGATTTTTATACTTGCACCTGCATGTCATCAGATTCAGTTATTAATAATATAGCTGAGTTAGAATATTTAATAGCACAAAATGACATTTTGTCTAATGCTTATGAGGCACAACAGATTTAAAAATAAAGTTGAGGTACATCCTGAACTGTACATTACATACTTATGTTGTGTAGCCATGTTCAGCATCTTTTGAATGGTTTAAACTATATACAAAAACATGAGATGCATTGTTATCTTTACAAATGTCTAAAAAAACATTATACTATACTTTGGGGTATATAGAGACAAGCAGTAGACATGATGCTTAAAGACAGATGAAGAATTGCATTTAGACACCTGAGAGAGGGATAATGTGCAATAACTTAACTAAAGTTTTAACTAACGTCTTAAAGAGACTCTGGCACCAAAAATTGCTGACAAAAGCAAACAAATATCAAATATTTTAAGTGATTGCTAGCAGCATTTTTACTGTCTATAAATTATTTTCTGAAGTGCCTTACAATGTGTCTCTGAACTTACTAGCACATTTGACTATTTCAGGAAGAGTACATTCCCTAGCATAGCCTTCTTTCTCCATGCACAGCATAGTTCTTTCCTCTTTTGGGAGTGTCTTATTACTCGCCACACCTCCTCCTCCCCTTCCTACATAACCTATATGGAGTTGATGTGGAGGAACAAAGGGAAACCTATAGTGTCACTTAAATTATAGTTCTGAGTCTGCTGGGTTGACCTCACATCAGCAACTAGCAGTAGTCTAACAGCTTTTAAATGTCTACACAAGGACTTTTACTGTCAAATAACATGCATAATATATGTTAATTCATATATAATCTTATAGGAAGATTGCTGTTGAAACAAATGGCCTTATGACAAATTCTCTAGAAAATAAACAATGCACAGATTTCAATGTGCAGCTTACCACACACCTCACCCACTGCTATTTATACTGTATATTAGCATATCAATGTTCTGTTTCTCCCTATATCAACTTTTAGATTATTACATTGAATTCTTTCAACAATTGCCCCATTCTAAACTCAAGAGACCACTATAAACATACAGTAGAAGAATCACGGAAATGTAATGGTTAATCCCTGGAATCAAAGTGTAAATCACTCAATAGCAAAAAATTATCCCTCAATCAGAAAAAAAATAAGTAGCTTTCTGTTTTATACAATGTATAAAACACTGCTCTCTTAAATGAACATGTAAATCACCATGGAAATGTAAGAGTTAATCCCTTGGGTCCTAAGTGTAGCTCATTCAATAGAAATTGTAGATAATCACATAATAGTAACTTTCTATTATATACACTGTACAAGAAACACTTCCCACTTAAAGGGATCCGTAGATCAAAAGATTGTCAAAAACACAGTACTTTAGTATGTTAATTTTCTGAATATAAAAGATTTGCATTCCATCTGCATTGGCTACTAATTCCTAGTGTTACTTATCAGCCAGTGAGAGATGCACTTCTGTACCTATCAAGTCTTCCAACAGCTTGGGACAAAAAAAGGTTGTTTGCAGACCATGAACTTATACCTGGAAGATTTTAGTTTTTATCCCCTGATACCCCTCACTCAATGTCATGGGTTGATGTACCACAGTGCCCATTATGTCTTGCCCTATGATAGAAAAGCAGGGAGCCCTACTCACAAAGGACCAATGATGCTGAACAAGTTACCCCTTCTGTGAACAATGTTAGGGAGGATCCTACTGATGAATCCACATTGAACTGTGCAGTGTCTATGGCTGTCACACTCAATGTAGAGCAGGGGTCTCAAACTGGCGGCCCTCCAGCTGTTGTGAAACTACAAGTCCCATGAGGCGTTGCAAGGCTGACAGATACAAGCATGACTCCCACAGGCAGAGGCATGATGGGACTTGTAGTTCGCAGCAGCTGGAGGGCCGCCAGTTTGAGACCCCTGCTGTAGAGCTTCAGTGTTTCTCAGCTTCTCCCCTCTCTAAGCCTCTCTCCCACAAATCCTCCTCTTCAAACCACGCAGACTGTGCTGTAGGAGGCTTGCTACTGCCACCACCACTGGTTAGTCCTCAGATTGCATGCTCTGTCATGCAAAATGTCCTGGTGTTAGTGTGGTTAACTGATAAAAAGAGAAAGAGCACTTCTCTTGAATATTAAAAACAATTGACCTTTATTAAAATGAATAAAAACTACCCACAAACATCCAAAAATATGTGCTTATCAAAACCACTATCCCTAGATCTTTCCAAGAGGCTGGCTCCCTATTCAAGGTCATTATGGGTTGCTTGCTCATAATGCTGTTGCTCAGCTCTCCTGCTTTTTCTATGCATTTCAAAGGATTTATCTTCATATCTAGGGGGGGGGGGGGGGTATATAACAGAAAACAACTTTTTATTCTGATTAAGCTATAATTTTTGTTGTTGTTAAGTAATTTACTCACTGATTCCAGGGATTAAGCCCTACATTTCCAATAGTCTTTTGCTAAAAGCTGGTGGTGGTAGAATGAGTAACTTGGGTTTGGAATGAGATTTACAGTAAAACTACACCATGCCAGTGACAATTAAAAAAAATGAATTTTTTAATTTTTTTTGCAATTTTTTGTTAAAACTCACATAACTTCCTATTATAAAATATATTCTCTTTGGTACCATGTCTGTGTTTCCAAATGCATCTCAGTCTACAGATTAAATAGATAAACCTTGACATTGAAAAAAACTAAAATCTTTGCACAGCTTTTTGAATACTGTATGGTATATTGGTACAGAGAATACTTGTTCAGAGATGTCAGTGATACATATATTCATATAACATCACCAGTCAATGACACTTTCAGATAGAAAGAAGATGTTGATTCATTATGTGTTATGTAGAGCACACCATTGTGGAATCTGTTCCCCCTCTTAAATAATCTCATTGGTTGCTTTCTGATTTAGCTTTAAAGCGGAAGTTTAGCTAAAAAAATATGTTGGTACTCCATCTTCTTCCTTTTTCTGAACTTCTGTCTTGTAGGAAGTTAATAACTTTGAACCTCTTTTGGCTAAATATTATAGAAAAAGTTACATATGGGGACCCCACCTATCTATTGAAAAAAGTTATTTCATTGTATTTACTGCATGTAACATTATCTCTGTATGGGGAATAGTCACAAGATTCTGGTAAATTAGGCCAATAGGCTTTAAAATAATTTTACTGTAACTAAAGCTTTAATTTCCTAAATGAAAACTATGCAAAGCACATTTTTTGTTTACTTTATTCCAGTTGAGCTATGATGCTAATGCTATAAACCACATGCAATATACATATACCTTGTCTTGATTTCATAGTGTGACAACCTTTGGACCTGGAATCTTGTAATTTCTTTATCCCTCCGAGGACTACTACAGAACATCATCACATTGAGTTTGTTTTCTCATGCAATTATTTTAAGTATTTCTCATCCCTCTCAGTCTTTAGGCTAAGTTTCCACTATTGCGACCCCAAAGTCACACAATATACAGTGTGACTTTGAAATGTGAATTTTAATGCGACTTTGAGTGCAGCTTTCATCCAACTTTACATTCTCTGAAAAAAGTTGCATAAAAGTAGTGCAAATTCAAATTCACTACAGCTTTAAGTCACATACATGGGAATGGAAGCCATTGAAATCAATGGGCTGTGACTTGTCATGCGACTTTATGTGTCCAAAGTCACATGACAAGTTGCACTAGTGTAAACAGAGCCTTAAAAATGCAATTGATTTCAATTTCCATCTAGCTTGTGGCATGTAAATACAAAGGCATATTTCAGGTAATCACATTTTTGGTAAATTGATAAGGGAGTTTTAAAAGGTCTCTATATGGTTCTTGCTCAGATATAAGCCAAAATGTAAATATATTTCTACTCCTGTGTCAGAAAAGCATCTGATTGATACTTCACATGAATCTAAGAAGGAAAGAAGAACGTGAGCAAAAAATCAAAAAACAAAATAAATATTCCAGAGATGTAGGAGACTACAAAACTTGAATAGTTTTTAGTTGGCAAAAGAAGGAAACTGTAGATTTAGCCAATAGAAAGGTGGTATACGATATGGAGACCTCAGGTACTCAAGGAGGGTCCAGTTCTGATACTACTCCCATTCGGGTATCCACAAAACCTTAGAGATCGGGTAGATCAGATCATAGAAATACCCGCAACCACCGAAGAGGGAGATATCCCAGTTAGAGGACCCAAAGTACTAACCATCCCAATAGGGGTCCATATCCTAAAAACAATAGGGGAGGTGGTCAGCAAGAATCGGGAAGGAGGGATTATAAACATCCACCCCACAATAAAGTTTATTATAACAATTATAGGAGATCCCCTCCCCAAAAAATAGAGATTATTACTTATAACCAAGATAGTTTTCCGATCAAAACACACAATAGGTTCTCTTCCTTAAGGGATAAGTATTTCGTATAACAATCCCTATCCCTATATGGGAAGAGAAGTAGATGATTATGATCGCTCCCCATATAATTACAACCAAAATAACCCAAGCTCTTATGGCAATTGGGGTTTTCCCAGGGAGACACAAGGGAAAAAGCTTGGCCCCGAACCAAGAGAGGCTCCTGAGGGGGGAGGAGAATTCAGAGGAAAAAGAAGAAGAACCTAGGCAGTTTAGGTGTCTTCAATCTTAGTCAAGCACAATTAACCAATGAAGAGAAGTTAATTTTGGATAAAGGGTTAAAATATGTTACCCCTAAAAAAGTTAGATACGTTTATCGATATTCAAAAATATATCTGTAAACTCAACATACAGAGATACATCATCACAAACCCCATAGCATCTAAGTCTAGAGTAGAGTGTTCATGAGTGATTCACTCAGGCCTGTGTAACCCTTCACTTTTAAACCCTCTTGGCCCAACAGCCCCCTCAATTAACATATTTAAAGATTTAGTTCTAAACGGTTTAGATAAACTGTCCATTAAAAAGACACCCCAAAATAATAGTAGGCCTAAGAAGATTATGTGAAAGAAAGAACCTAGTCATCCGCACCATGGATAAAGGGGGCAGAATTGTAGTTTTAGATAGAGTATCAAAATGAGATGTACAGAATCTTAGGAGATGGCCAAACATACAAAGAGTTATCTAATAATCCAGCAGGAAGCTATAAAAAGTAATTGACTAAACTATTGGACAAAGGTTTAAATAATCATATTTTGGATAAAACGGAAAGGACCTACCTGATCCTAGTGGCCCCTAGAATCTCGGTGATGTACTACTTTCCTAAGGTACACTAAAATCCTACACATCAACCAGGGCATTATATTGATTTTTATATACAGATACTGAAGAGATCATTCAACTCCTCAAAAGAATTGACCTTCAGGGTAACCACTAATTAGCCACAGTGGATGCTTTTGCACTATATACATGCATCCCACACCATTTGGATTTAGAGGCAGTTGGTTACTACTTAGAGGAAGATGTTACCCTTCCTCCATTACAACAACAGTTTATAATGGAGTTATTACAGTTTACCACGAAACAGAACTATTTTTGGTTTGGAAATAAATGTTATCTCCAACAAAAGGGTGTAGCTATGGGGGCCAAGTCTGCCCCAAGCTTGACCAATTTATTTATGGCTAAGTGGGGTGAGAATGCCATCTATGTCCGGGGGAGACTAGAATTGGTCCTCTGGGCAAGATACATAGACAATATCCTACTCCAATGGAATGGTGGAAAAATATGGACGGCCTCTAAAAGCAATATCATTGGGTATGTGTGTTAAAACAAGAATTGTACCATCATCCTAATCTTAATGAAATAAGGGGTTTGGGAGCCTGGTCCCCAGCCAGGGCTCACCAAGAAAAAAAAAGGGGAAGCAAGTGTACTATCTCTGTACAATGCAAAGAGGGATACAGTTGAATATATAGACAATCATATAACATTTAGAAAAAGTTTATTGATACATAATACATGACAAGAAGAGTCAGTGGTAAATTAAAAACATAGGTGACTTGGTCATGGACAGTGTTTTAACTAGTTTTGCGGACTGAGCTGCTTTATCAGGAAGAACAACTGCAATTTAAATTGACACAAGGTCAATGACAATATAGTCAATCATATACAAAAATTATGTATGAATATAAACAGTTTAGACAAATGTATATTGTACAGGGGGGGGGAGAAAGGGGAAGGATGTGAAGCTGCTTACCCAAGTCCTGATGTGCACACGGCACAAGGGGTCACCAGTGGGGTCTTCCGCAGCAACTGGGGGAGATTAACTGGGGGGTCCTAATATGTAGTAGAAAAGGATTCCTGTATAGTATAGTAACATTTAAAATATGTATTGTAAAAACAGCTAGTATTACTCACATGGACAAAATCACAAACAGCATCACTTCCGGTATGCCTGTCAAACAATCCCAATGCGTATCGTCACATCCACATGACTTCATCAGGGGTGAAGGAACAGATCCTGAAACATAGGTTTTTAGAAAAAGGTTTCCAAGAATTTGAGTTGGATAGGGAAATACAGAAGGCATTTAATGAAAAGAAATTCACTTGAAAGAAATTCACTTTTGAGTGACAAACCTCAACAACAGAAAGAAGGGGCATTCAAATGGTCCTTTTTTAATGTCCATTTTGTTCAACATATTAAAGCCATCTTGAATAAACACTGAGATATCCTAAAAAAATTGCTGTATACTTGGCCCTATCATACCAGAGAGAGCCAGAGTAGTTTAGAGAGGAGCCTCCTCAGTAAGGGGTAAGATCGCTCCAATTGTAATTAACCCCTCTAAGAGAACTACATTTTTTTACAATATGCCAGGTTATTACCCTTGCTGCAAGTGTAATGTCTGTTGCCATAATACTTGCGGTAGAAAAAGACTGAAACTTTTGAATCTATGGTAACCAAACACAAATACCATAAACATTTCACTACATGTGCCATAAAAAATATTGTCGACTTACTAACCTGTCCCTGTGGGAAGCAGTATGTAGTCAGTACTACAAGTTTATTTGTGGGTGAGGGTGAATGAACATATCGCAAATATTATAAAGGGCCCAACTAATCAAAGTGTCCCTCAACACTACCTGCGATACCATAACAAAAACCATAGTGAAACATAGTTCCAAATCATAGATAAATATGTACCACCATAGAGGGGAGGGTCCAATATAAAGGGGGGTCTCAAGGCTAGAAACCTTTTGGATGCATTCCACAAAATGAATGTCAATGTTTTTATTAATGCTTTTTAACACAACTTCTTATTTTTTGGCCTTTCAGGATATCTATATTGAGTGAGGTAAATAAATATTTCCCATCTAAATCCCTATGATGAAGATGAGGATCTACAATTGTTTTTAGTTTCATAACTTTCTTTACACTTAAGTTTTACATTTAAACATGTAATACCAGCACCATTTTATATAACAAGAATAGGATACAAATTTTTTAGATTGTATTATATAATTTTGACTTTGTTCAGCAGTTGTCTCCTTGGTTTATAAACAAGTGAACAAGTATTGAATATCTCCATATATATATTATTCATTATAATAGGCCCATTCTGTCCATTGACAAGATTAGTGTGCGTCCCAGTATTGAACAGTGTTTGCCTACTGTCTTAAGGAATGTCATCTTTCCTTGACAGAGGCTTGGAACACATGACAACCATTTCTGGGTTGCGAGCGTAATGTGTAATTCGTAACGCTAGGTTTCCAGTAGATGCAATGACGCAGATTGTCTATTCAGATCGAGGCGTGAGACGCACGCCATCTTGGAAGCCATTCCAGGGGGAGATAAGCAATATGTGTTTACTCACAGGTTTCATAATTCAATTTTTATTGTTCTATTTTATATATTAATGCAATGAAGGTAGGGGGCTCGCACCCCAGAGGATGTCTTATTAGATGAAACATGTCGGGTCGAGGCTCATCCTTATTATTGCATTCCTTACTACATTTATGACCCAGCGTCTTGGATTATTTAATGAAATGCCTTTTTTTTCTGATTGGATTTAAGGGTTTCATTCCTTTTAATAAATGCTATACGAATGGTTTTACACTATGTGGAGATTTCTTTTATTTTTACGATGGCTGATCTGCTGTTTTGCCCTGAACTATGCGGGATCTGATTGGCTGACCCATTGCACAGATTATAGTTTTGGAGAGCTTATTCTCCTGATGCCTGCTTGACTTGTGGCTGATAGCATTGGAGTCCACAAATTTTGGTAAGCGCATTTAACCCTCTGTGTGGGTGGCGGATATGTACACCATTGTGATCTCTTGAATGGACCTTTAGGGTTTCTCCTATCAATATTCAAGTTAAAACACCTTTAAGTTTTAATTTCAATGGACTTTTATGTTTCATGATAAACTCACTTTAGTGACTTTTGCTGTTCACTGTTAATTTATATATATTTGCACTATATATGAGTTTGGCATTTTAATATGTGGATACGTGCATTGTTTTACATATCATTAGCACCAGTCACTTTGTATCACAAATCTTAACACAGCCCTTACTTCTTTTATAATACAAAGTATTATAGGTCATATTTAAACTGATATTAAAGAATAAAGAATATAAGTAACAAACATGTTATACTTACCTGCTCTGTGTAATGGTTTTGCACATAGCAGCCCCAATCCTCCACTTCTGAGGTCCCCTGCCAGCATTCCAAACTCCTCCTGGGTTGCTTACTAGAGGGGGTATTTATGTGGGCTCACTCTGGAGCAGCACTGTGTATTGACCCTTCGTCACTGAGTTTAATTGACAGCAGCAGGAGCCAATGGCTAGCATTACTCTCAGTGAGCACATTGAGGATGGAATGAGAGAGCAGCACTGCCTTTAAAACCACTTTAACTCCAGATCCAATATCCAAATATAAGTTCCAGATAATACACAGACCCAGTACTGTATCATTAACCCTGATCCTCTGAAGTCTTCATTCTAAAAAACTGACTGTCAGAAAAAATCTTTGGAATCATGCTGTTGCTTGTCACAAATCTTTTGTCCCCCATCTGTGAGTAGATTTATTGCCTTCAGATCTTCTGGTAATCCTGGTCAGCTTAATCATACTAACATAGTCTTCCTTATGCCTTCCATACATAGATTGAAATTTGTCCAGCTCAGCAGGGACCAGCTGAATTTTAATCCATGAATAGGCAGCCATGTGTACCCAAGTTGATCCATTGGTTGTCTTGGGTACAACCAGTGTTTTTCGATTTTTCTACATGTCACGCTCTAGATGTGCAAAGCTAGTAGAGACATCCCCAAAAAGAGTTGCAGCTGTAATTGCAGCGAAAGGTGGTTCTACAAAGTATTGACTCTGGGGGGCTGAATACAAATG
Source organism: Lithobates sylvaticus (assembly GCA_028564925.1). NCBI lineage: Eukaryota > Metazoa > Chordata > Amphibia > Anura > Ranidae > Lithobates > Lithobates sylvaticus. Next base: position 320,831,056 of record CM053028.1, on the reverse strand, counting down.
CACGCCACACTTTTCACATATTTATTTGTAAAACATTTTTAAAACCATTTATCATTTTCCTTCCACTTGGAGGAAGTGTGAATACTTTTTCAAGGCACTGTATAAAGCAATAGGTCAAGTATAACTTAACTGTGATCTTACATAGATTTGGTCTTGTGATTTTCCCCATTGCTCTCTAGTTGCTTTGTGAAAGAAGCACATATTCCCCTATCACATAAAATGTATGATTCAAATCAATAAGTCAGGAGGTGTCTTTTTGATTTTATGAGGAGATGCAGGATATTGCATATGTACATTCATAATACATAAGTTTGTGTTATTGTACACTTTTATCTTTATCCCAGAGAAGTCAATTAACGATGTCAATAAATGCACAGCTGGTTAATTAAAATGCACATAAAATGTGTTCAATTTGCTGAAAAAGAGAACAAACTTATTTTTTAATGTATATCTGTATGTTGCATGTTTTAGCTTATAGAAGCATTTTCAAAGTATTAACTATAACCCTGCCTGGTAGTTAATGAGGCTCTGTCATTTAAAAAAAAAATACTTGTACTGACCTGCAAAAAAGGCCCTGAAGATTTCAAAAAACATCTTTGGTGCCTCTACCCTCTCCTGCTTTGAAATAAAGCAAGAATAGTGATTTTTACACATGTTATTTTTAAGTGACACATTCTCTATTCTCAGTGATGTAAGGGTGACCCCGCCCCCTCTGACGCAAGGGAAAGCTGGGCTTCCCCAGTGATGTATGGGTGACCCCGTCCCCTCTGATGTAACTCAGGTTTCCTTTACATCAGAGGGGGGCGGGGTCACCAGTACGTCACTGGGGAATCCCAGCTTCCCCCTTGCGTTGCGTCAGAGGGGGGTGAGGTGACGAGTGGCCCGTTTCTCCTCTGCTAAGACGGGATTCCTTCAGTGTCTCCATGGAGACAGGATGCGCTGCGCTGGACGTTGGAGAAGAGATCAGCCATCGCTGGGCCCCGGAGAAGAGATCACCCATTGCTAGATACCAAGAGTGGATTACCATCGCTGGAATCTTTTTTTTATTTTTTTTATTTTTAATAAAGTACTTTTCCCAACGGTGTCTATTAATTTTTTAACAATTTTTTACACTTTCTTTTTGAAATGGTAGGGGTACAACTTACCCCCTACTGCAAGGTTCATTTTTTGATATACAGTATCTCATAAAAGTGAGTACACCCCTCACATTTTTGCAAATATTTGATTATAACTTTTCATGTGACAACACTGAAGAAGTGAGTGTACAGCTTATATACCGCTTATATAACAGTGTAGATGTGTTGGCCCCTCAAAATAACTCAAAATAAATTATGCACAGCCATTAATGTCTAAACCGCTGGCAACAAAAAAGTGAGTACACCCCTAAGTGAAAATGTCCAAATTGGGCCCAAAGTGTCAATATTTTTGTATGGCCACCATTATTTTCCAGCACTGCCTTAACCCTCTTGGGGATGGAGTTCACCAGAGATTCACAGGTTGCCACTGGAGTCCTCTTCCACTCCTCTATGATGACATCGCAGAGCTGGTGGATGTTAGAGACCTTGCGCTCCTCCACCTTCTATTTGAGGATGCCCCACAGATGCTCAATAGGGTTTAGGTCTGGGGACATGCTTGGCCAGTCTATCAACTTTACCCACAGCTACTTTAGTAAGGCAGTGGTAGTCTAGGAGGTGTGTTTGGGGTCGTTATCCTGTTGGAATTCTTCCCTGTGACCCAGTCTCCAAAGGGAGAGGATCATGAACTGCTTCAGTATGTCACAGTACATGTTGGCATTCATGGTTCCATCAATGAACTGTAGCTCCCCAGTGCTGGTAGCACTCATGCAGCCCCAGACCATGACACTCCCACCACCATGCTTGACTATAGGCAAGACATACTTGTCTTTGTACTCCTCACCTGGTTGATGCAACACATGCTTGACACCATCTGAACCAAATAAGTTTATCTTGGTCTGATCAGACCACAGGACATGGTTCCAGTAACCCATGTTCTTAGTCTGCTTGTCTTCAGAAAACTGTGGGCTTTCTTGTGCACCATCTTTAGAAGAGGCTTCCTTCTGGGACGACAGCCATGCAGATCAATTTGACGCTGTGTGCGGCGTTTGATCTGAGCACTGACACACCGACCCCCCCACCCCTTCAACCTCTGCAGCAATACTGGCAGCACCCATACGTCTACTTCCCAAAGATAACCTCTGGATATGATGCTGAGCATGTGCACTCAACTTCTTTGGTCGACCATGGCGAGGCCTGTTCTGAGTGGAACCTGTCCTGTTGAACTGCTGTATGGACTTGGCCACCGTGGTGCAACTCAGTTTCAGGGTCTTGGCAATCTTCTTATAGCCTATGCCATCTTTATTTAGAGCAACAATTCCTTTTTAAAGATCCTTTAGAGAGTTATTTGCCATGAGGTGCCATGTTGAACTTCCAGTGACCAGTATGAGAGAGTGAGAGAAATAACACCACATTTAACACACCTGCTCCCTATTCACACCTGAGACCTTGTAACACTAACGAGTCTTATGACACTGGGGAGGGAAAATGGCTAATTGGGCCCAATTTGGACATTTTCACTTAGGGGTGTACTCACTTTTGTTGCCAGTGGCTTAGACATTAATGTCTGTGTGTTGAGTTATTTTGAGGGGACAGCAAATTTACACGGTTATACAAGCTATACACTCACTACTTTACATTGTAGAAAAGTGTAATTTCTTCAGTGCTGTCACATGAAAAGATATAATAAAATATTTACAAAAATGTGAGGGGTGTACTCACTTTTGTGAGATACTGTAGCTAGAGCTTCTCAGACTTGAACAGTGTAACTGTTGACTGATAGACATTTTTGTTTTTTGCCCATTTTTAAATAACATACACTGAGCCATATGTTACATACTTCAAACCTGTCTGAAGAAATATGGACAAACACAAGAATTGGGTGCTGAATTCAAATTTCCTAAGGGTCACTGGGCCCACTAGCTTCAGTCTGGCAGCACTAAAAAACAGGGACTCACTTCAAGAACAGGGAAATGACCCAGAGCTGTGAATCCACATACATGCAATCCAATAGAGATCATCAAAAAAACATCATGATAAAATTGAAGGGGAGAAGTATATATATAAGTATATATATATAAGCACGTTAGATACATATACAATTATGTTGTCTAAGCGCTTATTTTTTTTTACAAATGGAACGACACCATGGCCATTAGTGGACTCTTATATGCTTTGGTGGAGAGGGAATTAATAAAAACCACTGGGGTTCTTTTTTTTTTTACAAAAATTTACAGTAGGAGTACACATGATCTTGAGTAGAAGGAACGGTGTGAGAAGTAAAGGGATAGGTGAGACCCAATACAATAAAGGATACAATTTTTTTTCTTTTCTCTCTTGATATGACTATACTTGTTTGGGAAGGAGAGGGAGGGCGCATAACTATGGGTAATTATAATATAAGATAACTTTGTATTTTATTTTGTTTGTAACTTCTATTCTCTTTGTGTATACTATCAGAACATGGAATATAAGAAAGTATAAATAAAATAAAAATTTGGATTATAAAAAAACGTGCTACAATTGATACCTACTGTAACAGAAAAAATCCAACATGTTTCAGGGACACATTCCACTTTATCAGGGCTTAGGAATGTTGACAGTGCTTAAAATGACTCAGGTAAGCAGAAAATAATAAAGCTACAGTGTGATTTAATTATTGGATTCCTTTCAGGAGGGCAGGTAAAGCCAATGTTAGTCAATGTAGCAAATACATAAATAAAGCTTCACCTCATTCATTAAGCTAAGGGAAAATCCCCCTGCAATGTGAACAGACTATTTGCCATTAGTAAATCAACCCCATTTCATATTCATTACATGAAAGGACATTCCTATACCATTTTCTTCTTTCCTTTTTCACTGGATCAGCATGGACTTCTCATTAAATACTGTTTCACTAGGATACAGTCCACCTACACTATACCACCTGTAAATGTGGCCCATATTTACACTTGCAGCAGCATCTTTCAGGGCACACAAGGTGGGTCGGAGAAGCAAAGGGGAAGGGGATATTTACATTGTGAGTGGCAGCAGTGTTCAGCATTGTTTTTAAGCATACCACATTGTTTTTGTTTCTTGTTTTTGCCCAGCTTGTTACAGTTTTTATAATAGCTTATCTCATGCATGTTTTATGCCATAATGTATTGGGACAGGAACCCACAGCTTGCATTTTGTAATTCAGCTGTGGGATATTCCTCCTTTACTCCTTGATGAGTGCGTGATTTGTATCAATAAAGTTCACATATCTTTCATTCACATTTTTGTTGCTTTCTTTGTCCATTGTGAGCATTCGAGGGGCCGTCTGACATCATTTCCCTTCCCGCCCCTTTTCAGATTTACAAATTTTTGCTCCAGGACAGGAAGCCCACCATATTTAAGGAAATAACAAGGAAACCTTGTATCATCAATATTTAATTTTTGATAGACTTTGTGAGTGGTTTCACATGCATCTCTTATCCTTGTACAATCAACCCCATTCACCTGCAATATGTGTGCAAGTCTTTTTCTGATATTGACATAGCTAGCTTTAGACTTGTTCTAGGTCAGCAATTTAAATTATAAATGTCTGAAACAGCAAGGCAACTCATATTTTTAGAAGGATTTCGGGAACAACAGCTCTCTATATTTAGCTAAATATTTGTTTTCTTTGATAGGCAGTAAGTCAAAATACCTTCTATTCCCTTTTATAACTACAGTAAGGTGAAATCCTATTGGTTGTGTTGGGTTACTGAACTTTGCCTACAATCTGTGCACCATAAGTTATGCATGTGATGCATAAAATATATAGACCCTGTAGGAAGTGCACAAAGTAACAAAGCACAATTGTCATGATTATGCAGTAATATTTCTCTGTCTGCTTACCTCTCCTCCATGTGTTCACCTTTAGAGGCCAGCCATCCTCACCTGACTGCTTATATAATCTTCACTCAGCATAGCTCCACCTCAGACTTGAATTAGGGACACTATATTAACCTGTGCATTGCAAGCCAATCTTGCTGATCAAACATTGTGTGTTTAGCTTTCATGTGCACTGTGTCTCCTACTTCTGATTCCAGTTACCGATCTTGGCCTGTTCTCGACTTTCCCTGTCTGCTTGTGACCCTGACCTTTGGTGTGTTCTATGTTTATCCTTGTCTGCTAGTCGCCCCGACCATTGGTTTATCCCTTTACTATCCTTGTTGTTCCAGCCTGCTGCTTCCTTCTTCTTTCTCCTGTAAGTTTACCGTTAGCTGTGAGACCCTGGGGGGCGAGTCCTGGAGTCTGACTGCAGCGCAGTCCATCCTCACCACTAGAGGCTCTGGTGAACACCTGCTGGCTCTTAGACTCTACGCCCTGGGGAATCTATGCTCTAGCTCCCAGTGGGATCTGTGTTGGTGCTCCAGTGGACCTGCTTCCTGAACTTCCCAGAGTTCAATCCGCAGCAGTCAGTCCTAGGGTCCACTAACTTATCAGTGCACTCCTGACTCACATGGAGTGTATCTGTCACCTGGACTCAGGTGACCTGACAGCAATGTACTTTTATCTATATTAACTAGTCTAGTTTAGTCAGTGAACACTAAACAATTAAAATGTAATCTCTGCTGCCAAAGACCTTTACTGCACTGTTATACTTCATTGCTGATGTGAATCCTTTTACAAAACTTGTACCCATAGCAACCACTTAGATTGCTGGAGCCATAAAAAGTTTGGTTATTTAAGTACATAGTTATTTGTTTAAAAAAAGACATGACGTCAATCTGGTTTAACAATTTACAACAAAACTTCTATATCAAAATTATGCTACAAAATAAATTTAAGATCATTAAAAAATATGAATAAGATACACATGTGGCCTGGAAAAACAAACTTTTGACCCTAAGTTGTTTTCTTAATAAAGATCTGATGAGCACATTTTAATTAAGATTTATTGGTGCTGCTGTGAGAAAATGATGATTAAAACTGGCAGAACAAAAATATTCTGAAGTTAGCAGTATTATTTCCATTTAGACATTAACCCTCACGTTTTATCCTGCTGACACCATAAAGGAAGTGAAGAAAAATCTGCAAGAGAAACACAGACAGAAAAAAATAATATTTGACAGGGGTTCTCATGGGTTCTAGCATTCTCCCACTCTACTAAAGAAAAGCATGTCTATTTTTGTCTCTATTCTGTCTGTCTTCTTTCTTTTAAATAAAAGAACTATAAAAATAACTATTTTTATTGAACATTTTTGTTAGTTTTAAAGAGTACAATGGTACAAAAAAGTAATTAAGAAAGAACCCTTATCATAGCGTGACAGAAGCCAGTTCACACACAAAAAATCACCATAATCAGGGTGTAAAGATTACAAAGTTAAATGGAATAACCAAAAATAATGTCTAGTGCCATGGAAACCTTTCAAGTGCCTACCCAAGTAACAACATCGGTCAGGGGAATGACATTTTATCTATGCAACAAACCAATACAGTGCCTTGCAAAAGTATTCACCCCCTTGGCTTTTTACCTATTTTGTTACATCCTTTAGTTATTTTTTTTTTAATGTGAATTATATGTGATGGATCAGAACACACTCTAAATTGGTGAAGTAAATTTAGAAAAAAATATACATAAAACTATTTTTCAGAAATAAAAACTGATACTTGGCAATAGGGATGAGCCGAACACCCCCGGGTTCGGTTCGAACCAGAACCTTCGAACGGACCGAAAGTTCGCGCAAATTTTCGAACCCTATACGTTATAATGGACGCGAACGTTCGAAATCAAAAGTGCTAATTACAACGGCCAATATGCATGTTAATGTCATAAAACAGGTTTGGGGACCCGGGTCCTGCCCCAGGGGACATATATCAATGCAAAAAGAACTTTTAAAAACTAACGTTTTTTCGGGAGCAGTCATTTTAATGATGCATAAAGTGAAAAAAAAAAGTGACATTTTCCTTTAAATATGGTACCTGGGGGGTGTCCAAAGTATGCCTGTGAAGTGGCATGTGTTTCCCGTGTTTAGAACTGTCCTTGCACAAAATGACATTTGTAAAGGAAAAAAAGAAGCCATTTAAAACCACTTGCGGCTTTAGGTTTGATCTTAAGTAGAATCTGAACAGGTACATTATGAAGTGTAGCTCCATCCCAAAAAAATCTATTTTTAAGCTTTTTGGAGAACATAGGGAGGGGTTATCACCCCTGTAACATTTGCTGTCTTTGCACATCTGTTCAGAACATGTCACCTCACTTTCCGTCCCAATGACAAATGTTTTTGGAAAAGTGGGGTTTTAATTGAAACAAGGATTGGTGATAAAGTATCAGTAGAGGGAGATACCTTTTTCCCAAATTAAATCTAACAGGATAGAATTTCCCTTCCTAGGGGTAGATTTCCTCTCACTTCCTGTTTTCTCTTTCCATTTGCAAGTAGGAGTCGTTTGTAAGTTGGATGTTTGAAAGTAGGGGCCTGGCGTATATACTCTGCAGAAATTTGCCCTATTAGATGTTGGTGTAGCCACAAGACTGGTGGGCACAGGAATGGGCCCTGCTGTGAGTTAATAGATCAAGATTTGTAATTGCATGCACCTGTTGAACAGGGCAGAAAAATTGGGGGTGGTGGACGGTTTTGCCACAAGACTGTAAGCTCTCACAGTTACTCTTGGTGGGCGCAGGAATGGGCCTGCTGTGAGTTATTAGATCAAGATTTGTAATTGCAAGCACCTGATGAACAGGGCAGAAAAATTGGGCCTTTGGCGGTGGTGGTGGACGGTGTTGCCACAAGACTGTAGGCCCTCATAGTTACTCTTGGTGGGCGCAGGAATGGGCCCTGCTGTGAGTTATTAGATCAAGATTTGTAATTGCAAGCACCTGATGAACAGGGCAGAAAAATTGGGCCTTTGGCGGTGGTGGTGGACGGTGTTGCCACAAGACTGCAGGCCCTCATAGTTACTCTTGGTGGGCGCAGGAATGGGCCCTGCTGTGAACTATTAGATCAAGATTTGTAATTACCCGCCCCTGTTAAACAGGGGCTGAAAAATTGTGCCTTAGGCACTGGTGCTGGTGCCACAACACTGCAACCCCTCACAGAGACTGTACTTGGAGCACAGCAGTCACACGTGTTGCGAAGCATTTTTTAAAAAATTGTAAGTACACGCCCCTGTTAAACAGGGGCTGAAAAATTGTGCCTTAGGCACTGGTGCTGGTGCCACAACACTGCAACCCGGCCCTCACAGATACTGTACTTGGAGCACAGCAGTCACACGTGTTGCGAAGCATTTTTTTTTTAAAAAATTGTAAGTACACGCCCCTGTTAAACAGGGGCTGAAAAATTGTGCCTTAGGCACTGGTGCTGGTGCCACAACACTGCAACCCGGCCCTCACAGATACTGTACTTAGAGCACAGCGGTCACACGTGTTGCGAAGCATTTTTTTAAAAAATTGTAAGTACACACCCCTGTTAAACAGGGGCTGAAAAATTGTGCCTTAGGCACTGGTGCCACAACACTGCAACACGGCCCTCACAGAGACTGTACTTGGAGCACAGCAGTCACACGTGTTGCGAAGCATTTTTTTTAAAAATTGTAAGTACACGCCCCTGTTAAACAGGGGCTGAAAAATTGTGCCTTAGGCACTGGTGCTGGTGCCACAACACTGCAACACGGCCCTCACAGAGACTGTACTTGGAGCACAGCAGTCACACGTGTTGCGAAGCATTTTTTTTAAAAATTGTAAGTACACGCCCCTGTTAAACAGGGGCTGAAAAATTGTGCCTTAGGCACTGGTGTGGTGGCATGGATCATTGAGGAGGAGGAAGAGGATAGTCAGTGAACATAAGAGGACAGTCACTCAGCATCAGCATAGGCAGTCTTGAAGGGATGTGACATTAAAAATTATTCGGTTATATCCGCCTCAGGTGCCTGGTAGCTGGTGGTGATCCAAGACTGATTCATTTTGATGAATGTCAGTCGATCAACCGAGGCGGTGGACAGGCGCACCCTATGATCAGTCACAAATCCTCCAGCAGCACTGAATGTGCGTTCGGAAAGAACGCTGGAGGCAGGACAGGCCAGTAGCTCAATTGCATACTGTGCAAGCTCTGGCCAGTGATCCATCCTCAGGACCCAGTAAGCCAGAGGATTTTCGGTGGGAAAGGTGTCCAAGTCTGACCTTGCCCAAGGTATTCCTGCACCATGTATATCAGACGCTGGCGATGGTTGCTGGAACCGATCATACCTTGGGGCTGCGGACTAAAAAATTGTCTGAACGCATCGGTCAGACGTCCACCTTCCCCACCGCTCCTTCTGCCACTGACCGAAGCCTCAGCAACTCGTCGCCCAGGACCAGGAGTTTGTAGCCTCCCAGTTTCTGGGAACGCGTTGCACAGACCTTTCTGCAAGGCCTCCCTGAGATGTCTCATCCTCTGCTCCCTCTGCGACGGCAAGATAAGGTCCGCAACCTTACCCTTGTACCGCGGATCAAGGAGAGTGGCCAGCCAGTAATGGTCCCTCTCCTTGATCCGAAGAACACGAGGATCCTTCCGCAGGCTTTGCAGGATCAGGGAGGCCATGCAGCGTAGGTTAGCTGAGGCATTCGGTCCGGAGTCTTCTGGGTCACTGAGGATGACATGATCGCCAGCCACCTCCTCCCAGCCACGTACAAGTCCACTGGCTTGTTGGGACTGTACATCATCCCTAAAAGACTGCTGCTGCTGATGCTGAGTGCCAGGCTCCACCTCCATGCTCACACAATCCTCCTCCTCCTCCTCCTCCTCCTCATCCTCTTCCTGTGTGATGGGTGGGACAGAAGGAACACTGTCCGGATAAAGGGGGCCTTGAGAGGCAAGGAAGTCCTCCTCTTCCTGCCTCTGTTCTGCCTCAAGTGCCCTGTCCATTATCCCACGCAGCGTATGCTCCAACAGGTGGACAAGAGGGACAGTGTCACTGATGCATGCACTGTCACTGCTCACCATCCTCGTGGCCTCCTCAAATGGTGAGAGGACAGTGCATGCATCCCTGATCATGCTCCACTGACGTGGGGAAAAAAAACCAAGCTCCCCTGACCCTGTCCTGGTGCCGTAGTCGCAAAGGTACTCATTGATGGCCCTCTGCTGCGTGTGCAGTCGCTGCAGCATGGCCAACGTTGAGTTCCACCTGGTGGGCATGTCAGATATTAGGCGGTTCTTGGGCAGGTTCAGCTCCTTTTGCAGCTCAGTCAGCCGAGCACTGGCATTATAAGATCGGCGGAAATGCACACAGACTTTCCTGGCCTGCCTCAGGACATCCTGTAAGCCTGGGAACCTGCCCAAGAACCGCTGCACCACCAGGTTGAGGACGTGAGCCATGCAGGGCACATGGGTGAGCTGCCCCTGTCGCAGGGCGGAGAGGAGGTTGGTGCCATTGTCAGAAACGACCATTCCTGGCTTAAGCTGACGTGGCGTCAACCACCTCTCGGCCTGCCCCTGCAGAGCTGCCAGAACCTCTGGCCCAGTGTGGCTCCTGTCCCCCAAACACACCAGCGCAAGCACGGCATGGCATCTTTTTGCCTGCGTACTTGCGTAGCCCCTTGTACGCCTACGGAGCACCGCTGGTTCCAAGGACAGAGCACTGGAGGAAGAAGAAGAGGAGGGGGTGGAGGAGAGAGGTGTGTCACAACCAGTAGCAGTAGTCGCGTTTTGGAGGCGTGGTGGCGGAACAACCTCCAACACTACTGCACCTTGTCCTGCATCCCTCCCAGCTGCCAATAGAGTGACCCAATGGGCCGTGAAAGAAAGGTACCGTCCCTGTCCATGCCTGCTGGACCATGAGTCAGCGGTAATATGCACCTTACCGCTGACCGCCCTGTCCAGCGAGGCATGGACATTGCCCTCCACATGCCGGTAGAGAGACGGAATCGCCTTCCGCGAGAAAAAGTGGCGTTTGGGAACCTGCCACTGAGGAACCGCACATTGAACAAACTCACGGAAGGGGGCCGAGTCTACCAACTGAAAAGGCAGCAGTTGAAGTGCTAGCAATTTAGCAAGGCTAGCATTCAACCGCTGGGCATGTGGATGGCTGGGAGTGTACTTCTTTCTACGGTCCAGCAGCTGGGGCAGGGAAATTTGCCTGCTGCATTCGGACGTCGGTGTACTGCAAGTACTTGGTTGTGACACACCGAATTCTACACCTTCAGTCCTCTCAGAGCAGCTTTCAGAGAGGACTGAAGGTGTAGTGGGGATGGAGATCCCAGCTGAGGAGGAGCAAGGAGAGGTCCGCTTAGTTCTTTGGTGTGGGTCTTTTATGTGTGCCTGCCAACGAGCTGCATGGCAGGTCGCCATATGTCTGGTCATGCTTGTCGTGCCCAAGCGGCTGATGTTTTGGCCACGCGAGATACGCTTGAGACAAATATTGCAAATAGCAGTGGTGCGATCTGCTGCACTCGTCTCAAAAAAGGCCCACACCAAAGAACTTTTCTGATAACGTGCAGAGGCAGCGCCCTGCACAGGCGGAGCTCTGCGGTGTTGTACAGTTGCTGTGCTGGCCTCTACCTGGCCTCCAGGGGGCATCCTGCCTCGTTGGACATGTGACGCCGCATCCTCCTCCTCCTCGTCCTCCTCCTCATCCTCTCTCCCTTGAGGCACCCACGTGGAGTCAGTGACCTCATCATCCCCTCCCTCTTCACCACTAGAGCAAACCTGGCAGTAAGCTGCAGCTGGTGGAACTGTACTGCCAGATTCCTCAAGCTGGGTATCGTCATCCGAGCCTTCGAATCGTTGGGCATCCTCCTGGAGCATGTACCCAACACTGTGCTCAAAGAGTTCGGGGGACTCCTCAGGAGGACATGGTGGGTCTAGGGAAGGGGTGGCTGATGATGCTCTGTCAGTACCCTGAGCCTGGGTGAGAGAGGATGAGGAGGATGAGGAGGGCTTGGTCATCCATTCTACCAAGCCTTCAGCATGATGCGGCTCCACATGTCCAGCTGCCGAAAACAAAGACGCGCGTGTCCCATGGCCACGTGCTGATGACGATGCACGACCACGTCCACGTCCACGGCCACGTCCACTAGAAACAGAGCCTGCCTGCCCTGTGTTCTTGGCTCTGCACGCTCTGCCTCCCCTTGGCGGTCTTCCAGCCATTGTAGTCGGTAGTCCTGTGGGTGCTGCTGAGAAGAAAATATAGGAGCTCTGTGTGATGCCACTAACACACTAGAAGTCCTATGGGTGCTTCTGCAAAGAAAATAGAGGAGCTCTGTGTGATGCCACTAACACACTAGAAGTCCTGTGGGTGCTGCTGAGAAGAATATATAGGAGCTCTGTGTGATGCCACTAACACACTAGAAGTCCTGTGGGTGCTGCTGAGAAGAATATATAGGAGCTCTGTGTGATGCCACTAACACACTAGAAGTCCTATGGGTGCTTCTGCAAAGAAAATAGAGGAGCTCTGTGTGATGCCACTAACACACTAGAAGTCCTGTGGGTGCTGCTGAGAAGAATATATAGGAGCTCTGTGTGATGCCACTAACACACTAGAAGTCCTGTGGGTGCTGCTGAGAAGAATATATAGGAGCTCTGTGTGATGCCACTAACACACTAGAAGTCCTATGGGTGCTTCTGCAAAGAAAATAGAGGAGCTCTGTGTGATGCCACTAACACACTAGAAGTCCTGTGGGTGCTTATGCAAAGAAAATAGAGGAGCTCTGTGTGATGCCACTAACACACTAGAAGTCCTGTGGGTGCTTATGCAAAGAAAATAGAGGAGCTCTGTGTGATGCCACTAACACACTAGAAGTCCTGTGGGTGCTGCTGAGAAGAATATATAGGAGCTCTGTGTGATGCCACTAACACACTAGAAGTCCTATGGGTGCTTCTGCAAAGAAAATAGAGGAGCTCTGTGTGATGCCACTAACACACTAGAAGTCCTGTGGGTGCTTATGCAAAGAAAATAGAGGAGCTCTGTGTGATGCCACTAACACACTAGAAGTCCTGTGGGTGCTGCTGAGAAGAATATATAGGAGCTCTGTGTGATGCCACTAACACACTAGAAGTCCTGTGGGTGCTGCTGAGAAGAATATATAGGAGCTCTGTGTGATGCCACTAACACACTAGAAGTCCTATGGGTGCTTCTGCAAAGAAAATAGAGGAGCTCTGTGTGATGCCACTAACACACTAGAAGTCCTGTGGGTGCTTATGCAAAGAAAATAGAGGAGCTCTGTGTGATGCCACTAACACACTAGAAGTCCTGTGGGTGCTGCTGAGAAGAATATATAGGAGCTCTGTGTGATGCCACTAACACACTAGAAGTCCTGTGGGTGCTGCTGAGAAGAATATATAGGAGCTCTGTGTGATGCCACTAACACACTAGAAGTCCTATGGGTGCTTCTGCAAAGAAAATAGAGGAGCTCTGTGTGATGCCACTAACACACTAGAAGTCCTGTGGGTGCTTATGCAAAGAAAATAGAGGAGCTCTGTGTGATGCCACTAACACACTAGAAGTCCTGTGGGTGCTTATGCAAAGAAAATAGAGGAGCTCTGTGTGATGCCACTAACACACTAGAAGTCCTGTGGGTGCTGCTGAGAAGAATATATAGGAGCTCTGTGTGATGCCACTAACACACTAGAAGTCCTATGGGTGCTTCTGCAAAGAAAATAGAGGAGCTCTGTGTGATGCCACTAACACACTAGAAGTCCTGTGGGTGCTTATGCAAAGAAAATAGAGGAGCTCTGTGTGATGCCACTAACACACTAGAAGTCCTGTGGGTGCTGCTGAGAAGAATATATAGGAGCTCTGTGTGTGTAATGGGACTAACACACTTCAAGTCCTATAGGTGCTTCTGGGAACAAAATATAGCTCTGTGTGTGTGATGGGACTAACACACTTCAAGTCCTATAGGTGCTTCTGGGAACAAAATATAGCTCTGTGTGTGTGATGGGACTAACACACTTCAAGTCCTATAGGTGCTTCTGGGAAGAAAATATAGCTCTGTGTGTGTAATGGGACTAACACACTTCAAGTCCTATAGGTGCTTCTGGGAAGAAAATATAGCTCTGTGTGTGTAATGGGACTAACACACTTCAAGTCCTATAGGTGCTTCTGGGAAGAAAATATAGCTCTGTGTGTGTGATGGGACTAACACACTTCAAGTCCTATAGGTGCTTCTGGGAACAAAATATAGCTCTGTGTGTGTAATGGGACTAACACACTTCAAGTCCTATAGGTGCTTCTGGGAAGAAAATATAGCTCTGTGTGTGTGATGGGACTAACACACTTCAAGTCCTATAGGTGCTTCTGGGAACAAAATATAGCTCTGTGTGTGTGATGGGACTAACACACTTCAAGTCCTATAGGTGCTTCTGGGAAGAAAATATAGCTCTGTGTGTGTGATGGGACTAACACACTTCAAGTCCTATAGGTGCTTCTGGGAACAAAATATAGCTCTGTGTGTGTGATGGGACTAACACACTTCAAGTCCTATAGGTGCTTCTGGGAAGAAAATATAGCTCTGTGTGTGTAATGGGACTAACACACTTCAAGTCCTATAGGTGCTTCTGGGAAGAAAATATAGCTCTGTGTGTGTGATGGGACTAACACACTTCAAGTCCTATAGGTGCTTCTGGGAAGAAAATATAGCTCTGTGTGTGTGATGGGACTAACACACTTCAAGTCCTATAGGTGCTTCTGGGAACAAAATATAGCTCTGTGTGTGTAATGGGACTAACACACTTCAAGTCCTATAGGTGCTTCTGGGAACAAAATATAGCTCTGTGTGTGTGATGGGACTAACACACTTCAAGTCCTATAGGTGCTTCTGGGAAGAAAATATAGCTCTGTGTGTGTGATGGGACTAACACACTTTAAGTCCTATAGGTGCTTCTGGGAACAAAATATAGCTCTGTGTGTGTGATGGGACTAACACACTTCAAGTCCTATAGGTGCTTCTGGGAAGAAAATATAGCTCTGTGTGTGTGATGGGACTAACACACTTCAAGTCCTATAGGTGCTTCTGGGAACAAAATATAGCTCTGTGTGTGTAATGGGACTAACACACTTCAAGTCCTATAGGTGCTTCTGGGAACAAAATATAGCTCTGTGTGTGTGATGGGACTAACACACTTCAAGTCCTATAGGTGCTTCTGGGAACAAAATATAGCTCTGTGTGTGTAATGGGACTAACACACTTCAAGTCCTATAGGTGCTTCTGGGAACAAAATATAGCTCTGTGTGTGTGATGGGACTAACACACTTCAAGTCCTATAGGTGCTTCTGGGAAGAAAATATAGCTCTGTGTGTGTGATGGGACTAACACACTTCAAGTCCTATAGGTGCTTCTGGGAACAAAATATAGCTCTGTGTGTGTAATGGGACTAACACACTTCAAGTCCTATAGGTGCTTCTGGGAACAAAATATAGCTCTGTGTGTGTGATGGGACTAACACACTTCAAGTCCTATAGGTGCTTCTGGGAACAAAATATAGCTCTGTGTGTGTAATGGGACTAACACACTTCAAGTCCTATAGGTGCTTCTGGGAACAAAATATAGCTCTGTGTGTGTGATGGGACTAACACACTTCAAGTCCTATAGGTGCTTCTGGGAACAAAATATAGCTCTGTGTGTGTGATGGGACTAACCCACTTCAAGTCCTATAGGTGCTTCTGGGAAGAAAATATAGCTCTGTGTGTGTGATGGGACTAACACACTTCAAGTCCTATAGGTGCTTCTGGGAACAAAATATAGCTCTGTGTGTGTGATGGGACTAACACACTTCAAGTCCTATAGGTGCTTCTGGGAAGAAAATATAGCTCTGTGTGTGTAATGGGACTAACACACTTCAAGTCCTATAGGTGCTTCTGGGAACAAAATATAGCTCTGTGTGTGTGATGGGACTAACACACTTCAAGTCCTATAGGTGCTTCTGGGAACAAAATATAGCTCTGTGTGTGTGATGGGACTAACCCACTTCAAGTCCTATAGGTGCTTCTGGGAAGAAAATATAGCTCTGTGTGTGTGATGGGACTAACACACTTCAAGTCCTATAGGTGCTTCTGGGAACAAAATATAGCTCTGTGTGTGTGATGGGACTAACACACTTCAAGTCCTATAGGTGCTTCTGGGAAGAAAATATAGCTCTGTGTGTGTAATGGGACTAACACACTTCAAGTCCTATAGGTGCTTCTGGGAACAAAATATAGCTCTGTGTGTGTGATGGGACTAACACACTTCAAGTCCTATAGGTGCTTCTGGGAACAAAATATAGCTCTGTGTGTGTGATGGGACTAACACACTTATAGTCCTATAGGTGCTTCTGGGAACAAAATATAGCTCTGTGTGTGTGATGGGACTAACACACTTCAAGTCCTATAGGTGCTTCTGGGAAGAAAATATAGCTCTGTGTGTGTGATGGGACTAACACACTTCAAGTCCTATAGGTGCTTCTGGGAACAAAATATAGCTCTGTGTGTGTGATGGGACTAACACACTTCAAGTCCTATAGGTGCTTCTGGGAAGAAAATATAGCTCTGTGTGTGTAATGGGACTAACACACTTCAAGTCCTATAGGTGCTTCTGGGAACAAAATATAGCTCTGTGTGTGTGATGGGACTAACACACTTCAAGTCCTATAGGTGCTTCTGGGAACAAAATATAGCTCTGTGTGTGTAATGGGACTAACACACTTCAAGTCCTATAGGTGCTTCTGGGAAGAAAATATAGCTCTGTGTGTGTAATGGGACTAACACACTTCAAGTCCTATAGGTGCTTCTGGGAAGAAAATATAGCTCTGTGTGTGTAATGGGACTAACACACTTCAAGTCCTATAGGTGCCTCTGGGAACAAAATATAGGAGCTCTGCCTGCCTGCCACGAACACACTACAAGTCCTATAGGTGCTTCTGGTAACAAAATATAGGAGCTCTGCCTGCCTGCCACTAACACACTACAAGTCCTATAGGTGCTTCTGGTAACAAAATATAGGAGCTCTGCCTGCCTGCCACGAACACACTACAAGTCCTATAGGTGCTTCTGGTAACAAAATATAGGAGCTCTGCCTGCCTGCCACTAACACACTACAAGTCCTATAGGTGCTTCTGGTAACAAAATATAGGAGCTCTGCCTGCCTGCCACGAACACACTACAAGTCCTATAGGTGCTTCTGGTAACAAAATATAGGAGCTCTGCCTGCCTGCCACTAACACACTACAAGTCCTATAGGTGCTTCTGGTAACAAAATATAGGAGCTCTGCCTGCCTGCCACGAACACACTGCAAGTCCTATAGGTGCTTCTGGTAACAAAATATAGGAGCTCTGCCTGCCTGCCACGAGCACACTACAAGCCCCTCTTTGTCAATCAATCTTTGTAACTGAATCTATCTAACTCAATCTCTGTAAGTGAATCTCTCTAACTATCTAAATGCAGCAGAGTGTCACAGAAACAGCCTGCTCAATCTGCGCCGGAACAGCATGTGACCGGCGCAGACGGCGTGGCGGCGTTTTATAGGGGGGGCGTGTACTACAGCCCCTGAGCTGTAATTGGCTACAGGCGTCCTGCCTGTAGCCAATTATGGCTCTTCGAGTTTCCGGGGCTGTGATTGGCCAAGCATGCGGGGTCACAGTGCATGCTTGGCCAATCATCAGCCAGCAATGCACTGCGTCGGCCGCGCCGGCCGCAATGCATTGCGGGGCCGCTCGCATCACACGAACGTGATGCGAGCGGCCAAAATAGTTCTGGGCTCGCCGAGCGAGCGAACGCCCGGTGCTCGATGCGAACGTGGGTTCGCATCGAGCACCGGGCCCATCCTTACTTGGCAATTGTATTCACCCTCTTTATAATGAAGCCCATAAAAAGCTCTGGTGCAACCAATTACCTTCAGAAGTCACATAATTAGTGAAATGATGTCCACCTGTGTGCAATCTAAGTGGCACATGATCTGTTATTACATATACACACCTTTTTGAAAGGCCCCAGAGGCTGCAACACCTAAGCAAGAGGCACCACTAACCAAACACTGCCATGAAGACCAAGGAACTCTCCAAACAATAAAGGGACAATGTGAAAGAGAAAACAAAAAGCTGCGCTTAAACCAAACAGTGACTGGAGGATGGAAAACGAACCGAGCAGCAATAGTAGCTCAGGCTAATTTGCTCATCCAACCAGCATATATGAAAGGATAATAAATCCTTAAATGGTGAGTGTAAGAAACAAACTATGGAAATAAAAATAAATAAACAATGTGACTATAACATATACAAGAACTAAATTTAGTCCATAAAATTGATACTTGAATATGAAAAACACCCAGTGGATTGAAATAAATGACTTATAAAGTCAATACATGTGAGTCCATAATAATTGAAGGTAAACAGTTCAAATCAAATCGCAAGATTTGTGAAACATCCGGACCACCAACGCAATGTGTAAGATGTCTGCTTACCGCAACACTATGATCCCCCGTTACAGAGGATCATAGAAAGCATAGATGATAATGCTGTAAAGAAGCCTCCAATAGTACCGCAGTCTGGATAACCAATAGCCGGTATGGGGTGAATATTCCTCACGACATCCAGGCATGAATGGATGATGTGATCTCTCACTAAACGCGTAGGACGGAGCGGCGCGTTGCTGTCACCTACCCATTGAGACTAACCTCACCATCTAGGATTTCGGGCTTTATGTCTTTGTGCAACCGGCCGGTGCACTGGATTACATGCCTTTTTTTCTGATTTTAATGTAAGTGTTTTTTATCTATTTTAAATAAAGGAAAAATGTTTTGGTAATGCACTATGGGAGCATCTCTTCTTTTTACATGATATGCATCTCTGGGTCTGTGGAATAACACCTATCCTTGTAATATATCGGGTTTTGCTTGGAGTCGTGAGGAATATTCACCCCATACCGGCTATTAGTTATCCAGACTGCGGTACTATTGGAGGCTTCTTTACAGCATTATCATCTATGCTTTCTATGATCCTCTGTAACAGGGGATCATAGTGTTGCGGTAAGCAGACATCTTACACATTGCGGTGGGGGTCGGATGTTTCACAAAACTTGCGATTTGATTTGAACTGTTTACCTTCAATTATTATGGACTCACATGTATTGACTTTATAAGTCATTTATTTCAATTCACTGGGTGTTTTTCATATTCAAGTATCAATTTTATGGACTAAATTTAGTTCTTGTATATGTTATAGTCACATTGTTTATTTATTTTTATTTCCATAGTTTTTCTCTTACACTCACCATTTAAGGATTTATTATCCTTTCATATATGCTGGTTGGATGAGCAAATTAGCCTGAGCTACTATTGCTGCTTTGTTCGTTTTCCATACTCCAGTCACTGTTTGGTTTAAGCGCAGCTTTTTGTTTTCTCTTTCACATTTTATTGCTGTCATATAACACGGCTAGAGTTGCTGCTACCTTTAGATCTTGATTGACCTTACTGTATCTGGTGGGGATACATCCATTTATTTAGAGCCTTAGCGCAGTTTCTTCCTTTGTTTTTCAATAAAGGGACAATGTTGTTGAGAAGTACAAGTCAGGGTTAGGTTATAAAAAAATATCCAAATCTTTGATGATCCCTAGGAGCACCATCAAATCTATCATAACCAAATGAAAAGAACATGTCACAACAGAAAACCTGCCAAGAGACGGCTGCACACCAAAACTTATGGACTGGGCAAGGAGGGTATTAATCAGAGAGGCAGCACAGAGACCTAAGGTAACCCTGGAGGAGCCGCAGAGTTCCACAGCAGTGACATGATTATCTACACATAGGACTACAATAAGCTGTATGCTCCATAGAGTTGGGTTTTATGGCCAGAAGAAAGCCATTACTTTCAGCAAAAAACAAAATGGCACATATTGAGTTTGCGAAAAGGCATGTGGGAGACTCCCAAAATGTATGAAGGAAGGTGCTCTGATCTGATGAGACTAAAATTTAACTTTTTGGCCATCAAAGAAAACGCTATGTCTGGTGCAAACCCAACACATCACATCACCCAAAGAACACCATCCCCACAGTGAAACATGGTGGTGGCAGCATCATGCTGTGGGGATGTTTTTCAGCAGTAGGGACTGGGAAACTGGTCAGAGTTGAGGAAAAGATGGATGGTGCTAAATACAGGGATATTATTTAGCAAAGCCTGTGATCTTAGGCTAGGACGGAGTTTCACCTTCCAGCAGGACAATGACCCCAAACACACTGCTAAAGCAACACTTGAGTGGTTTAAGGGGAAACATGTAAATGTGTTGGAATGGCCTAGTCAAAGCCCAGACCTCAATCCAATAGAAAATCTGTTATCAGACTTAAAGATTGCTGTTCACAACTGCAAACCATCCAACTTGAAGTAGCTGGAGCCGTTTTGCAAGGAGGAATGGGCAAAAATCCCAGTGGTAGGATGTGGCAATCTCATAGAGACTTATCCAAAGCGACTTGGAGCTTTGATAGCCGCAAAAGGGGGCTCTACAAAGTATTGACTTTAGGGGGGTGAATAGTTATGCATATTGACTTTTTCTTATATCTTTCCTATTTGTTGTTTGCTTCACAAAAACAAAACATCTTTAAAGTTGTGGGCGTGTTCTGTAAATTAAATTATGCAAATCCTCAAACAATCCATCTTAATTTCAGGTTGCGAGGCAACAAAACACGAAAAATGCCAAAGGGGGTGAATACTTTTGCAAGGCACTGTAGATATAAAAAAAGAAAAGAAGAGAAATTCAGGCAGAAGAATGCAAAAGAGGGGAAATAAGTTTGCGTTTCTCCACTGTGCAGGCCCTCAAACTACCTAAAGAAGCAAATGGTCAATAACAAACCTGGGGGTTCACTGGGGTAAGACTTCTTGTGAATGTCAGAGCTCCCAAGCCTGGTTATGTCTCTCCAATGTATCCCCAAGTCGAACAGTCAACATTTCCATTTAAGTACTATTAAATATTTAGCTGCTGTGGATATATGCCACATCAGCTTCTTATGTGGTTTGGAAAGATTCTGAGTGAGTGTCAGGAACCATGAATCAGACAGAAATTCAGTAAAAAATCACACCTTTTAATACAATGGTAAAAATGGTACAGATCAATAAACGTAGTCAGAACGGCCAGTAATCAGGAAAAACAGAGATCATTATAGTCGGAGGCAGAAGAACAGGATCAGGGACCAGAATGGTCGTCAGCCAGGCAAAGTCTTTCACAGGAACACAGCAGAGAATCTCCAGATAAGTTTGACCAAGGCAAAGGCAGGAAAGGAATGAACAAGGCAGTTTAAATAGCCAGAAGGGGCTGACTGTAGGCGGGACTGATGAGTAGATAATGATAACCAGGTGAGCCACTGAGGGATCAATGATTGCTGACAATTATGTGGCAGCTGAGCAGCCTAAACACAGAGAAGGGAGCTGCTAAAAGCCCAGCCCTGACAGTACCCCCTCCTCAACGACCCCTCCCCCTCAGAGAGGCACCAGGTTTGAGGGGAAAACATATTTGGAAAATACGAAGGAGGACAGCAGCATGTACGTCCGAAGATGAGACCCAAGAACATTTCTATGGACCGTACCCTTTGCAATGAGCAAGGGACTATATGGGCCCACAGAACCTATGGGAGTCAATGATCAATTGTATCTCATATTCCTCATGGTTTGCAACCTGAACTCGGCAAGGATGTGGTACTGAGGTGGTGAAACGGTTGCAAACAAGGTTTTAATAAGGGAACATGGAATACATTCGAAATATACATTTTAGAAGGAAGGTCTAATATGTAAGCCACTGGGTTGATCCTACGGAGAATACAGAAAGGCCCAATATACCACTGTGCCAGTTTTAGTGAGGGAACACGGAGTCGGAGGTTACGAGATGACAGCCACACCCTCTCTCCAACCTGGTAAGAAGGGGCAGGTAGGTGTCGGTGGTCAGCATGGAGTCTGTACCTATCACTGGCACATTGCAAGGTCTCTGGGACCTGCACTCAAGTGGAATGGAGATCACAGAGATGCTCCTCTAATGCAGGAATCTTGAGGAACAAATGAGTCAGGCAACATGGATGGTTGGAAACCATAATTCTCCATAAACAGAGACAATTGAGAAGCAGCATTGACAGCACTATTGTGAGAAAACTCTGCTCAAGGTAAGAGGTCTGACCAGTTATTATGGTGATCAGAAATATAGCAATGTAGGAACTGCTCCAAGGCTTGGTTGGCTCGTTCTACGGCCCCATTAGACTGTGGGTGATACGCCGAGAAGGAAAGCTGAATTCCCAATTGTGCACATAAGGTTCACCAAAACCTGGAGGCAAACTGGTACCCCTGTCCGAGATGATCACCTTGGATAGCCCATGAGACCAAAAGATCTCCCGAGTGAAAATGGTAGGTCTGGAGCAAAGCAGTGCAGAGATTCTCGGGGACAAAGCAGCTGTCACAAGGTTTTTCAGAAAGGAGAATGGATCTAAGCAGCAATAATTCTGTCACCCAAAGGTGAAGGAAGACTAGTGCGAATAGAGGCTATAATGTGATATGGAGGTATCACAGGATTAGGAATCGACTCCATCTTGGAGGAGGAGGAAAACTGTCATGCATCAGCCCTTACGTTCTTAGTACTGGGTAAGACTATGTAATGAAGCTTGACAGAAAAACAGCCCATCGTGCCCTTCTGGGAGATAAGCATTTAGCCTAAGACAAGAATGTGAGATTTCTGTGGTCAGTCAAAATGAGGACCGGCACAGTGGTACCCTCGAGGAGATGCCTCTATTCTTTAAGAGATAAAATCAAAGCTAGCAATTATCTGTCCCCAATCTCGTAATTGCATTCTGCAGGAGACAATTTCTTAGAAAAGTAGCCACAAGGATGCATAGCGTTCTCAGAGGTAGGATGTGTAGGCAGAAGTGCGCCTACTCCAGTTTCAGATTCATCAACCTCAAGAATGAAGGGTAACATAGGATCAGGATGTGCCAGCACAGGAGATGAAACAAAGGCAGCCTTGAGAGACTCAATGGCCTTAATGGAATCCGGAGACCAATTCTGTGAGTTGCCATGCTTCCATGTCATATCAGTCAGGGGTTTAACCAGAGAAGAGAAGTTATGAATAAACTAATAAATAATAATAATTGGCAAAGAAAAGAAAACATTGTAGTGGACATAGACCTACAGGTCAAGGCCACTGTAGAGGTGGAGATAGTTTCTCTGGGTCCATCGAAAAACCGGCAGTAAAAAATACATAACCTAGAAATGTATCCTGTTCATGATGGAACTCGCACTTCTCCAACTTACAATACAGGTTAGACATGAACTACTCCATTATGATACCATGCAACACCTATTGTGGTAATGGACTGTCTCAATATCCAGAAATTGGAAACATATAAAGTAAAATTAAGTATAATTTATTAGAAAAATACATAGAAAATTTATTTACAGCAAGCCAATCTAGGTATTGGTGTAGCAAAATTACATATACAAAAAAATTATATTTTACAAAGGTCTACACCCCCATTGTTAGGAGTGTAGGGATGAGTGTAGATGCAGATTATTTCCTCTACTAGTTTTGCGACTATGTCGCTTCCTCAGGAGGTGTCAAAGCATCTAGAGCAGAAAGATACAATCTCAAAGTTACATACATACATTTTGTGGAACAACAACATTTAAAGCAATCACTTTTTAGTGAGTCGGCAACATAGTCCTCCATGGCTTTAGCCTCAAAGACAGACAAAGGCCCGACCACGAGGCGGAAAGGCAACAGGTCGAAGATCAATTTTGCAATCAAATGACCGGTGTGGAGTCAAACTACTGGGTTGACCTTTGTCAAAGACATTGCTAAATTTGCGGTACTCCTCTGTCAAGGAGGAGAGTAAAGAGGTGCACAAGACCTTAACCACTTTCAAGTTTTACTGCATTTTGACGACCAAGAAAGAACCTCAGCACAATGCCAATCAAAAGAGGGGTTGTGCCTTTGTAACCAAGGCTAACCAAGGATAAAGTGAGGAAATAACTTGAAATTGGATTATCTCATGGTGAAGAGCCCCTACAGCCATGGTCAATGGAGCAGTCTCATGAGTTACATGGACAGGCCGTAAAGGTCTCCCATTAATGGCCTCAATGGCAAGTGGAGTGGCACAAAGCTGCAGCGAATCGACTGCTTAGACACAAAGGCTATGAACAGGCCTGCATCCCCAGAGTCGATTAGAGCCTGTGTATCAATGGATGACTCAGACCAAGAAAGGGTAACCAGAACTATAGGCTTATCCTGCAGGATAACTGGGGACGCAACAATACCACCTAAGGTCTGTCCCCTACAGGACCTCAGGTGTGGGCGTTTTCCTGGACGGGTAGGACAAGACTTCAATAAGGGACCTGCCTGGCCACAATAAAGGCACAATCTCTACCTCCTCCTAAAGACCCTCTCCTCTGCAGAGAGACGTGTGAAGCCTATCTGCATGGACTCTACTTCGCTGGCGTATTTGGTACCGGGCACATGGGAGGTGAGGGAGGAAAGGGTGGGAATGCAAAGCTCAAAGCCAAACGTACAGGAGGCTTCTGCAAGTGCTTCTTAAAGGAAGGTCTCTCTCGTCTGGAGTCAATGAGAATGGCAAATGTGATTAACTTCTCCAGATCCGTAGGTATGTCTCGGGCTGCTATTTCATCTTTAATTTTATCTGAGAGACCATGAGAAAAAGCAGCCACAAGGGCCTCTTTGTTCCAAGTGACCTTTGCTGCCAGAGTACGTGATTCAATGGTTTAATCTGCAACAGTTCTCATACTCTGTTTAATGGACATGAGGCTCTTGGCAGAAGAAGTGGAGCGAGTGGGAACGTCAAATACGCTTTTAAAGGAAGCCACAAACTCTGGGTAACTCAGGACAATGGGTTTTTGTCTCTCCCATAGAGGGTTTGCCCAGGCCAAGGCTCTATGAAAAAGCAAAGAAATAATGAGGCCTACTTTGCTTCTGTCCATGGGGAACGCCTGGCGCAGCATCTCAAAGTATATCTCAACCTGGTTGAGAAACCCTTTGCATTGAACTGGATCACCCACAAATCACTGGGGAAGCAGAGTGGAACCAGACAAACCAGACAGGTGAGCCACTGAGGGATCAATGTTTGCTAACAGTTATCTGGCAGCTGAGCAGCCTGAGCATAGAGAAGGGAGCTGCTAAGAGTCCAGCCCTGACAGTGAGCAATCCTAGCAAAAATAGTTTAGGGGTGAAAGGAAACGTGAAGTCAAATAGACATTGCAGCATTTGGTAAACTGCTGACCAATAAGGTACAATTCAAGGACAAATCCAGTATATGTAAATATAAGGGAGCCCTTAGCGCATTGACAGGGGTACTGGCTGTAGGGTGTATACTATGCAAAAATTCCATAATGAGATACCAGAAATACTATTTCCCCATAATATTTTCCCATTTGAGCATATACAATGCCTTGAAAAAGTATTCATAACCCTTGAAATTGTCCACATGTTGACATGACATAAATGTATTTTATTGGGATTTTATGTGATAGACCAACACAAATTGGCACATTGTGAAGTGGAAGGAAAATGGTTTTCAATTTTTTTTACAAATAAATATGTGAAAAGTGTGGCTTGCATTTGTATTCATTCATTGTAGAACCACCTTTCACTGCAATTACAGTTACAAGTCTTTTTGGGTATGTCTCTACCAGATTTCCACATCCAGAGAGTGACATTTTTGCAAAATAGCTCCATCTCTGTCAGATTGGATGGAGAGCATCTGTGAACAGCAATTTTCAAGTCTTGCTACAGATTCTCAATTGGATTTAGGTCTGGATTTTAACACATTAATATGCTTTGATCTAAGCCATTCCATTGTAGCTTTGGTTGTATGTTTAGGGTCGTTATCCTGCTGGAAGGTAAACTCCCGCCCCAGTCTCAAGCCTTTTGCAGACTAACAGGTTTTCTTTTAAGATTGCCCTGTGTCTCTTCTGGTTCCGGCGCCACATGGACTAGCTGAGTCTCCCTCAGTTCTTGCAGCACGACCCAAAAATCGGCATATAAATACTTGCCCGACCCCTCTGGCCCCCGGAAACCACCTTGGACACCCCCTCCGTGGCCTGCCGAACAGCTGCATACCGCTGACGTGGTCCCGAATGCGGCCGCAAATCCTCCT
This sequence comes from Lithobates sylvaticus, assembly GCA_028564925.1. Lineage (NCBI taxonomy): Eukaryota > Metazoa > Chordata > Amphibia > Anura > Ranidae > Lithobates > Lithobates sylvaticus. Next base: position 320,804,955 of record CM053028.1, on the reverse strand, counting down.
CCGGCCAGGCTGAAAATCGAGCCCCCGGCTTCGGCCTTCACGGGCGCTCCCGCTCCGCTACGCGGTCTGTTTACAGTGCACCACCACCTCCCACGCCGCCTGCAGCCTTACTGGGTGCCCTCCACCCTCCATCAGACTGATCTTTGTCTGCTGACTGGCCAACGACTAAGTAAGGCCGCCACATCCCTCCCGCCATAGAGGCAAATTGAGGCCCTGGACTCAGCCTACACTTACAGCACAATGCTCACAGGGGGCTGGAAACACCGCCCCCACCTCTCCCCCCCAGCTGCCAGCAACCCCTGGGGGACCCTCCACTCTCTCCATGAACCGCTTTGTGGAGAAAACTGGCCCACGTTCCCTCAAAGCCGCACTGGTGCATCAGGCCCAGTCGCAACTGGAGGCCCCAGCCTCAGCCTCCCTGACCAACGTGGGGGACATGGAGGTGACCATTCACAATCACACTGCACCCCCCTCCCCAATCCAGACCCCTCTCCCCCCACATCACAGGGCAGCACAGTGGTGTAGTGGTTAGCACTTTCACCTAGCAGTAATAGGATCGCTGGTTCAAATCCCGACCACGACACCTTCTGCCTGGAGTTTGCATGTTCTCCCTGTGCCTGTGTGGGTTTCCTCCGGGTACTCCGGTTTCCTCCCACACTCCAAAGACATGCTGGTAGGTTAATTAGATCCTGTCGATAAAATTGGCCAAATATGTGTATGTTGTATGTGTATGTGTTTGTAAGCGTGTCAGGACCCCACATGGCAAGGACCGCACTATACCACAGATGGACACCAGTGGCAAAAAGTGCCCTGAGGCGATTCAGTTCGCATAGGTTGCGCTATACAAGTCATTCATTCATTTTAAAAACTGAAGTTTTTTCGGGAGCAGTGATTTTAATAATGCTTAAAGTGAAACAATAAAAGTGAAATATTCCTTTACCTGGGGGGTGTCTATAGTATGCCTGTAAAGTGGCGCACGTTTCCCGTGTTTAGAACATTCCCTGCACAAAATGACATTTCTAAAGGAAAAAAAGTAATTTAAAAGTACTCGCGGCTATAATGAATTGTCGGTCCCGGCAATAAAGATAAAAGAAGTCATTGAAAAAAATGGCATGGGATCCCCCCAGTCCATTATCGTTCCCTTTGGGTCTGGTATGAATATTAAGGGGAACCCCGAACCAAAATAAATAAAATTGCGTGAGGGTCCCCCAAAATTCCATACTAGGCCCTTCAGGTCTGGTATGGATATTAAGGGGAACCCCGTGACAAAATAAAAAAAATGGTGTGGGGTTCCCCTCAAAATCCATACCAGGCCCTTATCCAAGCACGCAACCTGGCAGGCCACAGGAAACCATAACAGGCCACATGGTACCCCCCCAAAGCACCTTGTCCCCATTTTGATGGGGACAAGGGCCTCATCCCCACAACCCTTGCCCGGTGGTTGTGGGGGTCTGCGGGTGGGGGGCTTATAAGAATCCGGAAGCCCCCTTTAACAAGGGGACCCCCAGATCCCGGCACCCCCCTGTGTGAAATGGTAACGGGTACCAATGTACCCCTACCATTTCACAAAAAAAGTGTCAAAATGGTAAAAAGGACAAGACAAGGCTTAGGACAAGTTCTTTATTAAAAAATAAAATGTCCCACAAAGTGCATTCATCCTCTTCTCTCGCTCTGCGGAGCGAAAAAAATTAAATAAATAAAAAGCTGTGACCGACCCGTCTCCATGGGAGGCTCCCGCCGTATGACGCGTCTTCGCTTTGACAGTTCTTTTATAACTGAGGGCGGGGCCACGCAGTGACGTCTCAGGGTTATGGGGACTTCCCAATGGATTTCTCAGGGTGTCAAGGGTGGGCAGGGCCACCCGTTTACGTAATCGGGTCCGATGAAGTCACGTGACAGTGACGATACACGTTGGACATAGGACACCGGAAGTGACATTCACAGCGCAAGCTCACTGCTCGTTTGGAATACATTTCATACACTGTTTTTATCTGAATGTGAGTACCTGACTGTTTGCTTTATGTTGAATAAACACACCTAGTTTAAACATACTACACCAGAGAGCCTCTTCTGTATTTCTCTACCCTATTTTCGGTTATGTCTACCTGGAGCGGTTACCTCACTGTCCACCTATCCCTGGAGAAAGTTTTAACTAGCCTGGTGCCACACACACTGGAAAACCCCTCAGGAGGAATGAATGGGAGACCCCCTTCCTGCCCCAGAGTGACCCCTTTGAATGCTGCTTACCTTGCAGCAGTAAGATAATAAGCTAGTACATCTGCGGGGATCATTTACACTGAAGATTCTTTTAAAGTCACAACGTCACTTGTTGATGTTATTTGGCACCTTATGGTCTGCACTCTGCACCTTTTCTCGGTTGGAAGATTGCATTACTTCCGGACTGTGTTGCATTTGCACCATTTGCACCATTTGCACCTTTCATATATTTGGACATTGATGTAGTTCTATTTACCATTCATTGGTTCCTTTGTGACTTTTTTAGTATTTATAGACTATAGTCACTTTCATTTGCACTTTTGCATTTTTATGTATCTGAATACTGTTGTATTTATTGTGACTCTTTTAGTATTTATACACCAGGTCACTTTATTTGCACTTTTTCACTTTATGCATCACCTGTTCACAATTTTATCTCTTGGCAAATCTGTTTGATGTATAGTATAATTTTAATTTTGGCGCTGTCATTTTACATTTTATATTGCAGCGCAACACCATCTTTTGGCTGTCTGTAAGGGTTTCCTATACACTTGGCATGCTTCTATACCAGTCATGACCCAGAAATAAAGCCTGACGCTACTTTTTTGTATAAATACAAATAATACCCACAGCTTCCTCTGTGGTTAACAGTGACTCTGCTATACTTTAGGCTCAACCAAACAGTGCCAAACAGGGTTACACTGTGGGGGACATGTAGTAAAATAATTCTCCACATAGTGTAAAATCATAAAACCAAACTAATTTAATGATTACAATTACACTTACATTGATTAGCTGGTACAAAAGCATGTAAAACACCAGGAAACAAACTTACTACAGAAACCAAAATGGGCGACGGCCGGCTGTGCATGCGTGGTACTACAGAAACCAAAATGGCAGACAGCCGGCTGTGTATGCATGGTATCGTGTGTGCGTGGCTCCTCCCTGTGCATTTAATTACATATAACGTCATCAGGTTGCCCATATGGACCACCCTTATTAGGTGGTCACATTTTATCTTGTAAGCCTAGCATGAGAGTCGATGGTGTCACCTTGGCTACAATTAATTGCAACACCATGTGGGAGTATAAACCTTGACATATTAAAATTTCCTTCTTTTTTGGACTTTTGGTCACTTTCTTTATCTTGTATATCAATATTTAAAGCCTACTTTATCTTTAAGAATAAAATTATAGATGTACAGATTTTTGCAGGAAAAAATTTACATTTATAATTTTTTTCCACAGGAGCCTGCAAAGCATTGCACCCAAGATCAGTGGATCACCAAGAAAATCAGTGAACATCCAAGCAGCTAGCATTTACAAAAGTGAGCAATAACAACACATGAATTTCTCTCTCCGAATCTACCTTTTTGCTGGAGGACAAGGTACAAGTGATAAAAGAGGACAGGCGCTCCTTGCTTAGAAATGTAGAAAAAATAAGAAAAAAAATATGCAAGCCAAGTCCTGCCTTTTTATACAAAATGGCTATCATAATCAGTTGTTGGCTTAAACATTAACATATACTGCAAGTGGGCAGTAGGTACAGGCACAATCATATGAAAGACTTCTTCCAGGTTTGAGCTGTGCATACCCACACCCCCTGCCGACCTTTGCTGTGATTGGACACAAACAGTGATCTGTCTATTTCTTCTCCCTGAAAAGCAGGGAGAAAATTTAGCCTGATCAAAAAGTAAAACAGCACACATTACACAGATTACATATTTTTAGGTAAACTGCTACTCCTTGATTGCCCATAGATTTTAACTCCTTTCCAGCCAGTGTCATTAGTACAGTGTCAGTGTACAATATTATAACTGATCACTGTAGTAGTGTCACTAGCAATGTCAGTGACCCTATCAGTCTGTTAGCACCAGATTGCCCACCAACCTATCACAGTTCCACTATAAATCGCTGAATTATAGTATATTCTATTATATTAGTATATTTTTTATACTATATAGAATATAGTATAGTATATATAACATAGTCTGTAGGTGCTATAACTTTCACACAAATCAATTAATATACACATATTGGGATTTTTTTCCCACCAAAGTCATGTAGCAGAATATATTTTGGCCTTAATTTAGGAAGAAATTATATTTTCTGTTTCATAAAATTTTTATTGATCAGGCAAATTATCAAGATACAAATCAATGCAAGAAAAATGAATATAATTTGGGCATAATTTACAACATTAATCAAGAAATTCTATTTTTATTTTTTTTTTATTGGATATGTTTTGTAACAAAATGTATAAAATAATGTTTTTTGTTTTTTTTTCAATTATTTTTTGTTTATATTCCCAAAAATAAAGAGCCCATTGTGATCAAATAGAATCAAAAGAAAGATCTATTTGTGTGAAAAAAGAGCACAGGGAGTGTGGTGGAGAGCACAGGGAAGGCAGTGGAGAGCATGGGGGGAGGTGGAGAGCCCAGGGGGCCTGGTGGAGAGCATGGGGGGAGATGGAAAGCACAGGGAGGGTGGTGGAGAGCACAGGGAGGGCGGTGGAGAGCATGGGGGAGGTGGAGAACACAGGGGGGCTGGTGGAGAGCATGGGGGGAGGTGGAGAGCACAGGGGGGCTGGTGGAGAGCAAGGGGGCGATAGAGAGCACAGGAAGGGCAGCATAGAGCATGGGGGAGATGGAGAGCACAGGGAGGGTGGTGGAGAGCACAGGGAGGGCGGTGGAGAGCACAGGGGGGCTGGAGGAGCGCATGGGGGAGATGGAGAGCACAGGGAGAGCGGTGGAGAGCACAGGGGGCTGGTGGAGGGCATGGGGGGAGATGGAGAGCACAGAGAGGGCAGCAGAGAGCATGGGGGAAGATAGAGAGCACAGGGAGGGCGGTGGAGAACACAGGCGGGCTGGTGGAGAGCATGGGGGAGATTGAGAGCACAGGGAGGGCGGCGGAGAGCATGGGGGGAGGTGGAGAGCACAGGGAGGGTGTCAGAGAGCATGAGGGGAGGTGGAGAACACAGGGGGCGTGGTGGAGAGCATGGGGGAGGTAGAGAGCACAGGGGGGCTGGTGGAGAGCACAAGGGGGGTGTGGAGAGCACAGGGGGGAAGCGGAGAGCGTGGGGGGATATGAACAGCACAGGGGGGTGAGCGCAGAGCATGGGGGGTGGCAGAGAGCACTGGGTGGCAGAGAGCACAGGGGAGGTGGGGCGCACTGGGGGGGGGTGGCAGAGAGCATGGGGGGTGGCAGAGAGCATGGGGGAGGTGGAGCGCACTGGGGGGGTGGCAGAAATTATAAGTGGTGGGGGCGGCTGCATATAGAACAATCATTCTCTCAATCAGGAGGAAGATGGAGAGAATGATTGTTCTATATGCAGCCGCCCACCACCGCTCCTCCTATCCAGGTAACAGGGGAATGAGCGCAGGGCACGGGGCTGCACTGCCGTTTTCTGTTATCCGGCTTCAAATTGTCAGGACTCAGCAGCAGGTGTCTGCTCTGGCTCCTCCCCTTCACAGTCACGCCCCCTGGTACCAATGGCTGACCTATACGGGCAGCCGCGGAGAGGCCAAAGTCTTCTGATCTAGCTCCATTATGTTTTCCACCTTGTGGTGCTTTCTTACAACTGAATATGTACTCAGTTGCAGTGGCGGCTGGTGGAGTTTTAGGATGGGGGGACCAGACCCGCCCTTCCTTTTTGACCCCTCCCGCTTGGTGATGAGTCCCCCACCAGGATGACACCCCAGTTTAAAGTCCACAAGCTAAACACACAAAGTCATGAACTAATCTCAAGCACTCTTCCCTGTGATATCTAGCAGAGCAGCAATAGTAATACTGTAATAGACTTGTGTACAAGACAGTGCACTGTGCAGCCCACCAGCTGACTCAGAGAGGCACTGCTCAGGCCTTGCGTTCCATCCACTGTGGGAAACTGGAAGTGACACCGTGGTTCCGCTAGAAGCACCACCCTACATCCTACGGATCACACCAATCACGAACCACCACATGGTGGAGCAATGGGCCCTGAGGACACTCAAAGGGAAGCCAATGAAGCTTCTCAGCTGCAATCACATAATTGCAAAGACGTCATGCTTCCCATAGACACCTATGTGCTGGGTGTCCCGTACACAGTTAAAGTGCACCCCAAAAAATGTATTAATGTGCTTAAAAAAAAAAAAACATTTGGAGAAAAAATTTGACGTCACTTCCCTTGGCCCAGGAAGGGAGATCGCCTCTCCCCCTCCCTCTTGTCAATCATCTGGGACACGTGACCGGTCCCAGATGATTGCGCTGCCAGTGATGGCGCGGCTCGCGCATTCGCAGTGGGTGCCCAGCTATGAAGCCACAGCCGGGTGCCCACAGTTAAAATGCCAGCTCCGCCAAGCGAAGGGGGGGGCGAGCGGCGCTTCGATCCCCCACATCGCTGGACCCTGGGACAGGTAAGTGTCCGATTATTAAAAGTCAGCAGCTGCAGTATTTGTAGCTTCTGACTTTTAATTTTATTTTTTTAAGTGGGAAACCCTGCGTCCCCTATTGACGGTCCACCACTGGTACTGCCACGTCTATGACCTCCACGACAGTAGTAGTGCAGCTTGGTCATGGGAACAACACACCCTATCCTGAAATAGCGTTGAAGAATCATCATTCACTTGTATACTGTAGCCAAGCCTCAATGGCTTTTAGTGCCTGCCCTCTCTCATTTTGAAAGCTGCTGTATAGGGAGATAAACAAGGCTGATATTAAAGCAGAACTGAAAGTATTTAACAAAAGACTGCAAGCAGGCAGGTTATTATTGCAGAAGAAACATGCAATGAGATGACTGACTCCTTCCATGCACAGGAGTTACATCAGCACACGCTGGCCAATGGAGATGCTGTAAGATGGGCACTTTGTAAGTTTAGTTCTGTTTTAAAAGACATTTAGGTATTTTCAATAATTACTAATTTTTTACTTTTTTTTATGAACATAGAACTGCATTAGTTTGTGTTTTCTATTTGCCTGAGTTCTGCTTTATTTATAAATAGTTCTGCTGTTTAATATATTCTAGTAATTAAGTAAAAATGTGCCTTTTATAAATCTATCTCTTTCCTATCTTTTTTTTTTTTCTCTTTCCTATCTTTATTAATTTATCTTTGAAAAAATAGCTTTACTAATGGTTCACCTCAATCTGACAGGAAAACAGATACAACAGATGCAACAACATCAGCTAATCTGTACAACAGCTGTCTGGTTTCTATAAACCTTTCATTTACAGGTATGTTAATGTCATTTAAACATCTAAAATGTTGTATAAGTACATTCATTGATTTATTTTATTCCAGGAGAGCTTACTTGCTAATACATCTACAATACTACAGCATTGTACAGTTACAGGCTCTCACTATGTCTAGTTGGTAGAAGCCAATGCATCTCCCTAAAGGAAATATGATCAGCCTAAAGAAAACTATGCATGCATGTCTCTTCTGGTAATTAAACCCAAGACTTTAAAAACGATTCAGTGAGTGTATATGTGTTTAATGTGACCCTGACACCAATTTAAAAATAAAAAAAATACAATGAAATGTCCCATCATCTCCAGCAGACACATTCTTGGTATCCTCTATTCCTGGTTTCGCAGGGCAGGTGGATGGAACCATAGCACAAAGAGGGAAAAGCAAGCATCAAACACATGCAGTACATGAATGTTGGTTGTTAAGGCTGTAGCTCTGTCAGAGAGGGCAGATTCAAGGAACAGACTGTGGGTCTTAATCCAGTTAATGTCACTGACATACGATGCACATCAGTGGCAGTGGTGGGGGGGAAGACACACTCCCAGCAGCTGCACTCCTCGGAGTGTGTGTAATCTGACAAGCCAACTGCCGGCTTTCAGGTGGATGCAGCTGCTGGATCTTTTCCACACATCCCTGGTACTGAAGGCCCCCCATGCACACACCTGCCATGTTTCTCGGGCCCTGTGCCTACAGGGGAAGCTACAGACAATTTTTTGGGAGGTGCTGTGTTGATGCAGGGAGTAAAAGAAGGAAGCCGGCATGGCCAAAGGTGGGTATGGTCAAGGGTGGGAGTGGCCAAAAAGTTGGTGTTTCTTTACAGCCTGTGGCCTGTAGTGTGTCACTTCCCATTTGTATAGACAAAATAGAGTCTGAGGCACACCAAAGAAAAGAGATTGATGTAGTAAAATAAGCCCAACTGGGGACATCAATAATAATCCACAGCAAGTGTCTGGGTCAAACAAAAGCCTCAGTAAGTGCAAGGGCCAGCAATGACAACACCCAGCATGACATAATAATTAACGTCCCCCAGCACAGAACAAAAATGAATGCCCAAAACAGCATAAAAATTTGCCCCAAGCACGGCACAATGATAAAAACCCACGCACGGTACAATAATAAACCACCAGCACTGCACAATAATTACCCAGCAGCATGGCACAATAATAATAACTCAAGCATAGCACAATAATAAAACCCCTGGCACTGCACAATAATTAACCCCAACAATGCACAACAATTAATCCTTTTGCATGGCACATTTAACTCCCAGTATGGCACAATAATAAACCCCCAACATTACAACGTATTTAACCCACAGGAATGTGCATTAATACCCCTGAGAACTAAACAAAATGTAACTCTTAAAATCACATAATTACCTACAAGAGTATAGCAGTCAGTGTGCTCCCTTTGGTCAGTGTGCACTATGTATACTGTTGGTCATTGTGCCCCCTGTATTTGGATGGATAGTGTGCCTCATGTAAATTGGTGGTTATTGTGCCCCCTGTATCTTAGTGGTCAGTGTGCCCTCTGTATACTGGTGGCCATGTGCCCTGTATACTGGTGATCAGTGTGCCCCCTGTATACTGGTTATTAGAGTTGTCCCTAAATACTGGTGGTCAGGGTGCCCACTGTACAATGGTGGTCAGTGTGCCCTGGGCCACATTATAAATCATGGGGCCCCATATAGCCTATCTGACAGGGTTCCCCTTACCTGCTTAGTGTGACAGTCTGTACTAATGTGTGCAATGTACAGCTGCAATATGTAGTATCAGTGCAGAGCAGTACACACAAAGTGCAGTGAGCAGTATGCAGTGTGAGGCAGTGGACAATAGGAAATGGCAGTGTGGAGTGTGTGGTATGTAGTAGTAGGACAATGCATGGCAATGACTGGCACACAAAGAGTAGTATGTAGTACTAAATAAGTAGGGCCATGCACAGTACCTAGTGGCAGTGCAGAGCAGACCAGGAGCTGTATGTGCTGGCAGTGGCAGGGCATTAAGTGAACAGTAGGCTGGAGCAGGATACTGAGTGATATGTAGCTGCAGGACATTTAGGACAGTCAGTGAGCACTGTGTAGGGGGTCAGCCAATTGGCAGTATGAAGTCAGGGCACCCAGTGAGCAGTATGCAGTGCAGACAGCCAGTGAGCAGTATGCAGTGGGGACAGTCAGGAACAGTATTTAGTGGGGTCAGTCAGTGAACAGTATGTAGTGAGGGCAGTCAGTGGACAGTATGCAATGAAGACAGTCAGTGGACAATTTGCAGTTAGGACAGTCAGTGGGCAGTATGATAGGGGGGCAGTCAGTGAGCAGTATGCAGTAAGGGAAGTCAGTGACCAGTATGAAGTGGGGACAATCACTGGACAGTGTCCAGTGAGGACAGTCAGTGTGAAGTATGTAGTGAGGACAGTCAGTGGGCAGTATTTAGTGGGGCAGTCAGTGTGCAGTATTTAGTGGGAGGGCTGGGAGCAGTTCTCCAGTCCTTTTTAGGTAGTGTAATGGACTGAACCAGCACCGGTGGATTATGGAGGGAATCCCTGCAGAGGAAAGGGTAAACCTCTACCCATCAGTCACTTACCGCATGGCTCGAGATAGTAGACTTTTAGGCTTCCATCTTTGATTAGCCTCCTTCCTAGTTTCAGCTGCTCGATTACCCCCACCCCCATCCCATCCATCAACCCGACAGCTGAGAGACAGTCTCTGCCATCTTTCATCCTCAGGATCCTGTATATGGGGCACTAAAGAGACACTGAAGCATGGCAGAAAGCCAAAGACAGCCCTTGCCAGCACTCCCCTGGTGACAAAGATGGTCACAGAGATGGGGGCTAGCAACATTTCTGGGGGTGTCATAGAATACCTAAGCACCCACTTGTCTTGCAGACATTGGACCAGCATGGGGGAAAGGAGACCTTTGAAAGTCAATTTGCTGTGCTCCCTGACCTGTTACTAACCTGAAATGACCAGCCCAGGTTTGTGGGGAAGAGGCCCTTGTCCCTATCAACATGGGGACAAGGTGCTTTGGGGGGGACAGAGCCCCCCCTGCCCCAAGGTACCCCCTCAGCTCACCCCCCCTCCTTTTCTGACCTGCTGGGTCATAAGTGTCTGGCATTCATTTTGGGGGGACCCCATGCCATTTAAAAAAAAAATGTTGGTATAGATGGGGCACGCTGTTTTTTTCCTTTATTTTTTATTGCCAGCATTTTTACATTCAGCTAACATTGGGGAAACCCTTGTTTTTTAGGGACGTAACGTGCAGCTTCCCGGCCCACTACTCAACAACCAGCTATTCTTCACAGCGAATTTGGAATGGTTGATCAATTTTTGACCTTCAAATCATTCAGAAAATTTGGAATTTGTTAGAAAATAAAGAAACAAAACACATTTTTCTATTCTGCACATGTCTAATGACTCTGTAGAGCAGAAACCAAACAATCACTGTGATCAAAGTCATAACAAAGTTGCTCTTATCCAAAGTCACATCAAAATTGCATCAAAGTGAAGTCGCAGTGGAAATTGCACAATTTTAAAGTTGCACAAGTGTGAATGGGGCCTAATTCCCTGCATTGGTTTCATTGGAGGGCAGGGGAAACATCAGGGGTGCTTTCGACTCCTGAAGCCTCATTAAAGAGAACCTGTCACCTATGTAATGAAAAATATGTATGTTTAATTTTGTGTAGTATAATTTTCTTTTAAAGTATAATTAATTAGGGTTACACCCAGGCACCTACACACAGGCACATGCAATTGTAAATGTATGAGGCAGGGGGTGCCTATGCACAAAAAAAGTTTTTAAAAAAAGTATAACAAATGTGGGTTACAGCCAGGCACTTAAAATCTCCCCCCACAATTTTGAGCCTTCTTCACCCCCACATACAAACTCATATCAACTTAAGTGTAGGGGTCAGGGGTGCCTATGACCAAAACATTTCAATTGCACTGCACATGGTACATTTTGTCATGCATGCTAGAATAAAGCCCCATACACACGGTCGGACTTTTTCATCAATTTGGTCCGATCGGACAAGGTTGTTGAAAAATCAGACCGTGTGTATGCACCATCGGACAGTGTTCGTCGGTTTGTCCGTCGGACAAAGTCTTATCTCCTGCTGGAAAGATTTCCCGTCAACCCGGTCCGATCACACCAAATCCGAGCGTGTGTACGCTTGTCCGACGGACAAAGTGCTACGCATGCTCAGAAGAAATTCTGTGACGGAAGCGCTCGGTCAGGTAAAACTACCTTTCCTAATCGACACAGCACATTCGTCACGCTGCAATGTTAAAATGTCTTTAATGCAGCGCATTCTCTTTTTCTTTACAATGCAACAAGAATGACATCTTTTAGCTGCTCCTATTCACCCGCACTTCTCACAAACTTACTTCTTTATTACTTTGCAGCATTTATACACTACATGTTTATTTTTACTCAGATCGTAATACAATCTTTCTTATTTTTTTACCCAGATTTTTTTTTTTTTTTGGGGGAATACATATTTGAAGGAGATTTTTTTTTTTTTGGAGGGGGTTTGTATGTCTCAACTTAGCAAAACCACATTATTAACATTTGTATTTCTTGCTTACATTTACTAGGAGTTTGTTGGTTGTTGGTGCCCCTTGTTAATTCTAGGATTAGTGAAATGTACCTGCCTACTCAAAGAAAAACTGTCATTGTAGAAAAGTAAAACACAATAGTCAATGATTATTTCAAATCAAAAAAACCTTTATTTAGGTCTCAGCAACAGACCAAAGAGGAACGCAGCCATGGTGAAACTTGGGGAATTTGCAAAGCCTTGGACACCCATGGCAACCATCATTTTACAGACTTAAACAATTGGGGCATGAAGACTACCTATCTAAATAATAAGGGAGCGCAATCTGGTCCTGAAGTCCAAAACATCCGGAACTGCAGCAGATGCCATCTAGGTCCCCAGGCTCTGGTACTACGAGAGGCTCCATCTTCTCTCAGACCAGACTGAGTCCAGGTTGTCACTCTCTTGTCTTCCTTGTACGCTTCCTTCCACGCCGTGGTGCTGGTGCTGGTGGGGTGGCAGAAGGAGGAGGAGGAGGCGGAGCAAGGTCACTCTCGCAAACATGTGTGAGGGGAGTCATCTCCCCAGCCATCCCCTCATTTAGTATTTTGAGGATGACCTCCTCACACATGCTGCGTTGCCCCGCCTCCATACCCGTAAATTTACTTGTAACCAAGGAGGCAAAGGCCTCCTCGTAGGTGGGTGTGGCATAGAGGGAGGCTGAGGCATCTTTTATCAGCTGGAGCGCTGACTCTCCCACCTCCCCCATGTTTTTTCGCCCTTCTGTAGGGAAGGCGGAGGGGAGAGACTTGGGAGACAGTCAGGCTCCTACGCCTACCCCCCTCTTGGCTGCCACTACCCCCTGCCTCCTCCTGACTGCCACCTTCCACAGCCACCTCCTGGCTGAGGTCTTCCTGTGTATGAAAAAGGGACATAGTTTCAGTTATTTGTTCATCAAACACACACAATTCTCATCTAGTGACTGTTGCAAAATGTTTTCAAATACAAAACCATACAATTCTGAGCCCTGCAGTTTAGATTCTTCCCAAAAATGTCTCCCACACCACTGTCTGTTGATATGTCAATGACGTTAGGAAATAAGCAATTGGGGATCCTGAATTAACTGAACATCATTCATTATTCAACAAACTGGTTCCAAAACTACTATACCTGGAACAAGCTGGGCACCTGCACATATTCCTGACTGGAAGGCCCAGGTTGGTCCTCGGAATCCTCATCAAGGGTGGCGTGCGTGGAAGGACGCGTGCAAGGAAGAGTCGAGAGTGACTTCCTGACAGTAGCCTGGTCTTTGAGAAAGTGGAGCCTGTCATAGTACCAGAGCGTGGGGACATGGACATCAGCTGCTGCAGCTCCAGATGCTAGGGACTTCAGGACCTTATTGCGCTCCCGGAAATAGGTAGTCTTCATGTTGGTGATCTTCACTTTTAAGTTTGCGACGGTTGCCATGGGCAGGGTAGGCTTTACAAATGCCACCAGTTTCAGCAGGGCTGCGTACCTCTTTGGTCTGTTGCTATAATCCCTGTGTTTTGCCTGCCATAAGAGGGGGAATTGCCGGTATTTATCAATGAAGTGTGGGAGAAAGCTCACGTTGTAGAAGGCATCCATCACCTCTGCAAGACACAACGCCACACAAAACAATATAAATAATGTCAGCCTAAACTCTCCTAATCTTCTCCATAAAGAAGCCTCAAGTTCTAATCAGTCTAGGCTAGTTATGTACCAACGTCAAATTGTACCTTCGTTTGTAGCGATCGTCTCGTGCGTGAGCTTTCTCTCCCTCGTCTCCCAGATCGTGGCTACGACACAGGCGTGTGACGTTTTATATACACTGCGCATGCTTCAAACTCCGCCCGCCCCTGACGATCTTTCTCGTCTATTCCCCACCCCTTCTCTTTACGGCGTAGTGGGGAGAGCACATGGCGGGGACACAGCAGGTGCGCCACAAATATCCCACCAACGAGGAGGAGGACGAGGAAAGTCCGGAGGCAGAAACGTCCCGATCCCGGAACCTGAAATTCAAGGCCTCCAATATGTCATTTGGAGAAATGTTGGAGATGGTGGACATATTAAAGAGGAGCGACTATGATGGGAAGTATGGCCCTTACCTCAACCCCAATGTCCGCAAGGCCAAGATCATGTCTAAAGTTGTGAGAAGGCTGTACAATCATTTTGGGGTACAACGATCCAAGGAGCAACTCAGGAAACGCTGGTCAGACCTGAAACTGAGGGAGGCCGATCAGTACAGAAAGATCAAGAGAATTCTTCAAAAAAGTAAGTAGTTGTGTTTTGTGTTTGATTTCTTGCTTGCATACTGCTCCATTGTGTTTTGATTTTTACCAAGTTGTACATTCCAAAATGGCCACTTTCAGGTTCGTCTGTGCATTCGATCGTACTCAGCCTCGATCTTTCTGCCACTGTCATGGTCGTGTGTGTGTGCATTCGATCGTACGCAACCTCGATCGTTCGGCCACTTATAATACGATGTTTGGTGTTTTTTTGGGGAAAGGAAGTTTGTTCTCACTAGAAATGTCATCAAGAATGTAAAGCCAATTTATTCAATGTAAAGGAGAGGTCACTCAGTAGCTGTTTACCCATCTGGACTCTAGAGCACTAGTGCTGGGACACCCAAACCCCCTTTTTATTATGCTTTTCCACACATGTGCTCCAGTGGATACTAGAGGGGGGTCTCCATCACACAAACTTCTACCAAAAAGCTAGTCAGTTTAGCACCTTTACAAAGTGACTTCATTCATGTAGTTGACATTTGTAACTGGCCAAACTAAAATAGTGTCCGTCACTTTCAAGCAATGTTTGTCATTTCCTATTTCTGCCCTCAATAGCTTGTGTTGCTAAATCTTCCTTTTGGACATTCTCATAGGGGAGCGAAAACTTGGGCCGTCTGAGGAAACCCCCAAACCAACACCTACCAAAAAAGGGGGAAAGAGCAGAAGCAGAGGAGGAGGAGGAGGAGGAAGGAGAGATCATCGAACTTGGAGAAATTGTCACCACAACAGGTGAGTGTGGGAGAACACAGCTACTGGTAAGCTAATCCATGTATGGCTGCCTCATTTCCAACACCCCATTTTTGTTTGTTTGTGGTTTTTAGGTGACGTGGATGTTGTGGAAGAAAAATCGCACTTTACCACAGAGAGTGCCCACGTACTCATCGGAGAGATAATGGTCTGCAATAGAGATCTAGATTACATAAAGCAAAACATCAATGATGTTCAACAAAAATTGAAGAACATCATTGATATTTTAGGAAAAATATGAAAACGCACCAAGTAATTAACACACATTTGTGCCAGCTTCAGAACACATTTGCAACTTAAAAACTGTCTGAAATTTGGAACATGCACACATTGTGTCCACATGTGCTAGCTCCCACCATGGTGGATGAATGGCAACGTTTTTTTGGGGGTGCAAACACTTTACGAACTACGAAAGTGGTTGTGGTGAAGGGGTTGCACCCCCAAAAAACGTCCATTCATCCCCCATGATGGAAAATGGCACTTTTGAAGCTTCTAGGCATGTGTTTTACCATCTAATGACCATTTTCAGTCCCAAATTGTGTGCATGTTCCAAATTTCCACTTTTCGGGGGTGACCCCCCCATGTGATGAAGGCAAGATCAAACACACTTTGAACATATAGTCATGTCTGATCTTGTCTTCACTTTACAAAGTTGAACTTTCCAAGTTCCTAGGTTCTGTTTTGCTCCATGCCTGGTTTTACCAATTGCGGAATGTTTGTAAACAATGTTGTAAATAACCAAGATGTTGTCAGTTTTGGCGTGAAGATTGTAAACGCACTTGGGAATGTTTTCCTAGTAAACTTTTATTTTTCTAAATGTGTGGCTTCCTTATTTAAAAACACAATGCATTATGTATGTAAAATGAAAAGGATATGGGGGGCAATGGGTGTTATTTACTAAAGGCAAATCCACTTTGCACTCCAATTTTCTTTCCCGGGGAACTTTTTCAATGCACTTGTAGAGCATAGCGGATTTGACTTATGTAAATGACACCCACAGTGCTTTGTACGAAAAACACGGAGCACAGCATTTTGGAGAATACACACATGTCAGACCTGGTGATGAAAAGGAGTATTTTGGGTGTCAGTTATGCAGTACAAACCTTCTCTAGACCAAAGATTAGGTAGCAAACACACAACATGAGAATAATCTTTTTGGGAAGAAGAGACTGTTAACTCCTTTTGCCCAGAAAGTGCATTCCCACTGTCGAAGGCAAAGGGAAAAAATGTCAAAGTAAAATAAGCTAAAAAGAAGACTGAAATGACATGAAATCATAGGTTGGTTAAAATATCAGATTTATTAAAAAATGCCTCTCACACATCGTCAGCAGAGCAATGGCCCCCCTACCCACAAAGTACTGCATATATTGGTCCCGGACCACACGGGCATTTAGAGGGGGCAAGCCTGGACGTGCCACTCGAAGGGCTGTGAGTTCGGCATTTGGAGGGCCCTCCACATCTGGGCCAACGGGCACCACATAGTTCCTGTTATGTCTTTTGAGGAAGTTGTGCAATATGCAACAGGCAAGAACTATGTGGTTCAGTTTGTATTCCGCCAAGTTAAATGCCGTCAGGAACAGGCGGAAGCGGCTGGCCAGGATGCCAAAAGCGTTCTCCACAACTCTTCTGGCTCTGGACAGCCTGTAGTTGAAGACCCTCTGGTCCGGGGTGAGGGTCCTCATCGGGAACGGCCTCATCACATGGGGAGTCAACGCAAACGCTTCATCTGCGACAAAGACGAAGGGGAGTCCTTCGGCATTCTCCTCTGGAGGTGGCAAGCACAGACTGCCACTTTGGAGACGCCAGTAGAACTCCGTGTGCGTAATGGCCCCACCATCCGATATCCGGCCGTTCATCCCCACGTCCACATACATAAACTCGTATGTTGCCGACACCACCGCCAACATCACTACACTATTAAACCCTTTATAATTATAATAGTAGGACCCCGAGTTGGGCGGTGGGACGATGCGGACGTGTTTCCCATCAATTGCCCCTCCGCAGTTAGGAAAGTCCCAACGGCTGGCAAAGTGGGAGGCCACAGTCTGCCATTCCTGTGGCGTGGAAGGGAACTGTGGAGTGAAACCAGAAAAAAAAAATTAGTCACTTTGCACCTAAACATTGCAAGCAGATTAGACAATCAACATCTTGGAACAAGAGCATTGTCTAAAATTGGAGGCTGGAAAGTATTTGCACAGAAAAGTAGAGGCTCCCCTTCACAGATTACTCACCCCCCCATCAATCCCCCCACTTCTGATGGGCCATTGGCAATAACTAGGGGTTTTGGGGGGGGGGGTGGTGGACAGCTAACCCTCTGCACTTCATTGATTGGCAAATGGCTCAATAATGTGGGCTAGTTTGGCCAGACCCTCTGTACTTAACACTATTGGCAGGCCACAGGAAAGATCAAATAACATTTCAACCCCCCCCCCCCCCCCCCCCCCCCCCCAAAAAAGGCAGGCACAGTGTGACATTATTAAATTACCAAGCAAGCTAATAGGAGGGAAAGAAGACAAAAAAATAGGAAATGGAATGTATGGAGGCAGTCCCTTGCACTACATGCTTTGCTGAATTCATCCCTAAAGATGCACACTATAAAGAGGTAGGTATATAGTGTGTATGGACCTTGGGAAAGCCAGCAGATAAAGGATTGGTACCATCTGACAGAGCAGTTGGGGGAGGGGGTTCCTAATGAGTTTGCCCCCCCCCCCACCAAAAGAACAAAAAAAGGGGGCTCTACATGAAGTAAACCACACAGCAAACATTTGTGCATATTTTAGGGGGTGTTTTGGGGCAAACAATACTATGCAGCAGACAAAAGACATTGCTTAAGTGACTAGGCCATAGGTGTCTATTGGGGCAGAAGAGCATGCTGGTGAGGTAAGTGAAGGGAAAAATGCATGAAGGAGAAAAGGGGCACAGCATATTAGAACATATTGCAATCATGGTAATTAGGGAAGGAGGTCAAAAATACAAGTCATTAGCAAACAGAGCATACATAGAAGGGAATAGTAAAGTAGAAATGTTACCTTAATATAGTCCTCCTGCAGGACCTGAATGATGGCAGAACAGGTCTCTGGAATAATGATTCCCAGGGCCTGGGGAGAGATACCTGAAGAGAACTTCAAATCCTGAAGACTTCTCCCTGTCGCCAAGTACCTCAACGTGGCAACAAGCCTCTGCTCCGGAGTAATGGCTTGTCTCATGCAGGTATCCTGCCGGCTGATAAAGGGGGTCAGCAAGCCAAAAGACGGTGAAAATCGGGGTCCGTCATCCTGAGAAAGTTCCTGAAATCATCAGGATTATTCTCCCGGATCTCACGAAGCAAAGGCATGTGCGAGAACTGGTCACGCTGAAGCAACCAATTCTTGGTCCACATACTCCTCGTCACTCTGTTCATGGACGGGTCTTGGGTCAAAGCTAAAAGCCCGACACCAATTCCGCGTACAGCACGAACTCGGCGACGAGTACGCACGGGAAACATCGCTCAGAAGGTCACAAAAGGTCGGCTGGTCAGAACGGACAAACAGAAAGCACCGATAAACAGCAAGGCCTGAAAGAACGAAGTGAATACCAGCAACGAGCAGACAATAAGCAGTGCAAATCAAAGCGTCCTATATCAAGATATAGGCCGCAATGACCAACAAATGCGAACTGACTACACGCACTAATAAACAGATACGCACGACAAGCACAAACTGAAGAGCAGTAACGATCTGAGTCAGAAAACTGAGAAGCGCGAATCTTAAGTCACCAAACTTCCACTAACTCTCGATAAACACGGGATCAGCAGAAGGAGCCCAACGGGTGCCTGACGTGGTGCTGAACTTCCCTTTTGTAATTTCGTGGACGACGACTTACGTCACGACGTTCTTCCGGACCGGATATTCCGACAACGTAGTCCGACCGTGTGTACGCAACGCCAACATCGGACAAAGTACGTCGGACAAAGTCCGACTGACCTGGTCCGCGGATTGTCCGAGCGTGTGTATGGGGCTTAAGAGTAAAAATTCTAGGCTAATTTTTTTTAGCTAACTCTAAACTGATGACTTGGAGAGACTTTTAGCCCCCGTTCACACCTATGCGAATTAGATGCGGTTTACACCGCATCCAATTCGCAGGACACTTTAAAATACATTCATTTGAATTCATCTGGTTCACATATGTGCGTTGCATTCCACTGCGCATTGCACAAAAAAACGTGTGCGTTTTCTGGGCATTGCGGTGCGAATTACAACCCAGTATCTTCTATGGGAACGCATCTGATTCGCAGATGCATTCCGTTCTGAACACAAATTCTCTCCTTCTCCTCACTACACCTCCCCCTCTCCCCCCTCTCCCTGCTCACTGATCCGCAGCTAAAATGCAGAGGATACTCTGAACAACTGATTTTTATCTTCGCAGTGAAACCGGAGCTTCAATTCGCAACGCACATGTGTGAACCCGGGCTTAAAGCATCGCCTATAAAAAATATAGGATACCGAAGTTTGTCACGTTTCATGGGCGCACACAATTTTAAGGCTTTGCATGTTGGGTATCTATTTTCTCAGCACAACCTCATCTTTTATACTGTATTTTACAAAAAATGACTAACAAATTTGTGTTTATGTACCCTAAAATAAATGTTTGTGTATTTTACTGATATTCTGCTTTTTGTACTGATGTGCTGATTTATAATGACATAAAAAATTGGAATTACACTATTTTATTCTCTAGAGTATCTGCTTTCAGAAAATATATAATGTTTGGGGGTTTTATGTAATCTTCAGTCCTAAATTATTTAACCATGTGTGCTAAAAATTTAAAACCAGCTCTGTAAGCCCCCGTACACACGGTCGGAAATTCAGACCACAAAATCCGTCTGTTTTTTTCCCGTTGCGTACTACAGAACTATGTAGAGGCTAGTAGCCAATAGCTTTGGTTTCGTTATCTGATCATGCATTGCACTTTGTCTGTCGGAATTCCCTACACACGATCGGAAAAAGCCTGATCGGATTTTGTTTTCGGAAAATTTGATATCCTACTCTCAGCTAGAGCCCACACACGATCAGATTTTCCAACAACATAATCCAATCTGACCTTTTCCATCGGAATATCCGACGGTGTGTACGGGGCATTAGTGAAATGCCACGTACACACGGTCAGATTTTCCAATGGGAAATGATGGGAAATGTTGGATGTGATCTTGTTGGCTGAAAGTCCGACCGTGTGTATGTATCCAAGACAAGTTGGAGCCAGCAACCTTCGAACAAAAATCCACGGTTTTGTTGTCAGAAAGTCCGATTGTGTGTACGCAGCAAAAGAGTTAAGACTCATATCTGTTACAGCAGAGGATGTCATTTCATCTGTGCCCAGTCTTGCCACGAAGAGTTATACCAGCTCTGAGCAATCCTCTTATCTTTCTTCAGTAAGATAAAAACAGACACACAGAAATAGGTATCTGTTCTTCCCCCTTGCTATGACTGACAGGTGATTTTCTAATCTCACACATGAGTGTGAGAGAGACATTCTGTGTACTTCACATCCCCTCTCCTTTCTTCTCCAGCTCTCCCAGGATTGGCTGCTCCACACCTCAGCCTTATTGGACATGCTGAAGTCATGTGGTGACTTTTCTGGGTTTTGACTGGATGTTAGTGATCATGGGGCATAATCCACCAGACCAGCAGAAGTTCAGTGTAAGAAATATCGATGCCTAGCCAAGGGAAGTGTAGAGATGGGAGGGGAGTCTACTGACATCACGACTCCACTTACCGAGCCCTGGACAACTGACCAGAGAATCCGGAGTATTGCAGGGCTCCAAACAGCTAAAGGGGAGATATTTGACAGGTAAGGATACATGCAGGAGGCATGTATATCCTTATAGATCAGCACTATGGAAGTAATTTAGAAATGATGAGAGTGGGTTTACATCCACTTTAAAGATCTACACCTGCAAAATCTTTGCTGTTTTTAGGTTAAAAAAAACACATACGTTAAAGCTTAATGTAAATATGTTCTAAATGGGAGTTAGCTGCACCCTGTTCTTCAATCATCAGTCTGTATTACTTGATCTATCTGTAAGGATACATTTACAAATATTTTAATAAAACATACTTTAGGTATTTAAAATTAATTTATGCATGAACAGAGTTCTATGCTCATATAAATGTCTTGATGCCCATTGTTAAAATCTGACTAGGCAATTTGCCATTTAACTGTAGACCAAGTCCAATTGGAGGTATGCATTTGTTCTTATAGGTTGAAAAATAATCACACACACTTGATACAGTAAAATATACATTTGATTAAGAGTTTGTCTGTCATCTTCCATAATGTCATAAACTTTTTTCTTTTAAAGTGCCTATGATAATTTATAATAATACATTCCAACTGTTGATTCTTAAAACCAGCACCGATATTTAGCTTGTTCAAATCATTTTAAGTGCCTAAAACTATAAATGAGTGTTTTAGGCAGTCCTATAATTCATACTTTCAGAAGTGTACAATAAAACTTTGACAGAAAACGTGTCTGTGTAGAATAAACAAGTCTATCTCGTTTGCAAGATGATACATTTTCTCAAGCGATATCCACATTACATCTAAAATTCCCTAGTATTTCCTCTCCTTTTCACGTATGCATACTTCTAACAGGAAGTATATTCAGAGGCAAATTATACAGTGCCTTGAAAACATATTAATTTCCCTTGAAATTTTCCACATTTTGTCATGTTACAGCCAAAAACGTAAATGTATTTTATTGGGATTTTATGTGATAGACCAACACAAAGTGGCACATAATTGTGAAGTTGAAGGAAAATGATAAATGGTTTTCAAAATGTTTTACAAATAAACATGTGAAAAGTGTGGCGTGCATTTGTATTCAGCCCCCTTTACTTAAATATCCATAACTAAAATCTAGTGGAACCAATTTTTTTTGATACCCCGCAAGGATCTTTTCTGGTGTTTTTTGGTTGCCAAGGATAGAGATCCAGGGTTTGAAGGGAACAATGTGGTATTTTGAAGCCTGATGAGTGATGAGGTTAGAGTATATCTCTGATATGGAGTACTGTTCCCGATCTATTAGGGCATCAATAAAAGAGCATTGACAAGGGTTTTGGCATGGGCTGAAGCAGGATCTGAGGTAGCTGGTTAGCTGATGATAGTGAAACACCTGTGATGGAATGAGGGAGTACTGTTTAGTCAGTTCCGAAAAGGGTCTAAAAGTACCTAGGGCAGGATCGATGACTTTAGAGATGGTTGTTAGGCCGGAGAATGACCACTGAGCAAAGGCATCGTGATCCATAAAAGGGGGAACATTGGATTACCAAGTATGGGAAGATGGCTTGAGATGGTGAAGGGTAGACCCAGGAGTCTCCGTATTTCTCTCCAGGCAATCACGGTGTCTCTAATCAAGAGGTTGGATCTCAGGGGCTGGGGAAGGGCGTGTAGCCTGGAGTGAAGGGTAGCCTGGAGATTAAATGGGGACACAAGGTCACCCTCCAACATGTAGTTAAAGTAATGAGAGTTTCTGGACAACCAATCGATGAAAGTAGATAATTGGGGATAATGGCGCTCCCTGGGGGTCAAAGTAATGGTTGCAATATATGGCTAAAAGAGAAGAATGATAGTAGGTGCCTAAATTAGAGGCAGTCCTCCGCATATGCCTGCCAGCACCTCCTTGGTTAAGGCAGTAGTGACACAGACTTCACTACCCCTGCAGGGGTAACCAGCATATCAGATGTCTGTAAATGGTCCGCCTGTTGTCATACACTATGGGATCTTCTCACCATCCAAATCAGCTACCGTCTCCTGTCGATCCCCACTGGATAACCTGGTACTGTATCTTGAGTGGCTCAGCAGTTGGAGTTAGCATCCAGCATCCATCAGATGGCTTGAGGTATATACCTTGTCTCTCAGCGATGGCCGTGTTTATTCCTGATAAAGGATTCTGTGACATTATTCAGCCATTTCACTTTCTTCAGTATTGGAAGTAAAGAAGCTTCAATTGAAATAGGATTCCAGAAAAGAAAGGGGATGAGCCTCAAATCTAGAGACCAGATTATCTGCTCTCAAATGGTAACCAGACTGTGTGAGAGTGAGGTGAGCCTGGGGGCCTCCTTATTAAAGGGGTCTATCGGATTATCAGAATCTGGGGGCCTCCTTATTAAAGCCCCCCACCCGCAGACCCCGACAACCAACGGCCAGGGTTGTCGGGAAGAGGCCCTTGCCCCCCTCCTGAGCCGTACCAGGCCGCATGCCCTCAACATGGGGATAAGGTGCTTTGGGGTGGGGGGCCACAGGGACCCCCCCTTTCCCCAAGGCACCCCCCCCCCATGTTGAGGGCACACAGCCTGGTACGGCTCAGGAGGGGGGGGGCGCTTGCTCGTCCCCACCCCCTTTCCTGACCGGCCGGGCTGCGTGCTCGTATAAGGGTCTGATATGGATTCGGGGGGACCCTCACGCCGTTTTTTTCGGCGTAGGGATTCCCCTTTAAATCCATACCAGGTGAAGGGGCTAGCGAGGTTTCAATCTCGCCGATCGAGGCAGCGGCACTGACTTCCTTCGCTAGTCCCGTCTACCTGGAGTCACGTAAATGAACGGCGGACCTCCTCCAAAACTCCGGCGAATTGTCCGGCGGAAAAGTCCAGGCGTGTGTGGGCAAGTCCGTGAATTCAGAAAGTCCGGCGGACCTCCGCTGGAAAGTCTGGCGGATTGTCCGCCGGACTAAGTCCGCCAGATAGTCCGGCCGAAAAGTCCGATCGTGTGTACGTGACATTAAAAAAGCTTTCCCCTTCTCCCAAAACAAATTAGGGGTGGAGAGGTGAGTCCCTTTGGTTTCTACAAATTCAGCCCAGGCAGTGAGAAGGGTGTGTAAAAAATCTGTGTTGTCAGCCAAAAAATATGGGACATTCCAGGTGCCTGCGTTGCGGGGGGGTTAAAACCCAGAGATCTGGACATTAATAGGGGAGTGGTCAGAGATGATCATGTCTTCGATGAGCGATGAGGACACAAAGTGGAGTATACCTGGTGAGCAGAAAAGGTAGTCTATACAGGAAAATTAATTATGGGGAGGGGAGAAAAAGGTAAATTCATGATCAGCGGAGTGGGCGATGCGCCAAATGTCTGCAAGGTGAAGTGAGGAAGCCGATTGAGCTAAGACGGTGGGAGTGTCACCCGTGTGAAATCGGCTTGCAGTGCCCAAGGTATGGTCTTCGGCCATATGCAGGACAGTATTGAGATCCCCCCAATAATATAAAAGTGTTTAGGAATTTGTAAGACCCAGGAGGTAAGATCTTGAAAGAAGGGCTATCTAGGGGAGTTGGGGGCATAGACATTACATGTAGCGATGTCACATGAGGCAACCGTCAGGTGGAGAGTAATTCTGCAACCTTCCGAATCTGTCTCAATGGAACGAATGGTATAGTAGAGATTTTTGTGGTGTAAATTTGCTACCCCAGCTTTATGTCCCACAGCTGGCGAGCCCTAAACCTCACCTACCCATAATTTGCACAGGTGAGAAATGTCATCTGGAGAAAAGAGAGAGAGCAGCGCCGCTCTAAGAGTAGTGGGTCTGATTACAGTGGGAACTGTATGTGAAAATAAAAAGAAAGTATGTACTCACACTTTGTTTAAAAATATCAGGCACGTAGCGGTATCTTTATTTTGTCTGAAGTCCTCGGCCGTCCTCCGGTGTCATGGCTATGGTGGGGAAACGCACGGTCCCTTGCGTCTCGTGGTTCCGAGGTATGTGCGTCCCAGGATAGGCACGTCAGCAGGATTAATGACGTTGGTAGGCGTGGTTGGAAGCGCTCGCGTTCGGAGCATGCGTGCTCCTTCATCAGGCGGTGTAAACAGCTGCAGCTTGTAGACACATATTTATAGTGGTTGAAGGGGGAAGGGGGAGTGTGGGAGGAAAAAACAAACAAAAAAAAAAATGGGGGCGGTATCTATCTTTATACTTTAAAAAACTTTAAAAACTTTAAAAACTTTAAAATTGGCCAACGCTGATCATGTATTAGAGGTGTTGTGAGAAGTTTAAAAGGATCATTCATGTTTGGTAACATAATTTGTGCTGAGATGTTTTGACTGTTAAAAATGTGTGTAGCAAGAGCAGGGGGGGGGGGGAGGGAAAGGTGATGATGTGGAAGCAATCATGAGGAGGGGAAGGGAATGTGAGTGTGGGCGGGACTGGGAGAGAGAGGGCTGATGGGGATTGTAGTTTGGTGGGTCAATATGTTATAGAGTGACAGTAGTGTGGATGAGGTGAGGAATAGAAAATAAAATATAAAAAGGAAGGATGGCGAAAGGGGTGAAAGATGATGGGTGGAAAATGGAGGATATATTATTTATATATAGGGGAGAGTTTATAGTATGCATGAAATAATGTGGGCAATTGGAGTGTGCTGCAGAATGGAGATATAGATGTGATCAGAATGAGAAAGAATAGGAAGTGATTAAAATGCTGTATTAATTAATTAATCACTTCCTATTCTTTCTCATTCTGATCACATCTATATCTCCATTCTGCAGCACACTCCAATTGCCCACATTATTTCATGCATACTATAAACTCTCCCCTATATATAAATAATATATCCTCCATTTTCCACCCATCATCTTTCACCCCTTTCGCCATCCTTCCTTTTTATATTTTATTTTCTATTCCTCACCTCATCCACACTACTGTCACTCTATAACATATTGACCCACCAAACTACAATCCCCATCAGCCCTCTCTCTCCCAGTCCCGCCCACACTCACATTCCCTTCCCCTCCTCATGATTGCTTCCACATCATCACCTTTCCCTCCCCCCCCCCCTGCTCTTGCTACACACATTTTTAACAGTCAAAACATCTCAGCACAAATTATGTTACCAAACATGAATGATCCTTTTAAACTTCTCACAACACCTCTAATACATGATCAGCGTTGGCCAATTTTAAAGTTTTTAAAGTTTTTAAAGTTTTTTAAAGTATAAAGATAGATACCGCCCCCATTTTTTTTTTTGTTTGTTTTTTCCTCCCACACTCCCCCTTCCCCCTTCAACCACTATAAATATGTGTCTACAAGCTGCAGCTGTTTACACCGCCTGATGAAGGAGCACGCATGCTCCGAACGCGAACGCGAGCGCTTCCAACCACGCCTACCAACGTCATTAATCCTGCTGACGTGCCTATCCTGGGACGCACATACCTCGGAACCACGAGACGCGTGCGTTTCCCCACCATAGCCATGACACCGGAGGACGGCCGAGGACTTCAGACAAAATAAAGATACCGCTACGTGCCTGATATTTTTAAACAAAGTGTGAGTACATACTTTCTTTTTATTTTCACATACAGTTCCCACTGTAATCAGACCCACTACTCTTAGAGCGGCGCTGCTCTCTCTCTTTTCTCCTCTACACCAGAGTCTCTTCTGCTCTATGGAGCCGGCTGCCGCATCTTACAAGCACACACTGTTACTCCTGGACTGAGAAAAAACTGTCCAAAAAACACATCACAGTGTTTCTCCCCTTCAGCCCCCACTCTCTCTCGCCCACCCTCAGTGTCACTCCATCTGTGACCCCCCATACTCGCTCATCACTAGCTGTCGTTGGCGCTCCATCCTCCCCCTCTCCACGAGAAATGTCATCTGCGCCCCGATGGGTCTCCTGTAAAAGAGCGACATCATCCGAAGGAGCCATGGCTGAGGCAGTAGTAGGTAGATGTGAAATGGCCCAGTTAGGAGTTGTACTACCGCAGTCATCACCCCGTCAGATCTGGAACCATTGGACCCTTGGCAGAATCCTAGAGATAAATTAAGAGATAAAAGATTAAATGACCAGATACATAACACAATAACAAACAGGATGGCATGCCTCCAAAAGCATTCCATGAACTTTTTTCCCCATGGAGCCACCAACCAGAGCACCCCCACCAATAAGCGCCTCCTCAGCATATATCAACTTGGGGTAGCTCTGAGGAGGGGGGTCCAAGGGGATGGGGGAGAGGGTAAGGGAAAGAGGAATTAGATTGGGGAGGGGAAGGGAGAGGGAGATAGGAAGAAGAGTAAAAATAAGCAGGGAGGGGAAGGGGGAGGGAAAAGGGGAACCCAATTTTAGTCAGGGACGATCTATGCACGTATTAAGTAAGTTTGGGGTAGCTAAATGCGGCAAAAATTATTATGGCCCGCCGAAGGAGGTAAGTCAGAGATGGAGGGCTAGGACCACTAGGTCAGAGAGGGCCTAAACCATCAGTCTCAAATAGAAAAGGGGCAAACCGTGTGAGTTAGCAGGAGTGTGTAGTCAGTGGTGTTCAGAGCTGTCCCCTGGAAGGCTGACACGCACCTTTTTGTAGGGGGGTTTTGGGGACTTTGCTGGCCCTTAGAGGACAGAGGAGATTTCCTATACAGAGAATGCTGGTTAGAGGTAGAAGGGTCCTCCTGTTCCATGTCGGAAGGTTGTGTCGCGTTGAGGTAGTGCTCCACTTCAGATGGAGAGGTGAAGGAAACATGTTCACTCGTGGCAGGTTGGATATGCAAGATCGTTGGGTACGCCAGAGTAAATTTGATGTGATTGTTGTAGAGGGACGAACAGACCACCAAGAAAGCCTTACGTTGTCACATAACTTTGACGCAGTAGTCAGCAAAGAGTGGTAATGGGTGGTCATCCACAGAGAGGTTGCGTTGTCGGCGGAATTTTTGAAGTATGGCTTGTTTATCTGCATAGTTTAGGTACCTAACAATCACAGGATGGGACTTGGAGTGAGACTTTGATGGTTGTCTGATGACGGTGCGCCTGTTCCCCCAGTCAAGGGGTACGGAACCCCAGCTGCTCCAGGATGGTGGTGGAGCAGATGGCGTTGAGCGAGAAGGAGGAATAGGATTCAGGGAGTCTTATAATATGCAGATTATTGTATCTGGAACAATTTTCCAGATCATACACTTTGTCCTGGAGTTCCTTTTGGATTGAGGAGAGCCTGGCTACAGCAGCAGATCTTGCAGAAGCTTTGTCTTCCATGGAGAAGATCTGCTCCTCTGCCTGGTCAATTCTCAGGGTTTGCAATTGCAGTTTCTTATGTAGGTGAAATAGCCATTTAAGGACGGCATGATCTACAGCCTCAGTGACCATTGGGGTCACTGAGGCTGCAGTTCCTTATGTAGGTGATCTGGCCATTTAAGGACGGCATGATCTACAGCCTCAGTGACCATTGGGGTGAGGAGCGCTACCACAACCTGGGCTATGCTGTCAGGAGAGGCAGGGTCCGTTTGAGGAAGTGTGGAGGGCTCCTGAGAGAGAGTGGGCACTTGTCCTGTATTCACAGCAGATGAAGCAGCAGGCACCATGTTGGCTGCAGCATGGGCTGTGTCCCCTGATAGCGGAGGGGGGCATTCAGGCCGTGGATCGCTCCACAAAGTGGTCCATTGTGATTCCCCAGGCAAGTGACAGGTAGAAGGAGGAGCACAGCGGGAGCTGAAGTCTCCTAGCTCCACTCCATGCGAAGCCGGAACCAGAAGTTTGATATCCCAAGCTTTGTACATCTCGCGGAGCACTGTTCAATCCATCATCCGGAAATGAAAAGAGTATGGCACAACTGCAAACATATCAAGACATGGCTGTCCACCTAAACTGAAAAGCCAGGCAAGGAGAGCATTAATCAGAGTAGCAGCCAAGAGGCTCATGGTAACTCCGGAGGATCTGCATAGATCCACAGCTCAGGTGGGAGAATCTGTCCACGGACAACTATTAGTCGTGCAGTCCACAAATCTGCCCTTTATGGAAGAGTGGCAAGAAGAAAGCCATAAAAAGTCCCATTTGCAGTTTGTGAGAAGCGTGGGAGACACAGCAAACACGTGGAAGAAGGTGCTCTGGTCAGATGAGACCAAAATTGAACTTTGTGGCCTAAAAGCAAAACGCTATGTGTGACAGCAAACTAACACTACACATCACCCTGAACACACCATCCCCACGTGAAACATGGTGGTGTCAGCATCATGTTGTGGGGATGCTTTTCTTCAGCAGGGACAGGGAAACTGGTCAGAGTTGATGGGAAGATGGGAAGAGACTACAAAAGACTTGAGACTGGGGTGGTGGTTCACCTTCCAGCAGGACAACGACCCTAAACATACAGCCAGAACTACAATGGAATGGTTTAGATCAAAGCACGTTCATGTGTTGGAATGGCCCAGTCAAAGTCCAGACGTAAATCCAATTGAGAATCTGTGGCAAGGCTTGAAAATTGCTGTTCACAGACGCTCTCCATCCAATCTAACAGAACTTGAGCTATTTTGCAAAGAAGAATGGGAAAACATTTCACTCTTAGGGATGAGCCGAACACCCCCCCGTTCGGCTCGCACCAGAACCCGCAAACGGACCTAAAGTCCGTGCGAGCTTTAGAACCCTATTAGTTATAATGGATGCGAACGTTCGAAATTAAAAGTGCTCATTTTAAAGGCTAATATGCATGTTAATGTCATAAAAAGTGTTTGGGGACCTGGGTCCTGCCCCAGGGGACATGTATCAATGCAAATTTTTTTTTAAAAACGGCCGTTTTTTCAGGAGCAGTGATTTTAATAATGCTTAAATTGAAACAATAAAAGTGTAATATTCCTTTAAATTTCGTACCTGGGGGGTGTCTATAGTATGCCTGTAAAGGGGCGCATGTTTCCCGTGTTTAGAACTGTCTCTGCGCAAAGTGTCATTTTTGAAAGTAAAAAAGCTATTTAAAATCACTCGCGGCTAATGTTAATTCACGGCTCCCGTAACACAGAGAACAGTGATTCATTGAAACTAATTCAAAAAAAAAAAGTCATTTATAAAAAAAAAAAAAATGAAAAAAAAAAAAGCGTAGGGGTCCCCCCAAATTCAATAACCAGGCCCTTCAGGTCTGGGATGGATATTAAGGGGGATCCCAGCCAAAAAAAAAAAAAAAAAAATGGCGTAGGGTCCCCCTCAAAATCCATACCAGACCCTTGAGGTCTGGTATGGATTTTAAGGGGAACCCTAGCCAAAAAAAATGGCGTGGGGTCCCCCTCAAAATCCATACCAGACCCTTATCCGAGCACGCAACCTGGCAGGCCGCAGGAAAAGAGGGGGGGACGAGAGCGGCCCCCCCTCTCGCCTGAACCGTACCAGGCCACATGCCCTCAACATTGGGAGGATGCTTTGGGGGTCTAAGACCCCTAAAGCACCTTGTCCCCATGTTGATGAGGACAAGGGCCTCTTCCCCACAACCCTGGCCGGTGGTTGTGGGGGTCTGCGGGCGGGGGGCTTATCGGAATCTGGAAGCCCCTTTAAACAAGGGGACCCCCAGATCCCGGCCCCCCCCCTGTGTGAAATGGTAAGGGGGTACAAAAGTACCCCTACCATTTCACCAAAAAAGTGGCAAAAATGGTAAAAATGACAGGAGACAGTCTTTGACAATTCCTTTATTAAAATCTTCTTTCTTCTTTCTTCATCCTTCGGATTCTTCATCTTCTCCTTCCTTCATCTTCTTCCATCTTCTTCTTCCATTTTCTTCTTCCTCCGATCCGCTTCTTCTTGCGCTGGTCTTCTCGTCCTTCTCGTCCGGCATCTTCTTCCGTCGGCGTCGGCGTCGGTGTCGGTGTCGGTGTCTTCTTGGGCCGCTCCGCGCAATGGGAGGCTCCCACTGTGTGAGGCTCCGCTCCATCTGACAGGTCTTTTAAAACGGAGGGCACCTGGTGACCCCGCCCCCCTCTGACGTCATGGGGAAAGCCATCATGGAATTCCCCATGACGTCCCTGTGCGTCAGAGGGGGCGGGGTCACCAGGTGCCCTCCATTATAAAAGACCTGTCAGACGGAGCGGAGCCTCACACAGCGGGAGCCTCCCATTGCGTGGAGCGGCCCAAGAAGAGACAGAGACACCGACACCGACGCCGACGCCGACGGAAGAAGATGCCGGACGAGAAGGACGAGAAGACCAGCGCAAGAAGAAGCGGATCGGAGGAAGAAGAAAATGGAAGAAGAAGATGGAAGAAGATGAAGGAAGGAGAAGATGAAGAAACCGAAGGATGAAGAAAGAAGAAAGAAGATTTTAATAAAGGAATTGTCAAAGACTGTCTCCTGTCATTTTTACCATTTTTGCCACTTTTTTGGTGAAATGGTAGGGGTACTTTTGTACCCCCTTACCATTTCACACAGGGGGGGGGCGGGATCTGGGGGTCCCCTTGTTAAAAGGGGCTTCCAGATTCCGATAAGCCCCCCGCCCGCAGACCCCCACAACCACTGGCCAGGGTTGTGGGGAAGAGGCCCTTGTCCTCATCAACATATGATATGACATATGAACATATGTCTTAGACCCCCAAAGCATCCTCCCAATGTTGAGGGCATGTGGCCTGGTACGGTTCAGGCGAGAGGGGGGGCCGCTCTCGTCCCCCCCTCTTTTCCTGTGGCCTGCCAGGTTGCGTGCTCGGATAAGGGTCTGGTATGGATTTTGAGGGGGACCCCACGCCATTTTTTTTGGCTAGGGTTCCCCTTAAAATCCATACCAGACCTCAAGGGTCTGGTATGGATTTTGAGGGGGACCCTACGCCATTTTTTTTTTTTTTTTTTGGCTGGGATCCCCCTTAATATCCATTCCAGACCTGAAGGGCCTGGTTATTGAATTTGGGGGGACCCCTACGCTTTTTTTTTTGTTTTTTATTAATGAATGACAGCTCTCTGTGTTACAGGAGCCATCAATTCATTAGCCGCGAGTGATTTAAATAGCTTTCTTCCTGCAAAAATGACACTTTTTTGCAGGGAAAGTTCTAAGCACAGGAAACCTGCCCCCTTCACAGGCCACCTATAGACACCCCCCAGATGTGATACTGCAATGCTGTTCTAACAGCATGCACACACATATCCCCAGAAATAAAGCACATATTGTTGTCAGCAGTCAGCGGCACACTGACACGCTGACACTGTCTGAAACATAATATGCGAGGCCGCCGGCGCGGCGGCCTCTTATACCGTGGGGCGTGTACTAAAGCCCCTGAGCTATAATTGGCTACAGGCATCCTGCCTGTAGCCAATTGTGGCTCTCCTCGCTGCCGGCGCTGTGATTGGCCAAGCATGCGGGGTCACAGTGCATGCTTGGCCAATCATCAGCCAGCATTGCACTGCGCGGGCCGCAATGCATTGCGGGGCCGCTCGCATCACACGAATTTGATGCGAGCGGCCCCAATAGTTCTGGGCTCGCCGAGCGAGCGAACACCCGGTGCTCGATTCGAACATGGGTTCGAATCGAACACCGGGCTCATCCTTATTCACTCTCTAGATGTGCAAAGCTGGCAGAGACATCCCCAAAAAGAGTTGCAGCTGTAATTGCAGTGAAAGGTGGTTCTACAAAGTATTGACTCAGGGGGGCTGAATATAAATGCACTCCACACTGTTCACATATTTATTTGTAAAACATTTCGTAAATCATTTATCATTTTCCTTCCACTTCACAATTATGTGCCACTTTATGTTGGTCTATAACATAAAATCCCAATAAAATACATTTACGTTTTTGGTTGTAACATGACAAAATGTGGAAAATGTCAAGGGGTATGAATACTTTTTCAAGGCACTGTAGTTGCTGAAAAGCAATTGCCTTTTTATGTTCAGTAACTCGATGGCACTTTGTGTGGATTTAGAAGTAGCAACGTTACATGCATATATCATATATGAAACCAATGCATTTATCAATGACTAAAGTGACACTGAATAATCTTAGGTTGAAAAGGTGAGTGATGTGTGTTTATTTATCTGTATATTATATATATATATATATATATTTTTTTTTTTATTATTATTATTATTATTATTATTCTCTGCTGTTCTTGTCTTTCTTTGCCTGCAGATGTTGGTGTATACAGAATTGAAAATAGATACAAGCTGTTGTGGTTCCACAGATGCCTTTTAACAACAGATCTGATATTTTTATGATTACCAGTTCTGTCCAAAACATAAGTGAATTCCACACACTCAAATAACAAACATTGCTGGCAGCACACCAAGTCAGCCCAAGGACAAGTGTGTAGACCTTTTTATTTTAAGACAGAAAAAAAATGATATATTGATTGTATTATTTTCTTTTAGTGAGCAACATTTTCACAATTTTTTTAAGAAAACTGTTTTTTTCCTTGAGTAAAAAGTATTTCACGAGTAGTGAGCGGTCATCATATTTCATTACCAAGAATTGTTCGTTCTAAATTGTTTTAATGAGAAGAGTGTTGGAACTTCCATGTATTATCTTTGTGATACTGTCCATGGAAGAAATAAAAAATATGTTACCTTTGTAGTTACAGCGGACGAATATAAAATTCACCAAAAAAAAAGTATTTAACTATCTTCTGTCCTGTGAGAAATATGGGGTGCTGCCATATCTGACATCCTTAAAGCAGAACTAAATTAGCAAAAATCTCTAGCAGATAGGGTTTTTATGGCAGGGGGAACTCTGTATGTATTTTTTGCAATAAAATTCCTCTCCTGGTCGGCAACCAATATTTTTCTAATTGCACACTGACATCCCTGCATTCACAGCACAGTGTACAATCTTACAGATGCTTAGTAGTGCCAGTTGCAGAGACAAAGTAATTCCTGTGTGATGGAGAGGGAACTGGACATTATATCACTGGAGGAAAGCACTTTAGGAGATAAGTGTGTCATAATAAGTGTCAAATTGCTGAGCAAGAGCCCTGGAGATAGAAATATCTACAGTTCCACCTTAAATGCTAGTCATTTGACTGTAATACTGGCCTTGTGTCTTCCATACTTCATGAGTTAAGTATGTAGAACAGAAGAATTATACATTTTTAACAGTATACTTTTTTTGGGTCATTCACTCAGAAAATATTGATGACATAAGATTAGCATAACAGTAGCATTTTTAGAGAGATACCGACTATGGTAGTCTTCATGTTTCTTTCATGCTAGTTTACCTTTAAAGCATTCAAACAGCTTTCATTTCCTGTGAATCTGTAAATAGAAAAAGCTACAAACAACATGCCCTGATTCAGCACAACTTTTTCGCCCTGCTTGGATTTGTGGGATAGTTTGATTGATTGAATTTACGGATGATTGGAAGGTCAGAAGAATTGTTATTGTCAACACAAGGTATTTAGAAAAATATCCAAAGTCCGGCCCGCAGGCCAATTGTGGTTCCCGTTTAATCCCTAAATAAAAAGAACCTATCACCAAAAAAAATACGCAGAGGTTTTTCTGTCCCATATGTGGTGAAAAATTTTGTTTTAGTAAAGCACTTAAACCACCCAAAAAATTATGAGCCCTGCCTCACCCCCACATACATGCACATACAAATGTACATTGGGGAGCCTATGCATTAAAATGTCAGATTTCATTTACATGTTACATTTCACTACATATGCTGGAATGAGATCAATAATTCTAGGCCCAATATTTACGGTTTATTCTAAACTGATGATCTGTAGGGGCTTTTAAAGAATCATGTCAGGAACAGGTGTGCACTGTCATGGAGAATATCAGGCAAACATACAGTGTAAAATAATATAATTTAGTTAAAGATAAGTGATCAACAACAATGTAAAAGCATCTCCAATATACCAAACTGTGTAAAACACACCAGATAAGCAAACAAATAGTAAAACACAATGAACAACTGCCCAAACCAAGTACAGTGGTGTGAAAAAGTGTTTGCCCCCTTCCTCATTTCCTGTTCCTTTGCATGTTTGTCACACTTAAGTGTTTCGGAACATCAAACCAATTTAAACAATAGTCAAGGACAACACAAGTAAACACAAAATGCAATTTGTAAATGAAGGTGTTTATTATTAAAGGTGAAAAAAAATCCAAACCATCATGGCCCTGTGTGAAAAAGTGATTGCCCCCCTTGTTAAAACATACTATAACTGTGGTTGTCCACACCTGAGTTCAATTTCTCTAGCCACACCCAGGCCTGATTATTGCCACACCTGTTCACAATCAAGGCATCACTTAAATAGGAGCTGCTTGACACAGTAAGGTCCACCAGAAGATCCTTAAAAGCTACACATCATGCCGAGACCCAAAGAAATTCAGGAACAATTGAGAAAGAAAGTAATTGAGATCTATCAGTCTGGAAAGGGTTATAAAGCCATTTCCAAAGCTTTGGGAATCCAGCGAACCACAGTGAGAGCCATTATCCACAAATGGCGAAGACATGGAACAGTGGTGAACCTTCCCAGGAGTGCCGGCCGCCCAAAATTACCCCAAGAGCACAGCGACGACTCATCCAAGAGGTCACAAAAGACCCCACAGCAACGTCCAAGGAACTGCAGGCCTCACTTGCCTCAGTTAAGGTCAGCGTTCCTGCCTCCACCATCAGGAAAAGACTGGGCAAAAATGGCCTGCACGGCAGAGTTCCAAGGAGAAAACCACTGCTGAGCAAAAAGAACATCAAAGCTCGTCTCAATTTCTCCACAAACACATCTTGATGATCCCCAAGACTTTTGGGACAACATTCTGTGGACCGATGAGACAAAAGTGGAACTCTTTGGAAGGTGTGTGTCCAAGTATATCTGGCGTAGAAGGAACACTGCATTTCAGAAAAAGAACATTATACCAACAGTAAAATATGGTGGTGGTAGTGTGATGGTCTGGGGCTGTTTTGCTGCTTCAGGACCTGGAAGACTTGCCGTGATAAAAGGAACTATGAATTCTGCTGTCTACCAAGAGATCCTGAAGGAGAATGTCCGACCATCTGTTCGTGTACTCAAGCTGAAAGGAACTTGGGTTCTGCAGCAGGACAATGATCCTAAACACACCAGCAAGTCCACCACCGAATGGCTGAAGAAAAACAAAATGAAGACTTTGGAGTGGCCTAGCCAAAGTCCTGACCTGAATCCTATTGAGATGTTGTGGTATGACCTTAAAAAGGCCGTTCATGCTCGAAAACCCTCTAATGTAACTGAATTAGGACAATTCTGCAAAGATGAGTGGGCCAAAATTCCTCCAGGACGCTGTAAAAGCCTCATTGCACGTTATCGCAAACGCTTGGTTGCAGTTGTTGCTGCTAAGGGTGGCCCAACCAGTTATTAGGTTTAGGGGGCAATCACTTTTTCACACAGGGCCATGATGGTTTGGATTTTTTTCACCTTTAATAATAAACACCTTCATTTACAAATTGCATTTTGTGTTTACTTTTACTGTTGTCCTTGACTATTGTTTAAATTGGTTTGATGTTCCGAAACACTTAAGTGTGACAAACATGCAAAGGAACAGGAAATGAGGAAGGGGGCAAACACTTTTTCACACCACTGTATATACAGAAAACAGGGAATGTAAAGCGTAGCAGTAACAGAGCCAGTGTCATACATGGAGATCAAGCAGAGGGAGTTGGGAGCAAAACAAGACAGGGAGTGGGTAACAGTAGACAGAGAGAGCAGATGGGAAGTGATCAGGCTGAACACATCAGCTGGAGTAGAGGCAGACTGGAGCAGATCGGCTGGCGTGGAAGCAGACTAGAGCAGATCGGCTGGTGTGGAAGCAGACTGAAGCAAACTGGCTGGTGTGGAGGCAGAATTGGATAGTGGCAGGATTGTGCGAGTTCGAAAAAACGACAGTTTCTTTTTGGGTTTAGCCACTGAGGTTCTGCATGTGAACGCAAGGGTGTAAGTAGGGGGAGCAGCTGATGGAAAAGAAGAGCTGAGGTATGGTGAAAAAGAGGGAGCAGTTGCTAAGGAGGATTCCTGAGGGATTGCTGCAGGCAGTGGAGACAAGGTCATCTTCAAGGGGTTAAAGGCAGGGTAGGTGCAGCGAGTGAAAACAGAGTAATGACATATAGTTGGTAGCAGGGTATACTGGGCTGCAACTGTGGTTGCTGTGGATGACAGAGTGAGAGATACTTGGGAAGGCAGGTGTCTAGCAGCAGGATTGGGTTGTTTCAAGGTGACTGAGTGCAATATATCTCACCATGCTTGTAGTAATGGTAAAACAACATTCAGTTTACACTCTGCTTGTCTGACTAGAGACTGTCAATACACTCCACTAGCACCTGTTGGGAAAATACTGAATGGTGCTCAAAGAAATAAGCAGAGTCATCCTCCAATAACCATACCAGTGATTCTACCTGAGCCATACTGAAGGGGGGAGAAAAGTTATCACTGCTTTTAGGAGTACTGGACAAAGTCATTTCCACACAAACTTGAATCAATGGCTGAGCATTGCCAAACAACATCCTGCCCCGATCAACTAGGAAATGAGCAAGACGAATACATTCTAACAGCTAGTCACTGGCCCACTCCTTCTGTACCTGGCAGCAGTATTCTTTTTCCACTGTCCCTAGTAGGGATGAGCCGAACACCCCCCCGTTCGGCTCGCACCAGAACCCGCGAATGGACCTAAAGTCCGTGCGAGCTTTAGAACCCTATTAGTTATAATGGATGCGAACGTTTGAAATCAAAAGTGCTAATTTTAAAGGCTAATATACATGTTATTGTCATAAAAAGTGTTTGGGGACCTGGGTCCTGCCCCAGGGGACATGTATCAATGCAAATTTTTTTTTTTTTAAACGGCCGTTTTTTTCAGGAGCAGTGATTTTAATAATGCTTAAATTGAAACAATAAAAGTGTAATATTCCTTTAAATTTCGTACCTGGGGGTGTCTATAGTATGCATGTAAAGGGGCGCATGTTTCCTGTGCTTAGAACTGTTCCTGCAAAAAGTGTCATTTTTGCAGGAAAGAAAGCTATTTAAAATCACTCGCGGCTAATGTGAATTGACGGCTCCCGTAACACAGAGAACAGTCATTCATTGAAAGTCATTCATAAAAAAAAGTCATTGATAAAAAAAAAAAAAAAAAAACGTGGGGGTCCCCCCAAATTCAATAACCAGGCCCTTCAGGTCTGGGATGGATATTAAGGGGGACCCCAGCCAAAAAAGAATGGCGTAGGGTCCCCCTCAAAATCCATACAAGACCCTTGAGGTCTGGGATGGATTTTAAGGGGAACCCCAGCCAAAAAAAATGGCGTGGGGTCCCCCTCAAAATCCATACCAGACCCTTATCCGAGCACGCAACCTGGCAGGCCGCAGGAAAAGAGGGGGGGACAAGAGCGGCCCCCCCTCCTGCCTGAACCGTACCAGGCCACATGCCCTCAACATTGGGAGGATGCTTTGGGGGTCTGAGACCCCCAAAGCACCTTGTCCCCATGTTGATGAGGACAAGGGCCTCTTCCCCACAACCCTGGCCGGTGGTTGTGGGGGTCTGCGGGCGGGGGCTTATCGGAATCTGGAAGCCCCTTTAACAAGGGGACCCCCCAGATCCCGCCCCCTCCCCGTGTGAAGTGGTAAGGGGGTACAAAAGTACCCCTACCATTTCACCAAAAAAGTGTAAAAAATTGTAAAAATGACAGGAGGCGGTCTTTGACAATTCCTTTATTAAAATCTTCTTTCTTCTTTCTTCATCCTTCGGTTTCTTCATCTTCTCCTTCCGTCATCTTCTTCCATCTTCTTCTTCCATTTTCTTCTTCCTCCGATCCGCTTCTTCTTGCGCTGGTCTTCTCGTCCTTCTCGTCCGGCATCTTTTTCCATGGCGTCGGCATCTGTTCTTCTGTCGGGCCGCTCCTCGCAATGGGAGGCTCCTGCTGTGTGAGGCTTCGCTCCGTCTGACAGGTCTTTTATAACGGAGGGCACCTGGTGACCCCACCCCCCTCTGACGTCATGGGGAAAGCCATAGGGAATTCCCCATGACGTCCCCGTACGTCAGAGGGGGCAGGGTCACCAGGCGCCCTCCATTATAAAAGACCTGTCAGAGGCAGCGAAGCCTCACACAGCGGGAGCCTCCCATTGCGAGGAGTGGCCCAAGAAGAGACACCGACGCCGACGCCATGGAAGAAAATGCCAGACGAGAAGGACGAAAAGACCAGCGCAAGAAGAAGCGGATCGGAGGAAGAAGATGATGGAAGAAGAAGATGGAAGAAGATGCCGGAAGGAGAAGATAAAGAAACCGAAGGATGCAGGAGTGCGCATGCGCGGAGCTCCGAGGATGGCCGCCTGAGCCAAGAGCTCCGCTCCAGACCGCAGCAGCGGCACCCATATCTCCGGCCACAGCGCTCCTGGGGTCCCCAAATTTTCGCTGCCTAATCCCCATATATCCGGGCACAAACCTACATGTATAGTTCCGATGTTAAGCGGAATCTGGGGCCACATTTTTTACGTTATAGGAGCGGCCGAAAATTCCAAGATGGCCGCCGCAGCATCTCCTCACAAACACAGCGCTGAGGCACAGGCGGACTACAGGTCAGAGCAATCCCCCCTCTCCACAGGGACTCATCTGAGGGATAATACACCTTCCCCTGCCTCCACTGCATCCCTGTTAGACAGATCCACAAATGATTTCCCCCTTTCACCTCAGGGGCCTGCTACAGTACCTCATCCAGGCCCCCACCATCACACTGATCACCAAAACGATTCAGCTTATCAAATAGAGGACCTCTTTCTCAGATTTTCCGAACTCCTTGAAAGAGGTTTGTCCCAAACAGCTGCTAAAATCACCGGGGACTTGAGGGCTGATTTGCTCAACATGGGCAATAGAATTGATGTGATCGAACACAAAATGGAGGAAACAATCTCTGTATCGAATCAAACTTCCAAACACGTCTCCACTTTACACGATCAACTGGATCTGGCAATGTACCGTATCGATGACCTTGAAAACAGGTCCAGAAGGGACAACATTAGAATCAGAGGTCTCCCTGAAACTGTCCTAAATGTACCTGAGGCAGTGCAAGATTTAATTAAAAGTCTGCTTCCGGATATTTCTTCCCACCGCCTTGAGCTAGACAGAGCTCACAGGGCTCTTGGACCACCCAGAAAAGATGGTACCCCTCGGGACATCATAGCAAAGCCCCATCACTATTCGGTGAAGGAGGAAGTCATGAAACGCGCAAGAGCTGCTCCAGCCATATTATGCCAAGGTCACCATGTCCAGATCTTCGCCGACCTGTCTCCCTCTACGATTCAAAGATGGAGAGCGCTGAAACCATTGCTACTTGCCCTATCCCAGAAGGAAATAAAATACAGATGGGCATTTCCGTTTGCAGTTAAATTCACTGACAAAGGCCGACAATATGCTTTCTCTACCTTTCCTGAAGGAGAGAAACTACTCCTACATCTGAAGCTCATCACTCAAGAGGTGGCAATGGATACATCCAATACCGGCCAAGGCTCACACAAAAGACCACCGCCATCCAGCCCCCAGTCTCCCATCTGGACCACTGGGAAAACAAAGAAGGTCAAAGACAATGGACCTCCCTGAAGCAAGACTGCCAAAGAACTGACCTCCTCTTTTATCGGATCAAGATATTGTTCCAGGGTCGCTGTGACCCAGTGGCTACGGGTACCATCGCGCCCATGTTCCACGACTTCTGTTCAAATTTTGCTGTTACAATTTTTTTTTTTGACACCTGTGTTCGCTGCTTTTTTCTCGGACTGCCCCTAGATCAACTGCGGGACGCTCTGTTTGATTTGAGTTTGGTCGACTCTCCTTTTGTGACTCCCTCCACACCCTCTAAATGACTGCTACCACGGAATGCACTGCTAGGGGGAGGGCAGAGGGATCTGCGACTTCATAACATTCCTCATAACAGACTTCACCCCCGTTTTTTCTTTTCTTTTTAAAAAACGCTGTGTGCCACTCACATAGCTTTATCTAGGACACTAATGCATCTCAGGGGCCCTGCTGCGGAAAGGAACGCTAGCGCCTCCACCCAACTCTTGGACACATGATGGTCTCCAAGAGCTGGGCAGTCTGTCCTTTTTTCGGACGGACGCGACTGCTCCATTGTTCTGGGATTTCGAGGGCCATCTCCTCTCTCGAACTCCGATTTCTTTCTTTGGGAGATCTGCTTATGTCTATTCTTTTCTGTCTTCCCCTCCCTTCCCCTCTTACCACCGCGACCTTGAAAGGGTGCCTAATAATGTCTTCTTTTCTAGATACGCCTCAAAACCACCGGGATCTGGTTCATTCGGCCTCACCTCGATTTCCTGGAGGTCTCATCATGATCATCTGGGTCGCCTTACTTCAAAGGGTGAGTGGGGGTGGATTGCTGGGTTGCTTCTCCCTTTTGCTCCATGGCTGATTGTCCTGACGCTAAACTCCTCATAGCCTCCCATAATGTCCAAGGTCTCAATTCCCCTATTAAGAGGAGGAAAATCCTTGACTATTACAAATCCCTCAAAATTGACGTTCTGATGCTACAAGAAACACATTTTCCTGCCAGATATACCCCCAACTTCCTTCATTCACACTACCCACACTTCTTTCTGGCCAGTGCCGAAAGGCTAACCTACTCTCCAAATCATGCAAATTCGAGAACATTTCTGACTATATTGACCCGGAAGGTAGATTTATCCTAGTTAAAGGCATACTGGGGGGCCAAATCTACTCTTTAGTATCATATTATACACCCAACAGAGGACAAGACAAATTTTTCACCACTCTAATGAACACCCTCTCCCCAAAACTGGAGGGGAAGATAATCTTTGGGGGGGACTCCAATGTGGCATTCGACCAGGGCCTTGACAAAACCAAGCCTCCTAACTCTCGCCTGACTCGTCCCACAAAAGTTAGTCTCAAAATCGCAAAGATTCTACATGCTTTCGGTCTCACCGACACATGGAGAGAACTCAACCCATCCAAGCGGGATTTTACCCACTATTCCCATCCTCACAACACATATGCTCGGATCGACCATATACTTACTCCCTCTACCCTTCTCCCATTAGTACTATCGGCCCGAATCAGGGATACAGCTCTTTCCGATCATTCACTAGTGATCTTAACTGTCAGTTCAGGGGCCTTGGGGGGAACACGGGGTCATTGGAGATTGAATGAGTCCTTGCTCTCTGATCCTGTCAGAGTAACTGTACTGAGTCATGCCCTCAATGAGTTCTTTGAAATAAATACAACCACAGATACTTCCGCTGAAATGCTTTGGGCAGCACATAAAGCCTTTATTAGAGGCAGGTTCATTCAAACCTCTACACAAGTCAAAAAAGAAAGAAGATCTGAAATCGAACGCCTTGAGAAAGTATACGCTTCTTTAAAAGCCATGCACAAAACTGACCCGTCCAAAATACCCATATTACAACTTGATAAGGCTAGACTGGATTTAAATCTTGCACTCACGGCTTCAGCTGAAAAATCGATCAGATGGAGTGGACACAAATTCTATGCCCAAGCGGACAAACTAGGCCCCCTACTGGCTCATAAACTCTCTCCTCATCCAAAACTGCACAATATGCCTAAAATCAGAATAGAAGGTCAACCCCCTACTTCCAATCCAGCTAGGATTCTCAAAGCCTTCCAAGGATTCTATTCTAAACTATACAGCACTACCACTCAGACTCACTCAGACTCGGTATCTCGATTCTTTGAAGGCTTACCCATCCCCTCTCTGACAGATAGTCACAAAGACATAATGGACTCTCCTATCACAAGGGACGAAGTGCTGGAGGTTATCAAGAACCTCAAAAAGGGTTCCGCACCAGGTCCTGATGGCCTATCCATACCGTACTACAAAACTTTCTCTGACTCCTTGAGGCCACACTTACCAAATTTTTTCAACCATAAGTCCAAGGGTGACCCCCTTGAAGTTCATCTTAACACAGCGTACATTACGGTTATACCAAAACCAGACAAAAATCCTGAAGACATCAGTAACTATCGTCCTATTTCCCTCATTAATAACGATTTAAAAATACTTACCAAAATTTTGGCGAACAGACTAGCCTCATTCATCCCCCAATATTTTAATAAAGATCAGGTGGGTTTCATCCCCGGTAGACAAGGACCTGACCAAATACGGAGGGCAATTGACTTAATATCACTCATGCAAACTAATTGGACAGGCGGGACTAGACAACAGGGCTTCATCCTTTCCTTGGACCTACAGAAGGCCTTCGATACGGTCTCCTGGCCCTACATCTTCTCTTTATTGGAACGTTGGGGATTCGGGGACCGTTTCCTGGGCCTTCTTAGGGCCCTATATACTCACCCAAAGGCTCTCATTAGGCTACAGGGGCATTACTCCGTACCCATACACATCGCTAGAGGCACTAGACAGGGTTGTCCACTCTCCCCGTTAATCCGGAGAGACCACCTGAAATCCCTACAGAGTAAAATACTGAAATATGTTTGGGGAAAATCAGGATATCGTATCCCTCAGAGCACACTATATTTACACAGACGTAGGGGCGGCTTGGGACTCCCCAACCTACATAAATATTTCCTTGCGGCCAGACTTGCCCAACTCTCCACGTTATACTCTAGGTACGAAAAACCGGATTGGGTGACTATTGAAAGACAGGCTACCCCCCGCTTCACGTTAGACTACCTCCTTTGGTGTCCTCATAAGACCCATCCACCCATA
Source organism: Lithobates sylvaticus (assembly GCA_028564925.1). Classification (NCBI taxonomy): domain Eukaryota; kingdom Metazoa; phylum Chordata; class Amphibia; order Anura; family Ranidae; genus Lithobates; species Lithobates sylvaticus. The sequence goes on along the minus strand of CM053028.1, from coordinate 320,761,601 downwards.
CTGTCTCCTGTCCTATCTCACTCCTTCCTGCTGTGGGACACTCTCAGAAACAACCCGGCTCTGGTCTCCTCGGTACGACCACTCGCACACCTCTTCCATAACCCAGACTTCCAACCAGGACTGAACATAACCGACTTCAGATGGTGGTTGGACAAAGGATTATACCGCATAGGCCACTTCTTTACCTCAAGCTGCCAAATTTCCCTTAGTTATTGTATCAAACACCTTAATCTTCCAGACTCAGAAAGGTTCCGTTTTTATTAAATTTCTCATTTCCTTCATAAATTATGGACAACCAAACCCTTACCTCCTAACTTTACAGCTTATGAGACATGGTGCGGACAAGCCATGGAGCAAAGGGGAGGCATCTCGGTAATTTATTCAGCCCTCATTCATTCCACTGACAAAACCTCTTACATGATGGCCTGGGAAGCAGATCTCCAACGCCAATGGACTCTGGAGACCTGGCAGTCGGCTATCACTAAATCTTTTAAAGGAATTCAAAACGTTTCCTTGATGGAAGCTAGCATCAAAATTTTAGTTAGATGGTACCTTACCCCTTCCAGGCTGGCAGCCATTTATCCTTCAGCAGACCCCCAATGCTTTAGGGGCTGCCGACTGCTAGGCTCCATGGTCCACGTCTGGTGGGAATGCCCCAAGATACGCACTTTTTGGAGAAGGATCTTTAACATGATCCACAAGGTGACCGGTTATCAGATTCCCAGGTCTCCTGAGGTGGCGCTCTTCAATGCGCATATTCCACGACTGCCTAAGGCCGCACAAACATTAATCCACTTTATTCTCCTAGGAACTAAAATTTCGATAGCCAAAGCTTGGAAAATGCCTAAACCATCTGTACTTGCAGTGACAAGGAAAATATTGTGGATCATGACTCAAGAGAAGTTATCCAGTATACTATCAGATTCTTTCAATCAATTTCAAAAGACCTGGGAACCATGGGCCACATATGTAGGCATTTCCCTAATCCCGGGGGTTCACTCTGCGGCTCTTCCTCCCAGGGCCCCTCGCTAGGTGCTTTTCACACCCTCCATCCTCTCCCTCCCCTTATCTCCTTCTTTTTCCCCTTCTTCCTCTCTTTTCTTCTTTCCTCATAAAGGTTTTTATTGTTTGCTGTTACAGATTCCAGGCTTTCCAATTCTGTCCTTACGATGTTGGTACTTCTCATGTAGTTTAGCCTACCTTTGAATTTAAAAGCCTAGTGGGGTTCAAGGGTCCTTGATCCTTTAAATGTAATGGAGGGGAGGGATCATCATCTCTAACACAGTATGTTCCCGATTGGGGTGTTGGAGGAGAAGGTCCCCCTTGCTATACTTGAAACCCATTCCATGACTAGGATGTTTAGCCTATGAGCCTGGAATCCTGTATAGGACAGGTTTATGAATGTTCATGTTGCTTCACATTATTGCTCATGTACTCAGCATCTATACTTTTCAACATGACATTTTGGGGATGTTCCCCACAGTTTTTCTACATATGCTTCAAATATACTGTATCTTTGTCTTTGTTAAAACAATAAACATTTATTGAAAGTAAGAAACCGAAGGATGAAGAAAGGAAGACCAGAAGAAAGAAGAAAGAAGATTTTAATAAAGGAATTGTCAAAGACCGTCTCCTGTCATTTTTACAATTTTTGACACTTTTTTGGTGAAATGGTTACCATTTCACACAGGGGGGGGCCGGGATCTGGGGGTCCCCTTGTTAAAGGGGGCTTCCAGATTCCGATAAGCCCCCCGCCCGCAGACCCCCACAACCACCGGCCAGGGTTGTGGGGAAGAGGCCCTTGTCCTCATCAACATGGGGACAAGGTGCTTTGGGGGTCTCAGACCCCCAAAGCATCCTCCCAATGTTGAGGGCATGTGGCCTGGTACGGTTCAGGCGGGAGGGGGGCCGCTCTCATCCCCCCCTCTTTTCCTGCCAGGTTGCGTGCTCGGATAAGGGTCTGGTATGGATTTTGAGGGGACCCCACGCCATTTTTTTTGGCTGGGGTTCCCCTTAAAATCCATCCCAGACCTCAAGGGTCTGGTATGGATTTTGAGGGGGACCCTACGCCATTTTTTTTGGCTGGGGCCCCCCTTAATATCCATCCCCGACCTGAAGGGCCTGGTTATTGAATTTGGGGGGACCCCCACGCTTTTTTTTTTTTTTTTATCAATGAATGACAGTTCTCTGTGTTACGGGAGCCATCAATTCATTAGCCGCGAGTGCCTTTAAATAGCTTTTTTCCTGCAAAAATTACACTTTTTGCAGGCACAGGAAACCTGCCCCCCTTCACAGGCAACCTATAGACACCCCCCCAGATGTGATACTGCAATGCTGTACTAACAGCACACACACACAAATCCCCAGAAATACAGCACATATTGTCAGCAGTCAGCAGCACACTGACACGCTGACACTGAAACACAATATGTGAGGCCGCGGCGGCCTCTTATACCGCGAGGCGTGTACTAAAGCCCCTGAGCTATAATTGGCTACAGGCATCCTGCCTGTAGCCAATTATGGCTCTCCTTGCTCCTCGCTCCTCAAACATGGGTTTGAATCGAACACCGGGCCCATCCCTAGTCACTAGTAAAGAAAAGTATATAACCTCCTCCAGATGTATCTTGCCACAAACAGCAGAGCCGAGATGGCTTCCCTGTGCAGCCACTTCTGGTCAGGACTGGCCCTGGGGTTATGTCAGAAACAGGTGTGTCTAGAAATGTGTGGATTGCAACAGAGAATACCAGGCACAAATACAGTGTAAAATAATATAATTTATTTAAAGATAAGTGAACAACATAGTTGTAAACACACCTCTAATATACCAAACTATGTAAAACAAACCAGATAACCAAACAAATATGACACACGATAAACAACTGCCCAAATCAAGTATATACAGAAAACAAGGAATGTAAAGCATAGTTGTAACAGAGCCAGGGTCATACACGAGAGATCAAGCAGAGGGAGTTGGGAGCAGGACAGGGAGAGGTTAACAGGAGGCGGAGATAGCAGGTGGGAAGTAGACATGTGCAGAACAAAAAAAAAATATTTTTTTTTCGTTTCGTTTTTTTTTTCATTTCCGAAAAAAAATTGTTTTTTTTCGTTTCGTTTTTTTCGTTTACGTTGATTCGTAACGATTTGTACATTTGTAAGTCGTCGGTGTTCAGAATCGTAACGATTCGTACATTCGTAAGTCGTCGGTGTTCGGATTCGTAACGATTCGTACATTCGTAAGAGTTATTTTTTCGTTGATTTGTTTTTTCGTTAGTTTCATTTTTGGACGCATTCGTATTTATTCGTACATTCGTAACATTCATAGATTCGTAATTGGAGCATAATTCATAATTTTATGTAATGTGTATGCTATTATTAAATTTTAATAATTTACGAATCGAAAAAAAAAAGTTACGAATCTAAAAAAAAAAGTTACGAATCTAAAAAAAAATTACGAATGTACAAAATTTTTGTTCAATAGAGACGCGGAGAATTACGAATCGAAAAAAAAAGTTACGAATGTACAAATTTTTTTGTTCAATCCATTCGAAGCACGTTTAGCACCACCATTGTAAGGGACACGGAAAATTACCAATTCAACAAAAAAAAAAGTTACGAATGTACGAATTTTTTCGTTCGTTTTCGTTTCGGATTTTCTTCATTAGTACATTCGTTGTTTCTAATTAGTTTTTTTCAGATTTTCGTTGTTTTTCAGATTCGTTCGATTTGAATGATTCGTTAATCGGATTTGTACGATTCAAACGATTCGTTATTCGGATTCGTAAGAAAATAACGAAAAAAAACGAAAAACGAAAAAAAACAAAATGAATTGCACATGTCTAGTGGGAAGGAATCAGGCTGCAGGGTCCTGAAGACAGAACACCAAGGCAACAGGAGAAGGACAGACAGGACTGAGGGCTCTTTCACACGGACGGACCGTATGTCCGTTTTTCATCCTTCCATTTTCGGATGAAAAACGGACATACAGGTATCCCTATGGGATAGCGGGTGTCAGCGGATGAGCATCCGCTGACACCCGCTCTCGTCCGTGCTCGCTCTGCTCCGTTTCTGCAGACGGAGGAAAACCCAATTTTTTCATCCGTCTGCAGAGCGGATCGGGTGACGACGGACTCTACGGTCCGTCGTCACCCGATCCCCCATAGGGGAGAGCGGCGCTCTGACAGGTCCGTCCCTGCACAGAGTGCAGAGACAGACCTGTCATCTTCTGCTCAGCGAAGATCGCTCCTGCGATCCCCGCTGAGCAAGCGGCTATCCACGGGGCGGATCTGCACTGATCCGCCCCGTGTGAAAGAGCCCTGAAATATATTTCCTGCAACTAGCATCAGGTGATGACTGATGATATGAGCTTCTGGCTGCGGAAAGACACCTGCTGGTGAACACTGGAACTGCAGACTATGGATCTGGGAGCCACAATGCCACCAGTAGGTGAGTCCTTTCCTGACATATCACCTATGGAACATTTAGTGCACCAAATTGTGTCACTGTTTATGGGCACTCAAAAATTTAACGTTTGACATGATGGGTATCTATTTACACCTTATATTTTACAAAAAATGGGTAATATATTGCATTTGGGTGCCCTAAATTTAACTTTAGTGTATTTTTACTGAAATGTTGCATTTGATAATCTGTTGCACTAATATTAGTATTAATAATATTATTAATATATTAATAGTTATAATAATAATAATGACGTATTATTAGTATAAGTAATAATATTATAAAATATGAATATTTTGTGGGTTTTATGCAATCTTCAGACCTAAAATTATTTTTTAAATATGTGTGCAAAAAACACAAAAAAGGCTGTTGCAACGAAAGGGTTAATAGCTGCTATACGGCCCAGGCAGGAGAAAGGGTACTTTTAGTGCAATCTTTTTTTATTACTATGTTAAAGAAAATTGTTACCCGTCAAATAAATGAAAGACAAACAGAATATCAAGTTAATCCAATAAAAAAAACTTACACATACCGTATATACAGTATATATATATATATAAATATATATTTCCTGCAACTAGCATCAGGTGATGATGACTGATGATATAAATATATATATATATATATTTATGGTCTAGAGCCCTACGGACGACATGAGTAAAGATGACATATAGGAACAACACAAAACTCACCAACATGAAATAGACCTGAAAGTGTGCCTTGGTCTACCGTATGGTACACCAAAATAAGGGGGCATACCCTAGATAAAGAATGATAAGAAGTAGTTATGGAATAATGTGGAATGAGTATTCAGTCTGAGGTAAGAATACTTGGAAGAGGCTTTTAAAAGGGGAGGGTGGGTGGGTATCACGCACAGGAAACCGACAAAGACCGGCGGCCTTTGGGCTGCTTAAATACCCTCCGGGCTCCTCCCATAACTTCAGGCCGGTACCCGGCCTTCCAATTTATGGTCTAGAGCCCTACGGACGACATGAGTAAAGATGACATATAGGAACAACACAAAACTCACCAACATGAAATAGACCTGAAAGTGTGCCTTGGTCTACCGTATGGTACACCAAAATAAGGGGGCAAAAACCTTCAGGTAGGGGATAATTATTTATTAAAGGTAACGTCACTGAGTAAGACGAGCAAAGGCCTGAGCCACCTCTAACTGTGGGTTAGGAATGTAGCGAGAGAAGCAGGCCGATTTCCGCCGACCCAGTTCCTTGATCACATGGTCCGGAACCCCCTGTCTTGAGGCCGTCGTGGCCGCCCCAATCCGGAATGAATGCCCGGAGTACTGGCTGGGGTCCAACTGAAGATTGCCGAGAAGGACCCGGACACGTTCCACGAACTGCGACGAGTTGAGGGGTTATACCGGAAAGGGTAGAAGCGGACTGGACCCTGGGCGGTCGGATAGCAGTGCCGTCAAGCGGTTTAACACGGCAACTGGGCACCAGTTGTTGTGAGTCCTGTACAGGTGAACATCTACTCCGGAACCTCGCTGCTGAGTTTTGGATGTCGCCAAGTGAAGGACGTAGTGATCCTGATGGCGGCAGAGACTACTTCTATGCAAGGCTGGACCGGCTGGGTGGCTGCGAGTGAACTCGCTGGCCGTAGAAACCCATAAAATGCCATGTGTATCGCAGCCTGCAGGACGGTGCTGAGGAGGAGACCGAAAGGGGACCTATCCAGGATGTCAGACATTCCCTTGAAGATCTCCCCCGTGGTAGGCAGCCGCTTCGGGCTGACTGGCGGCTGGTGTTTCTGCACTCCCCATAGTAGAGCCCTCACTGCGTGGCAGGAGAACACCGAAGGCCTCGCGGGGTCTTGAAGCGACAAGTAGTGCGGCACCCCGGCCACGTACTGGCGTATCGTGCTGTGTGACAGTGCTAGGTGAGAATGACCATAAGCGCTGAGTTAAACTTCCCTGGAATGAATGAGCAGTAAACATTGAACTGATGCTGTAGGGACAGCTGGACCAGTCTGCAGAGGAAGGACATGACGGGCCTGGATTTAGGCCTGCCCTTGCTGCTGATCTTGGCTGTGGCTTGATTGTCTGTCGTGAAAGCCACAGTCTGTCCAGACCAATGGTGACCCCATAGGTGAGCGGCTGCTACGATGGGGAAGAGCTCAAAGAGGGCTGACGTGGTAGTGAAGCCTGGTGTGGCTAGTAATTGAGGAGGCCAAGGGGCGGCGAACCACAAATGGCCAAAAATGGCGGCGCATCCTGTGGATGTCGCCGCATCGGTCACCACCTGAGGTGACTGCGTGGACACGACTGGGATGAACAGGGACACACCGTTCCAATTACCAAGAAAGTGTTCCCCCATGGCCAGATCTGCCCTGGCTGCCCAAGGGCTACTTTTAGACCCGAAGGTCAAATTGGTCGCGAAACAATATCGCTCCCTCCACTTGATGAGGGGACGAGCGAGTTGAGACTGGGAGCGACGGAAGAATGAGGCGCTGACAGATCATACACCAGACGTTTTTATTTGAAAAAATATTCCCTGTACAAGCCCGATAGGGCTAACCCTCCAGATGTTAAAGGGAGACTGACTGAACGGGCCTATCAAGAAGTCCCGATCCAACTCCGTCTGCAGAAGGACGTCAATCGCTGGCTCATCTGTTGCTGCTGCGCGTAGGTTCGGACATTCGTGGGTGGAGTGGGGCAGGGTGATGAGCCCGGTATGAAACCCATCGGATCTGCCCTGGCTGCCCAAGGGCTACTTTTAGACCCGAAGGTCAAATTGGTCGCGAAACAATATCGCTCCCTCCACTTGATGAGGGGACGAGCGAGTTGAGACTGGGAGCGACGGAAGAATGAGGCGCTGACAGATCATACACCAGACGTTTTTATTTGAAAAAATATTCCCTGTACAAGCCCGATAGGGCTAACCCTCCAGATGTTAAAGGGAGACTGACTGAACGGGCCTATCAAGAAGTCCCGATCCAACTCCGTCTGCAGAAGGACGTCAATCGCTGGCTCATCTGTTGCTGCTGCGCGTAGGTTCGGACATTCGTGGGTGGAGTGGGGCAGGGTGATGAGCCCGGTATGAAACCCATCGGTGAAACCCCGGATGAGGTAGCTGGCGAGTGACGGAGTGGGGTGTGAGGTCAAGTAAACACTGAGCCAAAGGGCATTGACCCGGCTTAGTCGTGGTTCTTCTGTTTGACCTCACATAGAATCCTGGGGTCCTCTGGCATAGGGTGCAAACGTGCAAGAGCCGGCACTGGCTGAAATTGCAGGAGCCGTAATTGAAATTATTGCAAATGGCGGCTCCCCCAACCATCCGCACCGGACGTCCCAACTTGTCCACCTTTTGCCCTTGCGCCGGGGCCTGCTGAGCCTGGCTCATGCTGGTAGAGGCCGTGCTAGCTATCGGATGGACAGAGGCTATGTTGGCACACCAGACCGTGGTGTGGGACGCTGACTGACAGACAGCACATAGCGGGGAGCGAAACCCCACGAAGTGGCGGCAGAACAACTCCGTGTCCACTACGCTCCAGTCCGTTGTCAAATGAAACTGTGAGAATCTGGCTGCGGCTTTGGCCGAGAAGGACCGATGATAGTCGTAGAACGCTGAGCCACCGTATTTGTGGCCCAGGTCTACGATCAAATGGAGGTAGAGGTCCAGTTCCTCCCGTCTGCCGGGGGAGGCTGAGCACAGCACGTCCCTAAACATGCCGAAAGCGAGCGTGAACTCGGGCACCGTGAGCTTTCTGTTGAGCCTCGGATCCTTCGTTTTCAAAACCACCGAGACGTCCCCCCAGGTGTAGGCCTTGTTCTCGGCCAAGTCATGGACCGAGATCATGAGTGAGGCCAGGTTAACGTCTCTGCCCTCTAAAATGTCCTTCCTTACGCTGGGTGGCACCAGGTGGGAAGGGTGAACGGTAGTCGTGGCAAGCTCACTACCTGCGGCCGGTGCACTGATGGCTGGGACCACCGCAGGGTCCGGAACCGTGGCAGCCGGGCTAGTCTCTAGACGAGACACCCTGTCCTGGACCTCAACGATTGAGGAAGACAGGGAAGACACGAGGGTGTGTAGCTGAGCGACGGCGGCTGAAATCGATTCCAGAGACGCCTGCTGGCTGCTGGGGCTTGCTGCGGCCGGTGGTGGGAAGAGGAGCCTGAATAGCTCCGCCTTCCTGGCCGCGGCCGAGAAGGGTATCCCTCTGCGTCTCAGCTCGGCGGACAGCCTGGGAATTGTCCATGCCCTAAGGGACTGGACACTGCCAGCCTCGGAGGCTGATGCCGGAGATAGCGGGGTGGTGAGGTCATCGCTGCCGACTGATGACATGGCGGCTGCCAAGACCCGTTACTTAGTAGACTGGTCACGTGTCTGCAGGCTGGGCCTATAAAGAGGTGACAAGCAATGAGTTTGAATGTGTCACCTATGATCTACGTACCTGCCATGAGAAAGCAGGAGCCCCTCGTGCCCCAGCGTTTATTTTTTTTTTTTTTTTTTTTTTTTTACCTGCTGGAACCCTGATCAAGCTGGTGCAGGTGGACCTACTGAATCCGACTGACCTGAGAGAGTGTGAGAGAAAGTACCTATTTAAGAGCCTAAACTGCTGCCGTCCAGAGCGATGGAACCCAACGTAGATGATAACAACAGGCGATAGTGACTTAAGTCGACTGCCGAGACCGCTGTGGGATCAAATGACAGACGACAACACGAATGACTGACTTGACATGTTGCCTTAACTGAACGAACTTCCCGTGACAGGGCCCGGCCCGTTCGTACCGTATGGGGGTGCCTGTGAGCCGGACTCTGGAGCACGTACAGGAATGAGGCAACCGTGACACGAGGCTAACTGCCTGGGTATTGCTGAGGCCGAACTGTGACATCCAGCTGCCACCGGGTCCGACTCCAAGCTCCCTTTTTTTTTTTTTTTTTCGTAGAAATGCAGCCGGCCTAGGGCACGCCGGCGCGAATTCGTACAGGCAGGTGACCAATTAACGCCGGGGCGTGGTAAGGTGACACAGAAATGATATAACATGACAAGGACAAGAGTCAAAGTCTCTTTTTTTTTGCGACTCCGCCCTTGGCGCATGTATTGAAATGAGGCCGGGCCTAGGGCACGCCGACACGAATTAGTGCGAGGTAGTGACTGCATTCATGCCGGGCGTGGTAAGGTGACAGAAATGCGATACCATGACAGGGGCAAGAATCAGGAATGTACGCAAACCAGTGATGCGATTCCGCCCTTGGCGCATGTATTGAAATGAGGCCGGGCCTAGGGCACGCCGACACGAATTAGTGCGAGGTAGTGACTGCATTCATGCCGGGCGTGGTAAGGTGACAGAAATGAGATACCATGACAGGGGCAAGAATCAGGAATGTACGCAAACCAGTGATGCGATTCCGCCCTTGGCGCATGTATTGAAATGAGGCCGGGCCTAGGGCACGCCGACACGAATTAGTGCGAGGTAGTGACTGCATTCATGCCGGGCGTGGTAAGGTGACAGAAATGAGATACCATGACAGGGGCAAGAATCAGGAATGTGCGCAAACCAGTGATGCGATTCCGCCCTTGGCGCATGTATTGAAATGAGGCCGGGCCTAGGGCACGCCGACACGAATTAGTGCGGGGAAGTGACTGCATTCCTGCCGGGCGTGGTAAGGTGACAGAAATGATATACCATGACAGGGGCAAGAATCAGGAATGTACGCAACCAGTGATGCGATTCCGCCCTTGGCGCATGTATTGAAATGAGGCCGGCCTGGGGCGCGCCAACACGAATTAGTGCGAGGTAGTGACTGCATTCATGCCGGGCGTGGTAAGGTGACAGAAATGATATACCATGACAGGGGCAAGAATCAGGAATGTACGCAACCAGTGATGTGATTCCGCCCTTGGCGCATGTATCGAAATGAGGCCGGGTAGTCGTGCATCTGGATCGCCCCGATCGGAGCATGTATGGATGCGACCGGACCAGGATCGAAGCGATGGCATGAACGCCCTGTTTAACTGATGCGAAATGATTTAGCATGACCGAATGGCCCGATACGTTAGCCATGTTTGAAATGATGAAATGATTGTCATGCTAACACGTTAAATGTTTCGACACGGTCGAAGTGATTCGTACAATTAGTATGCCAACAGTGCTTCGGAATGTGAATAGCGATTTGGTACGCTCGCTGGCGCCACTGATTCGAATAATGGCAGGACATGAACGATGCGTGTGAGTGCGAATGGCACCCGTGCGTGAGTCGTGTTTGAACGATTCGAAGACTGCGTAGCACGACCGCGTAAGGGAACCCTTGAGTGCCGGATGCGGCATCGGTCGGAGTGTTTCGTGGCGGCGGCCCTGAATGTGCATGCCGCTAGATGGCTCCCGATCGTGTACAACCAAAAACGTGCGAGTAAGTGTTTAGGTTTCGAGACAAGCAGCGCGTGGTTCGTGAGCTACGCAGACCACAGTTTAGTGACATGATAAGCAGTGCATGAGAACGTAAAACATGGGAGCCGAAGCCCTACCTGCGACAGCCGAACCAGACTCTTTGAACGAACTGCGACTTGGCGACACGAGTGCGACACGAAGGGACAACACGACTTACGAACACGGAACGCAGGACTGCAACAAGAGGAGACGGACAGACGAAAAACGGAGCTCATGAACCGGCACCAACAGCGCTTGTCTCGAACGAGTCGGTCCTAGATGTCTGACGTATCAGATATCACGCACAGGAAACCGACAAAGACCGGCGGCCTTTGGGCTGCTTAAATACCCTCCGGGCTCCTCCCATAACTTCAGGCCGGTACCCGGCCTTCCAATATATATATATATATATATATATATTTACACATACCGTATTTATCGGCGTATAACACGCACCGGCGTATAACACACACCCCAAGTTTAGGAGGGCATTTTAAGGAAAAAAAGTTTTAGGCGGGAAGTTTAGGGAAAAAAAAACAACTTACATTTAAGCGTCATTTGCAGCTTGCCCAGCGTCATTGAAGCTTGCCCAGCGTCACTGTAGCTTGCCCAGTGTCATTGCAGCCTTGCCCAGCGTCATTTGCAGCCTTGCCCAGCGTCATTTGCAGCCTTGCCCAGTGTCATTGCAGCCTTGCCCATCGTCATTGCAGCCTTGCCCAGCGTCATTGCAGCCTTGCCCAGCATCATTGCAGCCTTGCCCAGCGTCATTGCAGCCTTGCCCAGCGTCATTGTAGCTTGCCCAGCGTCATTGCAGCCTTGCCCAGTGCCATTGTAGCTTGCCAGCGTCATTTTCAGTCTTTTCCGGGTTTAAATTTCCCGCCGCCGAGACGCTGTCATGTGCGCCGCCGAAAAAACCCGAAGCACGGCCGAAAAAGACCGAAGCGCCCCCGGAAAAAGCTGACTCGGACGGCTAAGCTCGCGGTCCCGCCTCCCTGCTGTTTCCGGAGTGAGCGCAGGGAGGCGGGACTACGAGCAGAGCAGAGCAGAGTCTGCTCGGCTTTTTCCGGGGGCGCTTCGTTCTTTTTTCGGCCGCGCTTCAGGTTTTTTCGGCAGCGCTCGCTATTTTTCAGCGGCGCTTGCCATTTTGTCATTTTTTTTGGGGGGTATCGGCGTATAACACGCACCCACGACTTTCCCCCGATTTTAAGGGGGAAAAAGTGTGTGTTATGCGCCGATAAATACGGTATATATATATATATATATATATATATATATATATATACACACATACATACACATATTCTTGATATTCTTTTGGTTTAAAAAACAAACCAGAAAAAAGAGAGACAGACTTGTGTTTCCCTAGGCTCACTTGGAGAAGGTAGGGATTGCCAAAAATCTAATTGTTAAATAAAAAATCAAGAGAATGTACAGCACTTCAGGAACAATTATAAAAATGTGAGTATCATCCTGATGATTTTTCAAGCTTCTTACTAGATTTCCAATCCAATCATGCCAAATAGGTCCAATTAACACGTGACACCCAAAAGAAACTCATATAGTGTAGTATTTTATAAATACATGGAAACAAACAAAGATATATATATATATATATATATATATATATATATATATATATATATATATATATATATATATATATATATATATATATATATATATATATATATATATATATACACATACACTGTATATACAGTATGTATGAATATACCAACATCAGTGCACCACCAGTGATAAAGTGCTAAACATGCCACTTGTGCAGCCTCTTACCAAATAATCAAATAAAACTGCATATCATGCCATTCCAAGTAGGTCAGTAGATCAACATCCCTTAGTGTTCCTCTTGGTATAGCTAAAAAGAAAATTGCTTAAAATAGTGCAATACTGTAAGGACTAAATGCAAACCATATGAAAAAAATAAATGATGCTTTCATTATGCTCATTATCAATAATAAGTGCAGATATGTGATAGCCACATCCCATGTAAGCTTAATGTGTACTAACCCCTTACCAGAGGTAGGTCCTTTAGGTCACATCCATAAAGTGCAAATCTGTGATTCCCACACTGCCTGCCACTATAAGTGCTAAACACCTTACCAAAATGGAGCCTTTAAGGCACAGGGTATGGTAATCTAAGCCTCTCTCCTGGTCTTCTCAGTACTCAGCCTCCCCATAGAGCAATAGGTAAAGGACACGGAGAAATCAAAAATAGCTCATGGCGCAGAAAAAAACATAAAAAAAAAGCTTTATTCACCCCCAATATGTTTACATGTAGACAGACTTCCAACACTCAAAATGGCCGCCTGGGTATTTTTTGTTCTTGCGTCACTTTTGGCGCATTTCATCTGTAGACAAAGGACAGATGGTGTCCTAAATTCATTTGTTAAAGGCCCAAAAAGTTCTGAACATTGACCCTGTATTCCAGGTGTTTATATACTGTTCCAATCTGTTATTTTACCATGATAGCATTTTTTCCAAATCCCTAATAGTATCTAGTTCTATTGCCCATTCTGCTAAGGTTGGGGCAATTCTTGATTTCCAGTGATGAGGAATCACTGCTCTTGCTGCTGAGATAAAGTGACAAAGGATATCTTTCTTAATTGTGTTAAGGGAGCCTGGTATTAGAGATAGTAATGCTATCTTTGGTGAGTTAGGAATTTGTATTGTCTAATTAGGGATGGACCAAACGGACCCGAATATCGAACCCCATTAAAGTCAATGGGACCAGAACGTAAAAAATCAAAAGTACCCATTTTGAAGGCTTATATGCAAGTAATTGGACATACACTGGTTATAGGGGTCCGGGTCCTGCCCTGGGGGACATGTATCAATAAAAATGTTTTTTGTGAAAAACAACATTTTTAAATGAGCAGTGATTTTATGTTTTTTAAAGTGAATGCATAAAAATTATAAAATCCTTCCAATATAGTGACTGGGGAGTCCCCTTATGCCTCGTACACACGATTGGGCCTTGTCTGCCGGACCCAGTCTGGCGGACAAACCGCCGGACTTTCCGAACGTGTGACTTGCCCACACACGCCCGAACTTCTCCGGCGGACAATCCGCGGGAAAAAGTCTGCGGGACTTTTGAAAATGAACGGACTTGCCCACACACGGAGCAGTCCGTTCATTTAGAACGTAACTGCAGGTAGACGGGGCTAGCGAAGGCAGTGAATGCCGCCGCGCTAGCCCCGTCACCTGGTATGGATTTAAAGGGAATCCCCACGCCGAAAAAACGTCGGGGGGGTCCCCCCAAATCCATCTCAGACCCTTATCCGAGCACGCAGCCCGGCAGGCCAGGAAAGGGGTGGGGACGAGCGAGCCCGCGTGCCCTCAACATGGGGGGTGCCCTGGGGAAAGGGGGGACGTGCGGTCCCCCCACCCCAAAGCACCTTGTCCCCATGTTGATGAGAACAAGGGCCTCTTCCCGACAACCCTGGCCGTTGGTTGTCGGGGTCTGCGGGCGGGGGGCTTATCGGAATCTGGGAGCCCCCTTTAATAAGGGGCCCCCAGATCCCGGCCCCCCACCCTATGTAAATGAGTATGGGGTACGATGTACCCCTACCCATTCACCTAAGGTGTAAAGTGTAAATAAAAAAACACACAATCTTTTCAAAATATTTTATTGCACTGCTCCGGGGGTCTTCTTCCGTCTTGGGGGGTCTTCTCGCCGGACTCCTCCACTCATTTACCTAGCTCTTTTACCGAGCAGAGGAGCCCAGCTACCTTCTACGTCGTCGCCGCCGTCGTCTGGGGGGTCTCGATCCGCCTTCGGGGGTCTTCCGGGGTCTCTTCTGTTCTTGCCGCTGTCGTCGCTTTCTGCGCCGCCGCCTTCTTCTTCTTCTTCCTCTTCTTCTTCTTCCGATGTTGACTCGTCGCTCTCTCTGGCCGGAATGCCAGAGCCGCGCTGTGCTCATGCTCATGCTCCGGGACTGTGACATCATAGGGGGCGGGGTCACCATGTGACATGAGCATGTGACCCCGCCTCCTTGTCCCTGTATAAATCCCAGCACAGCGTGGCTCTGGCATTCCGGCCAGAGAGAGCGACGAGTCAACATCGGAAGAAGAAGAAGAAGAGGAAGAAGAAGGCGGCGCAGAAAGCGACAACAGCGGCAAGAACAGAAGAGACCCGAAAGACCCCGGAAGACCCCCGAAGGCGGATCGAGACCCCCAGACGATGGCGGCAACGATGAAGAAGGTAGCTGGGCTCCTCTGCTCGGTAAAAGAGCTAGATAAAATAGCGGAGGAGTCCAGCGAGAAGACCCCCCAAGACGGAAGAAGACCCCCGGAGCAGTGCAATAAAATATTTTGAGGGGGGGCCCTCGCTCGTTCCCACCCCTTTCCTGGCCTGCCGGGCTGTGTGCTCGGATAAGGGTCTGAGATGGATTTGGGGGGGACCCCCACGCCGTTTTTTCAGCGTGGGGATTCCCTTTAACTCAATGCCAGGTGACGGGGCTAGCGCGGCGGCATTCACTGCCTTCGCTAGCTCCGTCTACCTGAAGTCACGTGCTAAATGAACGGACTTGCCGATGATCGGCAAGTCCGTTCATTTCCAAAAGTCTGGCGGACTAGCATATTAACGGTGGGATTGTCCGCCGGACTGCCAAGTCCAGCGGATAATTTTAAAACAAAACTTAAAACCTAGTCCGCTGGACTTTTGGCGCCAAAAAGTCCGCCGGCGCCCACACATGGGGGGATTGTCCGGCGGACAATCCCGCGGGAAAGTCCGCTCGTGTGTACGCCGCATTAGTCTACCTGTAATATGGCAGATCTGTACCATGTCTAGAATCTGCAGCAATAATTGCATTTATAAAGCCAAAAACAATGACATTTTCCCTGCAAGCTGCCTTTATTTTGCTCAGCAACAGCTGGGGAGCCAGTGTGTTTGATGAGGCCACAATGTAGTGCACTGAGAACAAGATTAGAGATTTGTTGGATACATTCTGGTGTCACTTTGACTTGGATAGAAGTAACGGGTGCATAAAAATTGGTCTTTGGGTGTCGGTGGTGCCTTCCCACTGTAACCCTATAGAGGTAATCTTGATGAAAGCAAGAAATGGCCTTGCTGTAAAAAATTGCAATAATATGCACCTTGTCAAACAGGTGCAGAAAAATTGGTCTTTGGGTGTTGGTGGCACCTTCCCACCATCACCCTATAGAGGTACTCTTAACCGCTTCAATACAGGGCTTTTAAACACCCTTCCTTACCAGAGCACTTTTTGCGATTCGGCACTGCGTCGCTGTAACTAACAATTGCGCGGTCGTGCGACGTTACACCCAAACAAAATTGACGTCCTTTTTTTCCCACAAATAGAGCTTTCTTTTGGTGGTATTTGATCGCCCCTGCGTTTTTTATTTTTTGCGCTATGAACAAAAGAAGAGCGACAATTTTGAAAAAAAAACACAATATTTTTTTCTTTTTGCTATAATAAATATCCCATTTTTTTAAAAAAAAACAATTTTTTTCCTCAGTTTAGGCCGATACGTATTCTTCTACATATTTTTGGTAAAAAAAATCGCAATAAGCGTATATTGATCGGTTTGCGCAAAAGTTATAGCGTCTACAAAATAGGGGATAGATTTATTGAATTTTTTTTTTTTTTTTTTTACTAGTAATGGCGGCGATCTGCGATTTTTTTTTTGTGACTGCGACTTTGCGGCGGACACTTCGGACACTTTTGACACATTTTTGGAACCATTCACATTTACACAGCGATCGTTGCTATAAAATTGCAGTGATTACTGTGTAAATGTGACTGGCAGGGAAGGGGTTAACACTAGAGGGCGCTGGAGGGGTTAATGTGTTCCCTAATAGACGTGATTCTAACTGTAGGGGGAGGGGACTTAAGGGGAGACCGATCATGTGTTCCTCCGTACTGGGATCACATGATCGGTCTCCTCTGCACTGACAGGACGTGGAGCTGTGTGTTTACACACACAGCTCCACGTTCCCGCCCGGTCCCGTTGTTTTAACGGGCAATCGCGGGTGCCCGGGCGGACATCGCGGCCGCCGGGCACTCGCACCGTGTCCCGGGCGATGCCGCGGGCGCGCTCGCGCGCCGCCGGCGGCGCGCGCGCGCCCCCCAGGCGGCCGGGAATCCGAGGACGTCATATGACGCCCACCCAGGATGGTAGATCCACCTTGTGGGCGTCATATGACGGCGGGCGGTATTGAAGCGGTTAAAGAAAGCAAGAATTGGCCTTGCTGTAAAAAATTGCAATGATATACACATGTGAAACAGGTGCAGAAAAATTGGTCATTGGGTGTCAGCGGCGCCTTCCCACCATAATCCTATAGAGGTACTCTTGATGAAAACAAGAATTTGCGGGGGCGTGGCCAGCAGCCGAGGAGATGGCAGCGTGAGGAGAGAGCTCCCGGAGTATCCAGCCCAATCCAGCTACACGAAGCGACGCCAGAAGGCCCAGTAAGCACCCATCAGCTGCCTGATAGACCGACTACCTGCTGCGGTCATTATGCAGAAAAGAAAAAAGGAGCGAGGCCCGCAAAAGCTGACAGACTTCTTCAGCCCAGGAGCAAGGAAGGCCCAAGATGGCGCCGAGGCCTGCACACCACGCCGGAGCCGCGGACGCGGCGGCGGAGATTCGACCGCTCAACAAGAAGGCAGATACCAGGCCTCATCCCCGGGATATACCAACAGACTGTCCCCAGGCACGTCGCCAGTACAGAGCCCGCAAAAAGCGACGCAGAAGCGATCGGAGGAGCACAAATATCCAGGTGAGCAAGGGGGCCATGACATGTCACAGGACAGTACTAAAGATTTTATTGACCAGATGCATGACTTCCCTACCCTGGATCAGCCATTAACTGACACCCAAATGAAGGATATGCTTGTGACTCTGAGAGGCTCTCTGCATAGAGACATTTTAGAATGCACAACGCAACTTAAAGCTGATGTGACGGCCATAGGGGAAAGAGTTTCCCACACGGAAGTGGCACATAATGAGCTGGTAGATGCATATAATGGGGCTGACGATGAAATTCAAGCGATTAAAAGTAAAATGGCAGATTTGGAGGACCGATCCAGAAGAAACAATATAAAACTGAGGGGGGTGACAGAGGACGTACCACCAGCAGAGCTCAGGAACTATGTACAGGAATTCATCTCTGAATTGCTGCCAGAAATACCAGAGAGGGAGGTGATTGTAGATCGTGCACACAGGCTGCCCAAACCCAAACACCTACCCGAGAAAATACCGAGAGATGTTATAGCAAGAGTTCATTTCTTTCACGTGAAGGAAGATCTGATGAGATTCTCCAGGAAAAATTCCCCCCTACCAGACCCCTATGCTGACATTTCTGTGTATTCAGACATCTCACAACATACCATGCAAGCGCGCAGGAGCCTGGCACCTCTGACTAAGCTGCTGCAATCCCACAAAATCCCATACACATGGGGATTCCCAACAAAGATCCTGATCACAAGGGGAAACAAAACCTATGTTATCAACAACTTAGATAACGGCCTGAAATTAGCCAGGAAATGGCAGCTTCTCCCTGAAGAAGAATTACCTCACGCCTCAGCACCTGCTCACAAACTACCCCAAGAATGGCAAAAAGTTAAATGACGTCTTTAATAAAAGATTATCTGCAGGGAAATTAATCTGCTTACTGGACATTAATAACTGGATTGGGGGAGATGCTGGATAGAGGGAGCAAGGGACCCCCTGATGCACAGAAGCGGAAATTTTCCGCACTTGTTACGTTGTCCTAAATGTTCAACCTGTTTTTATGTTCACTTTCTTTTTTTTTTTAGTTTTTACTTCTCTTTTTGTACCACCAAGGAATACAGTCCTTCGGAAAACCAGTCAAGCAGGAATCAGACATCTCACCAAGCATCCTTTCCTTGTCAGGAACCATCATCGCCACCTAAAGGTAAAAATCTATATTGCATCACCTTTAAAGCCAATTCCCTACTTATACATCAATAACTGCACACTCCTACAATGACCATCAAATTGGTTTCTATTAACGCCAATGGTCTCAACAGCCCATTCAAGAGGCGGGCTATGTGGCAAGAAGCTAAAAAGCTAAAAGGGGACATCCTTTGCGTCCAGGAAACCCATTTTTCGAGACACAACCAGCCCAAATGCACAGATAAGGCATTCCCTCACATTTTTCAAGCCTGCACCACGTCCAAAAAAAGGGGCACACTGATTGCAGTGCACAAAAATGTCATATTCACCCAGCATGATGTTATAACAGACCCCAAAGGAAGATATATCATTCTGATCTGCGAACTAAACAACCTTCTGTATACAGTAGTTAACCTGTATGCACCCAATTCCGGTCAGGCCTCCTTTCTGAAATCCCTTCACCAAAAAATCCTGAAACATGGTAAAGGAGCCATACTTATGTGCGGGGACTTCAACTGTGTGCTGGACAGGAACATAGACTGTTCATCTAACAGAGGAACCCACAGGTATGAAATCAAATCACTCCTACAAGAACTCAACTTGTTCGATGCGTGGAGATGTATAAATGCATCTGAAAGGGACTATACGCACTTCTCAGCCCCACATAATTCCTACTCTAGGATTGACTTGATTGTAACCGATCTGTCCCTTTTGCAACGCTCGGTGGAAGTCAAAATCCATGATATTACATGGACCGATCACGCTCCTGTTTCCATCATATTGGAAGAACAACACTCGCATACTCCTGCATATTTGTGGAGGAACAACACACAATTACTAGCAAAAGACTCATATAAGGAACATTTAGGGGCTAAACTCGTAGAATTTTTTCAACTTAACGATAATGCTGATACCAATGTAATGTCACTGTGGTGCGCCCATAAGGCATATAGTAGAGGTTTGTTGATTCAAGCGGCAGCAAGGGAAAAGAGGCAAAAGGCTTCCAAATTAACTACTCTCATTGCTAAAATGAGAGGACTCGAAACACAAAATAAACAGACACCCTCCCCAGCCATCACCCAAGAAATAGCCAACTATAGATACCAAATAAGGCAAATTCTTCTAGAAGACCACATTACTTCACTGAAAAGATTTAGGGCTAACTACTATGCACATGGAAATAGGGCAGGGAAACTACTAGCCAACTACATCAGGAAACGCCAGCAACATTCTAGACTCTCACATATATTAGATCCACACACAAAAAAAATGGTATACCATCCCACCCATATAGCTAACGCTTTCAAAAAATACTATAGTGATCTATACAACCTAGCGACTGACTCAACAACACTGCAACCATCCGCAGATATTATACAATCATTCCTAGATAAAGTGTCACTCCCACAGATATCAGAGGAAGACCTAACTTTTCTAAACTCCCCCATCTTAGAGAAGGAGATTTTGACCACAATACACAAACTCCCCGCGTCCAAATCCCCAGGGAGCGATGGGTTCTCAGCGGAGTATTACAAAGCCTTCGCTCCCACTCTCGCACCCTACCTCCAAAAAGTTTTTGATTACGCTGCCACGAATGCCTCTTTTCCCGAAGAAATGCTGCAAGCTACTATTATCGCTCTGCCGAAACCAGGGAAGAACCCAGATAGTCCACAAAACTTTAGACCTATTTCATTGCTAAATACAGATTTAAAATTGTACGCAAAAATTATTGCAAATAGACTGGCCTTAATTACACCTCATCTGATTGGTCTGGACCAGGTGGGCTTCGTGAAAGGGCGACAAGCACCAGACGGCACACGAAGACTGTTTAATCTACTGAAAGTGACCGAGTCCAGAGGAACCCCCACTGTGGTACTGACACTTGATGCCGAAAAGGCATTTGATAGAGTACATTGGGGGTTCCTGGAAGCGACTCTATTAAAATTTGGCATGTCGGGTACAATACATACAGCTATCATGGCACTATACACGAAGCCCACCGCAAGAGTCTTCACCTCAAATGTTTTGTCGGATGTCTTCCGCATAACTAATGGCACTCGCCAGGGATGCCCCTTATCGCCTCTAATATTTACCCTAATTATGGAACCCCTGGCGGAGGCCATTAGATCTTGCAACTCGATCTCAGGTATTAGAGTGGGTGGATACTCACATAAAATAGGACTCTTCGACGATGACGTGGTTCTAACACTGACTGATCCGATCCCTTCCCTGACTAATCTCCAGAGAATCCTAGATGAATTTGGGGTGGCATCATACTACAAACTAAACTCCAACAAATCTTCTATCCTTCCAATTGGACTCTCGAAGTCCATGAGGATGGCTATTAAGAAATCCTTCCCGTTCCAATGGGCCACAAACACTTTGACTTACCTAGGAGTAAATCTGGCATACCCCACTGCAAACACTTATGACGCTAACTTTTCTAAACTAACCAAAGTAATAAAACAGGACCTCCAGCATATTTCTAATTTTGATCCCAATAACAATACCTGACAAATTCTTTACGGAAGTAGATAAACTGCTCAGGAAACACCTATGGGGGGGAAAAACGAGCAAAATAGCATACCCTATGCTTTTAAAACACAAAAAAAATGGAGGAGTCAATCTACCAAACGTAAAACACTATTATTACGCAGCACGTTTAGATCAAGCTATGGCATGGGCGGAAAAGGGCCCAGAGAAGCTATGGGTAAAGATCGAGAAAAGCATGGTGGGGAATGGTGATCTCCCCGCTCTGCTCTTAGCGACTTTGACAGGGAAAGTAACACCCAGCCAGTACCTTCCCGCCATAGAGGCTACTCTCGTAGCATGGTCATACCTACATCACACAGTACCACTAGACACAATGGACAAGTGTACAGACTTGCCACTGTCAGTATATGAACATACCATACCAAACCTCAAAACCCACCAATGGACAAAGGAAGGCATACAAACTTATAAAGAATTAGTACTTAAATATCCACACCCTGCATCATTCGCACATATACAAATAAACTATTTCCAAAGGAATAACCCTGACCTATCTTATCTTCTGCATAGGGAATCTTGGTCACGCTTGCGGTCGGATCAGGACAGTGCAAAGGGACTGTCTTGGTTCTACGGGAAGCTACAATACAACAAAATCTTTCAGAAGTTCACGAATATGCTCAACTGGGAAAAGGAACTGGGAATTACATTTACCCACCAAGAATGGCAACAAACCTTACAATCATATTACAGATACTCCCATTGCGTAAACCACTGGGATTTAATGCTCAAAGTACTTTATAGGACGTATCTTACCCCCGTCAGATTGGCACAGATTTACCCGCAGTCCCCTCCTGATTGTTGGAGGGGGTGTGGGGGGAGAGGCGGCATCCTCCACATTCTATGGCATTGTAGCTGTCTCAAGGCTTATTGGAAAGATGTATCTTCTCTCTTGAGCAAGGTGATTGAGAAATCACTACTGCTCAAGCCCCAACTAGCGATTCTTAATATAGGGATAGGATCCATCCAGAAACACAGCAGGGCGCTAGCCACTCATATTCTGATAGCAGCAAAACTCACTATAACATCTAAGTGGAAATCTAAGATCATTCCAACTATTGCAGAGGTTATACAGAGGGTTCAAACCCAGTACAGCTATGAGAGATACTTCGCTATAAAACACAATTCGTTACACACATTTAACTCCTGCTGAGAATCATGGACCAGACATTACCCTGCTTGACTATAGCCATTTGGTGGGCCGAAGTGACTTACATAAATAAGTGTCAAAGAAAAGGTACATTTCATTATATGACGCGAATACCACTAACTGATTCCTTCATACTTAAACTCTCTATACTTTCTTTTATGTTTTGAGTTAATTTACTTTATATTATATTTAATAACACTACTTGAAAAGATTAAACTTCTGGTATACCCTACTAATCTCAAGGTCAAGGTCACAGGTAAGAATTGAGCTTTGGGGGGCCAGCGTCACGGGCACAGCGTGAGCCCAAAAGGGTGCCCGTGACGCAGCCTCGCCGCCTATGTGACATGTGGAGATATCTAGCAAGTGACCCAGAGTCAATTTAAGGTTTAAAATAAAACCAGAGATATGTTTGAATGTTTGAAATTTGAAAGGCACTAACCCTTACATTTCTGTACAACAACAAAATGTTTAAGGTCAATGTTTATGGCCTACTTGTTATCTGTTATCTGTTTATACTTTAATAAAAAACATTTGAAAAGAAAACAAGAATTTGCCTTGCTGTAAAAAAATTACAATGATATGCACCTGTCAAACAAGTGCAGAAAAATGACTCTTTGGGTGTCGGGGCACCTTCCCACCATAACCCTATATGCAATTTGCGGATCTCCAGCTGTTGCAAAAAGTCCCATCATGCCTCTGCCTCTGGGTGTCATGCTTGTGGCTGTCAGAGTCTTGCTATGCCTCATGGGAGTTGTAGTTCTGCAACAGCTGGAGGTCCGCTAATTGCATATCTCTGCTATAGAGGTACTCTTGATGGAAGCAAGAATTGGCATTGCTGTAAAAATTGCAATGATATACACCTGTGAAACAGGTGCAGAAAAATTGGTCTTTGGGTGTTAATTGTGCCCAAACCTACACCAAAAACATTCTTCCAGATGAAATAATTGAACACGCTCAAAGCTAGGCAGCCTCAAAGTCCTGCATTGATTCCACATCCCAAAAAGACTTAATCAGTGACATCGGCATCAGGGGCTTATTAGCTGCTAATCCAGGACTGATTCATTTTTATAACAGTCAACGGTCCACGGAGTCTGTGGACAGATGTGTTCTATGATCAGTAACAAAATCTCCTGCAGCACTAATTGCACATTCTGAAATCACGCTGGATGCAGGGCAGCCCAACAACTCAATAGCATACTGGGCAAGTTCTGGTCAGTGGTCTATTCTCATGAACAGTAAGTCAGTGGATTGTCAGCTAAAAAGCTCTCCATCTCTGTTTTGGCCCAGAGGTACTAGTCAACCATGTGATGCAGACGCTGCCGATGAGATGTGGAAGCTGTCAGCACTGGGCGGCGAGGACTAAAAAAATTCGGAAACGCCTCACTTAGGCAGACGCCTTCTCCAACGCTCCTCTCTTGACCAACAGAAGACTCAAAACTACGTTTTCCATGACACTGTAACCTACTGGAGGCAAGCTTTGAAGCTTGAGGTTTCCCATGCGCCTCAAATTTGCAGAGGTTTGAGAAGCAGATTCCTCAGGGTCACTCAGGATGACAGCATCTGGAACTTCCCTAAGACCCCTTTCACACCACACTGCCCATAGCGTCGGCGGTAAAATGCTGCTATTTTTAGTGGCGTTTTACCATCGGATTTGAGGCGCATTCCGGCCGCTAACGGGGGGCTTTACCCCCCGCTAGCGGCCGAGAAAGGTATTACAGCCCTGCCCCATTGATTTCAATGGGAGCAGCGGTGGAGGAGCGGTGGAGGAGCGGTAAACACAACGCTCCTTCACCGCTCCAAAGAAGATGCTGGCAGGACTTTTCCTGACTTCCTGCCAGCACACCACTGCAGTGTGAAAGCCCTCGGGCTTTCACACTACAGACAATGGTGCAGCTGTTTTAGGGCAGATTGCAGGTGCTATTTCTAATGATATAGTGCCTGCAAAACGCCCTTGGTGTAAAAGGGGTCTAACAGGGAAAAAGTTCTAACCCAAACCCCATTGAAGTCTATCTATCTATCTATCTATAAGATAATTTTGAAAGCTTATATGCAGGTAATTTGCCATAAAAGGGGTATGGGGTTCCGGGTACTGCCCTGGGGGACATGTATCAATGCAAAAAAAAAATTCTTAAAACAATTGTTTTTTCAGGAGCAGTGATTTAAGTTAAAGTGCAACAATCAAAACAGAAAATGTCTTTACAAATAGTGCCTGGGGGGTCCCCTTAGTCTGCCTGTGAAGTGGCGCATCTGTAGCATATAAAGGAACATGCTGCAGAAAAAATGAAATTTCTAAAGAAAGAAAAACTCATGGTTGCAATTGTCGGCACTGGGCTATTGAAAAAAATTACAAATAAAATGTTAATAACCCCCCTCCCCCCAAAAATACATACCAGACCCTGATCTGAACACACAGCCTACACATGTCAGGAAAGGGGGTGTCAACATGGGGGGTGCTATGGAGCAGGGGGGACTGCAGTTGTGGGGGTATGCGTGCAGGGGGCTCATCAGAATCTGGAAGATCCCCCAGATCCCCTCACATGAATGAGTATGGGGTACATAGCCTAGCTGCAGTAGGCAGTCAATGTTCATGGACGGCAGGAGCGTTTTTTTTTCTTTTCCAGATGGGGCGGGCGGAATGACTGACACTGGATTCACAATGGGGGGACACTGATTTTTATTTTTTATTTTCTAATAAAGGAATTGTCAAAAACTGTCAGTGCTTTTATTACTTTTTGACACTTTTTTGGTGAATGGGTAGGGGGTACATAACCCCATACTCTTTTACATGGGGGGGATCTGGGGGATCTTCCAGATTCCAATAAGCCCCCTGCCCGCACTCCCCCACAACTGCAGTCCCCCCTGCCCCAAAGCACCCCCCATGTTGAGGACATGTAGCCTGTTATGGTTCATGAGGTGCTCACTTGTTCCCCCCTTTCCTGACCTGCCAGGCTGCATGCTCAGATAAGGGTCTGATATGGGCTTTTTGGGGGGACCGTTTTTTTATTGTAGCGTGGAGTTCCCCATAAAATCATGGGGGGACCCCACAATGTTTTTTTCTAAATTTTTTATCTATAGCCCGGTGTCGGCAATTGCTGTCAGCTGAGAAGCCCATTGACAGCTGATGACTCATCAGTGGTTAAGGACGCCTCTGCTGGCTTCCTGGCCAGGCTCCTTAACAACCAGTTTTTACTGCACCCTGATTGTGCAGTGCATTGCAGTGCGTTTGGCGGGCAAACAGCCCCCGAACACACTGCAAATTTGGATGTTCCCCAAACAGGGCGAACAGCCAATGTTCAGCCCAAACTCATGCTCGGGCCAAACCGTTCGCCCAATACTATTGATGGTATGGTCTGGTATGGCTTTTAAGGGGAACCCATGCCAAAATGTAAAAAATTAATGACGTGGGGGTCCCCCCAGATTCCATACCAGGCCCTTCAGGTCTGGTATGGATATTAAGGAGAACCCCATGCCAAAATTAAAAAAAAATGGTGTGGGGGTCCCCCTCAAAATCCATACCAAAGGGTCTGGTATGGATTTTAAGGGGAACCCGCGCCAAAATAAAAAACATGGGGAGGGTGCTTTGGGGTACCCCTTGACAAGGGCCTCATCCCCACAACTCTTGCCTAGTGGTTGTGGGGGTCTGCGGGCGGGGGGCATATCGGAATCTGGAAGCCCGCTTTAACAAGGGGACACCCAGATCCCGCCCCCCGTGTGAAATGGTAACGGGGTACAAATGTACCCCTACCATTTCACAAAAAGTGTGAAAATTGTAAAAATTACATGACACTGCTTGGGGACAAGTCCTTTATTAAAAAATAACAAAATAAAACTGTCCTACGAAATCTTCTTCTTCTCTTGCTTTGCCGATGGACGAAAAAATGACTGTCCTCTCAGGTGACAGCTCTTTTATAACTGAGGGCGGGGCCACGCGGTGACATTGCAGGGTGACCCCGCCCCCTCTGATGCACGGGGACATCCCTATGGCTTTCCCGTAGCGTCAGAAGACTTTGTGGAACAATTTGTCCCCAAGCCGTGTCATGTCATTTTTAAAATTTTCACACTTTTTTTTGTGAAATGGTAGGGGTATATTTGTGCCCCATTACCATTTCACACTGGGCGGGGAGGCCGGGATCTGGGGGTCCCCTTGTTAAAGGGGGCTTCCAGATTCCGATAAGCCCCCCGCCTGCAGACCCCCACAACCACTGGGCAAGGGTTGTGGAGATGAGGCCCTTGTCCCCATCAAAATGGGGACAAGGTGTTTTGGGGGGTACCCCAAAGCACCCTCCCCATGTTGAGGGCATGTGGCCTGGTAAGGTTCAGAAGGGGGGCGCTCTCTCTGGCCCCCACGCCATTTTTTTTATTTTGGTGCGGGTTCCCTGTAAAATCCATACCAGGCCTGAAGGGTCTGATATGGATTTTGAGGGGGACTCCCACGCCATTTTTCTTTTTAATTTTGGTGCGGGTTCCCCTTAATATCCATACCAGACCTGAAGGGCCTGGTATGGAATTTGGGGGGACCCCCATGCCATTTTTTTTTTTTATTTTGGCGCAGGGTTCCCCTTAAAGTTCATACTCATACGGATTAATCATACTCACAAACGAGCACGTAAAAGAGGCTTATCAGTAGATAAGACTACGTCTCTGAACGCCTGCATCCCGATCCGGATCCTGGAGGGGTCAGATGGCATCACAAACGGCTAACACATTTCAAGGGTGTACCCACTTACTCAGAGCCAAAGCAGTGAATAACTTGCCTCCTCTGGTTACCTCCATATATATCCACATGCATACGCCCAGTCTGACGCCCACCAGAACATGCCACACTCATCTGGTGAATCAATCTTATCCCATGTCCGTCCTCTGCTATATTGGAAGTGCCACCATCCAATGTTTAGGGGCACGTTCCAGGCAGGGATTAGCGTGGGTGTACAGAATATTCAATATCTAATATTAAGGTCATAATGTAATAGTTGATGATAATGGCCAAAAACCTTATCCATTGTACCTACCCATCTCTGTTGCATCATGCGGAGTACAAGGGATTTCAATAGTGTATATTTACAAAGAGGTGGGTGAAAGGAGAGAGAGTGTGAGAGAGTGTGAAGAGGACTCTTTGGTGGGTTGCATCGCATATGCAGTACAACCGCCAGATCTGTTAAATGGAACGCACACCACTGTGCAACCCATCACTTCCAGCCATCCCAGGCGTCACTTCTGGTCGCACTTCCTGGTTGCACGGCGTGTGTTTGCGGAACGGAAGTGATGGTTGGAACGCAAATACAGCCACACTTCATGGTTTCATGGCAGCATGCATTCCATTTAACAGATCTGGCGCCCTCCTTTCCTCTTTTTATGTTTCAGTTCTAAGAATACCCATTGTTCTGAGGAGGGCAGCAAGACGGCAGGCATTGTTTGAGTCAGAGGGTTGGCCGCACCACTTATCCATAGACTAAGCCCCCAAGGGCAGGAGATTGTTGTTGTTTCATGTCCTTTAGACAAGAGATGCCCTCAGCCCCGGCACGCAGGGCATCCAGTGTCATAAGAGGATTAACCTCTATCCATTCTGGACCTTCCAACCCCAGCCGAGGCTCAACCTAAGGGGGAAAGGTTTGGTAGGGGGGTGTAGCTGGAATTCAGTCTGGTGGCCTGGCGACCAATTAAAAAAGAACACGAGGGGGAGGGGAGGACAGGGATTTATAATTCTGGAAGAAGGTGGCATTGAGGGTTAATGAGGAACAGTTAACCCATAGTGTGCTGACGTGAGGACGGACCAGGAAAAAAAAGATCTGTGTACTTACCTTTTTTTAATCTGGTCGGGTCCAGGTATGTGATTCAGAAGCTCCAGCTCCCCTGTGTAAAGTGCTCGACAACAGCTGTGAATTACAGAGCCGGGATATCACAGGGGATCTGGAGCTGCTGGATCACATGACTGGACTTGATTGGATAAAAAATAGGTAAAAAATCTTTTTTTATAAAGGGCATATAGGATAGGTAGGAGAAGGGCAGAGGGTGTTAGGCTTTTCTTCACCTTAAATATATTTAAAATATTTTTGGGAAACATTCTGAGCATGTCCCTGGCAGAGCATCTCATGTTTATTATGTCACTTGCATGCTCATTATATCAAGGCAAGACACAGTCTTAAAAAAAAAAAAAAAAGATGCTAATGGTATGTAAAACATACACAAATAAGTTTATTTCAGGGGCGATAAACCACCACCAGTGTTATTTAAGGGATCGTCATCAGATGAGCAAGAAGCTCATTTTAACAGAGTGGGTAATGTTTTATAATTTCTTGTTCACTATGAATACCCTTGTTCTTTGGTGAAACTAAAATACACCTTGTCGATAATTACCATAGTCTGAGCTGCATTATCAAATATACAGTATACAGGCAACATATATACATTATCTCACAAGTACACCCCTCACATTTTTGTAAATATTTTATTCTATCTTTTCATGTGACAACACTGAAGAAATTACACTTTGCTACAATGTAAATTAGTGAGTGTGCAGCTTGTATAACAATGTAAATTTGCTGTCCCCTCAAAATAACTCAACACACAGCTATTAATGTCTAAACTGCTGGCAACAAACGTGAGTAGACCATTAAGTGAAAATGTTTTGTGTGGCCACCATTATTTTGCCTTAACCCTCTTGGGCATGGAGTTCACCAGAGCTTTACAGGTTTCCACTGGAGTCCTCTTCCACTCCTCCATGACAACATCACGGAGCTGGTGGATGTTAGAGACCTTGCACTCCTCCACCTTCTGTTTGAGAATGCCCCACAGATGCTCAATATGGTTTAGGTTTGGAGACATGCTTGGCCAGTCCATCACCTTTAACCTCAGCTTCTTTAGCAAGGCAGTGGTCATCTTGGAGGTGTGTTTGGGGTCGTTATCATGTTGGAATACTGCCCTGCGGCCCAGTCTCTGAAGGGTGGGGATCATGCTCTGCTCCAGTATGTCACAGTACATGTTGGCATTCATGGTTCCCTCAATGAACTGTAGCTCCCCAGTGCCAGCAGCACTCATGCAGCCCCAGACCATGACACTCCCACCACTATGCTTGACTTTAGGCAAGACACACTTGTCTTTGTACACCTCACCTGATTGCGGCCACACACGCTTGACACCATCTGAACCAAATACGTTTATCTTGGTCTCATCAGACCACAGGACATGGTTCCAGTAGTCCATGTCCTTAGTCTGCTTGGCTTCAGCAAACTGTTTGTGGGCTTTCTTGCGCATCATCTTTAGAAGAGGCTTCCTTATGGGACGACAGCCATGCAGACCAATTTGAATTTCCAGTGACCAGTATGAGAGCGTGAGAGCGATAACACCAAATTTAACAAACCTGAGACCTTGAAACACTAATGGGTCACGGAACACATGGGAGGGAAGTGGTTAATTGGGCCCAATTTGGACATTTTCACTTAGCGGTGTACTCACTTTTGTTGCCAGTGGTTTAGACATTAATGGCTATGTGTTAAGTTAATTTGAGGGGACAGCAAATTTACACTGGTATACAAAGCTGTACACTCACTACTTTACATTGTAGCAAAGTGTAATTTATTCAGTGTTGTCACATGAAAAGATATAATAAAATATATACAAAAATGTGAGGGTGTGCTCACTTTCGTGAAATACTGTATGTTACATAAATTGCCCATATGTTATCACATTTCATTATACTATGTACATCCCGAGTCACAAATGACAACCCCTAGCATAATTAAAAAATGCTACATGTGTATAAAATAATATTCCCAAGTAAAATATATTAAGCCTAAAACTAAAAAATATATACTTTAATGACATGCCATAAAACCATTATCAGTACAAAAAATATATACTAAAAGAAACCAAAACAACTGGTGGACCAGAGTTAATCATTGTGAATGTAACAATTACGATCTATATTTAACCTCTTAGGGATCAAAGTATCCAACTCATAAATCCGCTATATATAATCCACTATAATCCATAAATCCGCTTTAGCCCCCCCCCCCCCCAAAAAAAAAATATACAGTGGTGTGAAAAAGTGTTTGCCCCCTTCCTCATTTCCTGTTCCTTTGCATGTTTGTCACACTTAAGTGTTTCGGAACATCAAACCAATTTAAACAATAGTCAAGGACAACACAACATGCAATTTGTAAATGAAGGTGTTTATTATTAAAGGTGAAAAAAAATCCAAACCATCATGGCCCTGTGTGAAAAAGTGATTGCCCCCTAAACCTAATAACTGGTTGTGCCACCCTTAGCAGCAACAACTGCAACCAAGCGTTTGCGATAACGTGCAATGAGGCTTTTACAGTGTCCTGGAGGAATTTTGGCCCACTCATCTTTGCAGAATTGTCCTAATTCAGTTACATTAGAGGTTTTCGAGCATGAACGGCCTTTTTAAGGTCACACAACATCTCAATAGGATTCAGGTCAGGACTTTGGCTAGGCCACTCCAAAGTCTTCATTTTGTTTTTCTTCAGCCATTCGGTGGTGGACTTGCTGGTGTGTTTAGGATCATTGTCCTGCTGCAGAACCCAAGTTCGTTTCAGCTTGAGTACACGAACAGATGGTCGGACATTCTCCTTCAGGATCTCTTGGTAGACAGCAGAATTCATAGTTCCTTTTATCACGGCAAGTCTTCCAGGTCCTGAAGCAGCAAAACAGCCCCAGACCATCACACTACCACCACCATATTTTACTGTTGGTATAATGTTCTTTTTCTGAAATGCAGTGTTCCTTCTACGCCAGATATACTTGGACACACACCTTCCAAAGAGTTCCACTTTTGTCTCATCGGTCCACAGAATGTTGTCCCAAAAGTCTTGGGGATCATCAAGATGTGTTGTGAGAAATTGAGACGAGCTTTGATGTTCTTTTTGCTCAGCAGTGGTTTTCTCCTTGGAACTCTGCCATGCAGGCCATTTTTGCCCAGTCTTTTCCTGATGGTGGAGGCATGAACGCTGACCTTAACTGAGGCAAGTGAGGCCTGCAGTTCCTTGGACGTTGTTGTGGGGTCTTTTGTGACCTCTTGGATGAGTCGTCGCTGCGCTCTTGGGGTAATTTTGGGCGGCCGGCCACTCCTGGGAAGGTTCACCACTGTTCCATGTCTTCGCCATTTGTGGATAATGGCTCTCACTGTGGTTCGCGGGATTCCCAAAGCTTTGGAAATGGGTTTATAACCCTTTCCAGACTGATAGACTCAATTACTTTCTTTCGCAATTGTTCCTGAATTTCTTTGGTCTCGGCATGATGTGTAGCTTTTAAGGATCTTCTGGTGGACCTTACTGTGTCAAGCAGCTCCTATTTAAGTGATGCCTTGATTGTGAACAGGTGTGGCAATAATCAGGCCTGGGTGTGGCTAGAGAAATTGAACTCAGGTGTGGACAACCACAGTTACAGTTATATGTTTTAACAAGGGGGGCAATCACTTTTTCACACAGGGCCATGATGGTTTGGATTTTTTTTCACCTTTAATAATAAACACCTTCATTTACAAATTGCATTTTGTGTTTACTTGTGTTGTCCTTGACTATTGTTTAAATTGGTTTGAAGTGTGACAAACATGCAAAGGAACAGGAAATGAGGAAGGGGGCAAACACTTTTTCACACCACTGTACATATAATTTCAACTATTAGTCGGGCAGGCTTTTTTCTTCTTTTAAAGCACAACACCATAAACACCATATGCATTTAGCATATTTGTTATAGGGTTGGTTTACTAAAGACAAATAGGCTGTTCCCTCTGCAAGGACATTTTCCCATAGCATAATGTGGTGCAAATTCACATGCAGAAGAAAAAAAAAAGCAGCATTTTTAATTGCACATGATTGGATGATAGAGATCAGGACAACTTCACCTGATTCACTAAGCTAATAGAAGATTGCCATGTGAAGTCAAATCTGCCTTGCAAAGTAAACAATCTATTTGTTTATAACAAATCATCCCCTGTGTTTTTTAAATTTCTGGAAGTGCATTGATATGTAGCTTTCAACATGGGAAAAACAGGCAAAGTGAAATAAAGTGCAATTATTTATTAGATCACATTTCCTTAGCTGTAAAGAAGTATACACACTTAAGACTTAAGTATGATATTTTAATATATATATATATATATATATATATATATATATATATATATATATATATATATATATATATATATACATACACACACACACATACACATAACTCCTGATTTAAGCTGTGAAGGACAAAGTATAGCCCTAATCCAAGGTTTTTTATAATTTATAGCCAAGTGCAGGAGCCAAAAAAACACATATTACTAAGTCTGTTTTCTTAATATAGAATATTCGTGCCAATATACTGGTAACTCCATCAACCATTAGAAAATCCTGCAGGACATGGAAATATAATGGGGTTATAGTGCACTGCTTTTACCTTTTCAAGGTCTGCAATAAACAGATGTTATATGTACATTTTGCTTTTCAGTGTTTAAATATGTATGTGAAGTGCTTGGATCTAGTCTCTAGTTAAAGTGTAAAGCCACTTTAGGCGCTCACGACATTTAACTTACATTCTATAACAAAAGAAACTGGAGTACAAATGCTGGAAAGATGATAGAATTCCAGACCAATGCTTTCTACAAAAATATTAGGCTTTTATAAAATATTGTAAATAGCAGCTAGTGGAGTAGTGGATAAATAAACGCTAATGAAAAGACAGAAAAGTTATATTTTTTTTCAGTGTGACAAGGGCCTCTTTTATAGAGAAGTTGCAAGCATCTAGTTTGCTACATTATGTTTATAATTTTGTTACCTGTTTCTTTTCCTGTTTTCTCATATATTTATAAAGATGGGAATCAATAGAATGGTGAACAAGAAAACTACTGAACTGTTTATTTTAAATGTGATGAATGGACGACAGTATTTTAGTAAAAGTACTGAGGAAAACAACTGCTGTAATTTGAAATATCTCTGCCTCTGTCTCTCTCTATCACACTCCCTAGTTCCTGATAAAATCTACTTTTGGATGATACTCTTGGAGGTGACTTTAGTTTGTCAGAAGTATCAGCTCTATGGATGAGCCAAACACACCTGAGTTTGGTCTGAAACACTTAAGCCCCATACACACGCTCGGATTATCCGAGGACCAGGTCCGTCGGATCATGTCCGTCGTACTTTGTCCGATGTTGGTTTTGCGTACACACGGTCGGACAAAGTTGACGGAAAATCTGATCATTCTGAACGTGGTGACGTTTGTTGCCTACGACGGGACTACGTAGAGGCTAGTAGCCAATAGCTTTGGTCTTGTAATGTGATCTGAGCATGCGTAGCACTTTGTCCGTCGGAATTCGCTACACACGATCGGATTTGGTGTGATCGGACTTTGTTGTCAAAAAATCTATCCAGCAGGAGATAGGACTTTGTCCGTCGGACAATCCGATGGAAACTGTCCGATGGTGCCTACACACGGTCGGAATTTCCGACAACATTGTCTGATAGGACAGAATCCATCGGAAAATCCAACCGTGTGTATGGGGCTTAAGAGTTCCAATTAACTCCACTTTCGCACTCAGGTGTTTCCAGCTCAAAAATGACTCCAAAAGCAGTATGATATTCTACTAGAGCTAGGATCTATGCAGCTGTCACCTTAATTTTAAAGACAATGACTATGGGCAATCTGTATAAATAAGCCAAAAAACAAGGGAAACGCAACCCTTGCACAATAAACCTCTTTATTAATAGATATATAAAAAAACATAGTAAATACTGCACTCACATGATTTCAAATATCATAATCATAACTCATTTCACTGGGGGCCATCAGGTGGGAAATGCCATCTCCAAAAACCCTCTGTCCAATCCCCATCTGAAATCCTACATGCAGCTTGTAATCCCCAACCAG
Organism: Lithobates sylvaticus; assembly: GCA_028564925.1. Lineage (NCBI taxonomy): Eukaryota > Metazoa > Chordata > Amphibia > Anura > Ranidae > Lithobates > Lithobates sylvaticus. The sequence continues at coordinate 320,727,282 of CM053028.1, read as the reverse complement.
TCACAGTGTGTAAGCACAGGACGAGGAGAGCAGCGTATATTTGACAGATGCCAAAGCCAGGAGAGGAGACAGGCAGTTGCTCTGTGTAACAGCATGTACCTGGAAGGAGCATGCATGTGTCTATGGATATGATGCATTTTGGGGGTGTCACCTCCTTTTTAAAGTACACCTGTGAGTACCTCTCCCTCCCTGATACACCAGTTTCAGCCCTGCCTGATAGAAGTGCTTAAATAGTAAACTATTTAGCACACTGTACAGCTCAGAAGGGAGAGCTGGGTGTAATCTGAGACCTGTGTGAAAGGAAGGAACACACCTCCTCTACACAGTCTCATCGAGAAACTGTCAGAAACCATGAAATCAGACCGAGACAGAAGTACAGTTAAATTACACTTGTTAAATAATAAAAATAAATAGAACAAACATAGTCAAAACATAGCCAGATTTCAGGAAATGATAGGCAGACAAGCCAAACGTCAGGGAGCCGGAGATGAGCGTAGTAAAATAGCAAGCTGGTTCTGGAGCCAGAAAGGATGTCAGCCAAGCAAGTCTTTTAACAGGAATGCAGGAGAGCGTCTCTGTGATGTTGACTAAGGTGAAGGCAGAGATCCTCTGGGCTGGACGGCTTAAGTAGGCCGGACTGACGAGCAGGATATCATCAACAACTGAGTACCTGTGGAGAGATAGGAGCTGGCAATTAGCCGACAGCTGAGCGGCCATCTCAGAGAAGTGTTTCTGAACTGTAGTTCTGTTTCATGTGAAATAAGTAAAGCCTAAGAACAGTTCTTTCTGTAGCATGCACTGAAAATACTGTTGAATGGCACTGTACTGCCAGCACTACAAACTGCACTCTATTTTGGTTCCTGCAATGCCAGAACCAAAACTGAATCCAGTAAAGGTATAATATTGATTAGATTTACCCTGACCAGTAAAATGGTTTGGTTCACTTCTTTTACATCTTCTTACTTTGTCTGTTTTGTCATTTTTTATTTTATAATGGATCTTTCAGTGAGTAATAGTTAATGTGTAAAAGGGCTGTAATACCAATGGTTACTAGCATTGTCCTGTTGCAGGTCCCCCGACTCTGGCTATCTATTGCTTTATGTTGACAGTCTTGACTTAAACATTTCCTCAGTCTAGCATTATATTTACTAAAGAATACAGAAAACCTAATTGGTGATGTCAGGGGCCATGCTTGAAGTCCCCTATATTCAGTAAGTTAAGGAACCTCTGCTGGAACACTTCCTCTCTTGTTCCAGAATATGGAAAATTGTTATCAAATACTTACCCTTATTTTCCTTTCCTGGCCAATCCTCATATCAGCAGACAATGGGCTAACTCCTCCTTTGGGCTACCCAGGACCACCTTTTCCCAGTGCAATTAATCTACTCTCCTCTCCTGTCCTAGTGTTCAGTACCTAGCTTGCAAAAGGTCAACCGGGTGGGAAAATCTCTTGTGCCGATGTGAGGATAGGCCAGAAAAGAAAAATGACAGTAAGTATTTAATAACAATTTTCTGTATTCCTGGTCCACCTCATGTCAGCACACAACAGAACAAAACTACCAGCTCCTGTGATGAAAGGCCTTGCTTTTTGTATGCCCAGTCAATAACCTTGGTAACCCAAGAAAAAAAAATGATCCTTGCCGCTGCTGCCTCACCCTTACTTAGGCCTGCTGGTAAAATGAACAAATTTGTCCACTTTCCTCACTTTTTTTTTATCTCTGCAGTTAAATAAATGCTTACTTGATTATGTCAAGAGTCAAGTCCATGGTGTGGATGATCACTCCTGTGGAAAGCCAATGAGCTCTGCCTCCCAATTCCCCTGAAAGCTGTGAACCACTTTTGCTCTGAGGTTTGGTGTTGGGCATAAGATCACTTTGTTAAGTAAGACTTTGCTGGAGGATTCCCTGCAGGAAAATGCCATGGTTTCTAAAAAATACTACTGGTCAATGTGATAGAGGTAAAAAAGGAAAACTTGAAGAGTGTGATGAACCAGAATGGACATGGCTCTATCAGAATAAAATGTTATTGTATCAGAGCTCTCAACACTAATCCCAGATCCCATGAAAGGAATAAGGATCTCTTGGGTAGCCATATCCATTCATCAGCCGATCAGCAACACATTAATGATGATAATTTTCAATAGGTTTTTATTGGAATTTTAACAGTTTAAACATACCATACAAGCACAGTAGTTCTGACCATGTCAGAGTAGCTAGGTAACATAGTAACTAGAAAATAGCTAGAAAAATAGAAACATGCCATTTAACAATGATGTTCATATCAAACTAAGGGTTATGTAATAATGCCGCGTACACACGAAGGGACTATCCCGCGGGATTATCCGCTGGACCGAAGTCGAGCGGATAATCCCCTCGTGTGTGGGCGCCGGCAGACTTTTTTTGGCCAAAGTACGGCGGACTAAAGTTTTAAGTTTTGTTTTAAAATTATCCGCTGGACTTGGCAGTCCAGCGGACAATCCGGCCGTGTGTAGTATGGTCCGGCGGACCAAAAAGGACGCATGCTCAGTAGCAAGTATTTTTCTAGTATTTTTCGTTTTCTAGTCCCGTCGTACGTCATCGCGTGAACCGTCTGACTTTTTGCGTGATCGTGCGTGGTCAAGTCCGTTCGCTTTTTAGTCCAGCGGACCCAGCTGGAAAGTCCAGCGGATTGTCCGCTGGACTTAGGTCCGCCGGGAAAAGTCCCTTCGTGTGTACGCGGCATAACTTGTACCAATCTGTCCAGGGATTCCAAGTTACACATTAATGATGATAGGAAGGACATTTGTACCTGAATCAGGACTGGTGCAAGGATTTTTGTCTTCTCCAGGTGCATTTTGGTGCCCCCCCTCCCCAACCATCCTCCTGCCACCCCCATCCCCACCACAATGCACCCCATATGACATACATGTTATTTGTGCTCCATTAACCTCCTTAGCTGTGTGTGCAAGCTGTGCCAGATCTATCACAGTGCCGAGCTCCATTCCCTGCGAGCGTTGCGACGCACGGGGATGGAGCATGGCGCCAAATTCAAAAAGTTAAAAACACACAATGCATACAGTACACTGTAATCTTACAGATTACATTACTGTATCAAAATGATTTCACATCCCTTTTATCCCTAGTGGTTTGTCCAGTGCCCTGCATGCAGTTTTATATTATAAATACTGTTCTTTCTGCCTGGAAACTGGATATTGTCCATGGCAACCAAAAAGCGTCCCTTTACATCAAAAGCAGTTTTAGACCAGCTAGAAAACAGCAATAATAAATTAGAATCACTTGCAGAATTGAGCGATAGTGATTTGTGGGGAAATCCGTCATCAAACACTGAAAGTAATGACAGCGGCAATTCTGCAACTGAGCAAATTTCAGTGTTTATGATTTGATTACATTATTGAATAGTTGGTATTATTATTATATTATTATTTGTTATAATTATTTATAGATATTTATTATATTATAATTTATGATTTTGTGTTTCAAACTTTATCATACCCGGGATGTCTACTAGACTCTTGTTTCGACAGATTTAAGTGTGTTATTCCTAAGAATTACAGGTCTACAATATAAAACGCCAAATTTCCATGCAAAACATTGTACCGCTTTGAGCATCAAAAATCTGAAATAATCATACCCCCAGGGAGGTTAAGCTATAGTGGTTTTGGTACTTAGAGCAGGGGTATTGAATTAAAATTCAAGGAGGTCTGGTCACCAACATTTTTTTTCCAGCCAAGGTCCAAATCTTAAGTTTGTGCTACAACTGTAAAAAAATTTAAAATGTACAATTTCCATAGCATGTCAACAGTATTTATCAGAATGACCCTTTACATCAGGTCCCCCTATCAGAGTGCCCTCTTACATCATGTGTTCTCATCAGAGTGCCCCCATAGATCAGGTGTGCCCATCAGAGGAGCAGGTGTCCTCATCAGAGTGCCCCCATAGATCAGAGAATAAAAGAAAAGAGGGTGCACTGGCCTAGTGCATTATCCAACAATTTTTTTTTTAGAAAGTAATAAACAAACAGTACCTACTCACAAACAGAGGTATTAAAACGCTCATCAAGCCACATCAAGTGGCTGAACACTCCCAGACCGCCTGGAACTGCTAGCATGGGGGGGGGGGGGGGTTGACCTCGGTCCCTGCTGGCTGTTGTGTTTTGAAGGAAAGTCCTTCTTCTTCAGAGCCCAGGTTCCAGGCGGTCTGGGACTGTTCAGCCACATGGTGTGGCTTGATGAGCAATTTTAACACCTCTATTTGTGAGTAGTTATTGTTTGTTTACTACTTTCTAATAAATATTTGTTGGATAATGCACTAGACTAGTGCACCCTCTTTTCTTTCATTCATTTTTGCAGTGCATTAAGGACAACCCCAGTCCCAGAGGGCAGCAAGGTTCCAAGGAATTATCCACATTTGTTACGGTGGAACAGTCCCTATTGGGTCATTTCACTCATGCGCAGGATTATTGTTGTTGTCCCCTTTAGAGTGCTCCTTATATCAGGTATCTCTATCAGAGTGCCCCTATACAGTGGGTGTCCCAATCAGAGTGCCCCCATAGAGCAGGTGTCCTCATCAGAAAGCAGGTGTCCCCATCAGAGTGACCCCATCAGAGAACAGGTGTCCCCATCAGGGTGGCACAATAGAGCAGGTGTCCCCATCAGAGTGCCCCCTTCCATTAGGTGTTCCCATCAGAGTCTCCCCATCAAAGAGCAGGTGTCCCCATCAGAGTGTCCCCATAGAGCTGGAGTCCCCGTCAGAGCGACCCCATAGAGCAGGTGTCTCCATTATATTGCCACCTTACATCAGGTGTCCCCATCAGTGTCTCAATCAGTAAACAGATGACCCCATCAGAGTGTCCCAATGGATCTGGTGTACGCATCAGAGTTGTAAACTATCAAAGTGCACCCGTAGATTGGTAGAAGAGTGTACCTGGATAAGTCCTTGCAGCCAGGCAGGCAGGGGACAAAAGCAGGAGCTTGAAGAAGAAACATGCTGATAAGAGCAGAAGCTGGGTGAAGGAACTTGCTGAGTGGGCAGGGCGCACAAGTGGCATCATTGGTTAATGTAGGTATTTAGAAGACTCTGGACGGCTGCACTCCAAAACAAATTCAGTGCCTTTATTCAAAAAAATTCAGACTGACAGCGCAGTCACCATTTAATGAAGGCAGCGAGAGGACTGCAGCACTGCATAATTAAATAAGAATGGAATCAGATCTGGGGAAAGCACAGACCTTTGCACTGGAGATGACTCCCCCACCTATGTAAGTGGCTGGGGATTTTACCTCCCTCATCCTGGCACCGTAAGGCGGTTGCTCAAGATGCCTTATGGTAGCACCAGTCCTGACCTTAATTGAGTTATACGACAAAGCCAATTTCAAAAATTATAAGACATGTGTTAGAGCGTCTGGAGAGAACTCCCTTTGCTGTCCAAACATCACAAATCTGTTCCAAATTCTCTCATAAGTACCATTCATGGAAGGTCTTCTGGCTTTTCATCAGAGTCTAGATAACTTCACATGAAAAACCCTGTGACTCTAATCTGGCCAATTCAATGGTCAGGCCATTAGTTGTAGCATCCTTGGATTGGCGTGCTGCCAATGGACTTGCTTGACTGAGAAAAGAATTGGAAGTGCTGATGAAATTTGCAGAAAAAGAGGCACTGGAGGAAAGATGTAAACCAGGTGTTAGGTACCTGATAGTAGAGCCTGACTTGTAGGAGAAGACCCCTCTTACAACGCTGGTTCAGGAGCCACTGGAATGGGGACAGTGGTCTCATGAGCACAGTGGGTAGGAGTGCCTTATGGTAGTTGCAGTAGTCAGCAAAGGAATGGTATGGAGATCCTCCAGGAATGGCTGGACTGCAGATGACAGCAGGCAGGAGAAATCAGCGAGCTGAGTGGCAGGAGATGCAGGAACAGCTGCTGCTGGAGCTGGATGAGAAGGCCAGGACACAACAACACAAGGCAGTAGGCAATAGGCAGAGTCAGACAGTCCGGGTCGGCAGGCAATAGGCAGGAGAAACACAGCAGGCAACGGCAAGGTCAGACGGTCAGGGTTGGCAGGAGATCAGGCGGATGAGAGCAGCAGACAACAGCAGAGTCAGTAAGAAAGGCAGGAGTTGGCAACGGTTCACAGCAGGCTGGAGGTAAGTAGCGTGAAGCAGGGACTGGAGCTTTAGCAGTCATCCATACGGGCGGCTTTGTTGGGAGGAACGTTCTGATCAGCGTTCACGAAGATGACAATCAATTTGGATCGCCAGGGTGATCAAGGCTTCAAGAGTATCAGGTATGCTACCCCGAGCAAGTTCATCCTTCAGCAATTCGGACAGGCCCATGCAGAATTGATGATGTAAAGCTGCATCGTTCCATTGAGTGTCTGTGCTCCAGCGTCTAAAGTCCGCGACGTAGTCCTCAGCCGCTCTGCGGCCTTGCTGGAGGGCATACAGGGCAGACTCAGCTGTAGCAGTCCGATGAGGGTGAATAAAGTTGAATGATTGATTTGTATAGCGCTGCAAATGCGAACTGAATTGCCTCAAGTTGAGCCATAGCTTCAAAAAAGGCAGGTAAAGACTGGGTCAGAACAGAGTCCCCTTCAAGAAGTCGGTGAGCCCAGGTTTGGGGTTCTCCTTGTAGAAGGGAGATTACAAACCCCACTTTGGTGGCCTCTAGCGAGAAGGTCCGGGGTTACAGGGCAAAGTAGAGCTGACAAGCGTTGCGAAAAGCCCGGAACTTTGTTCGTTCCCCAGAAAACCTCTCTGGGATGGGAACCCTTGGCTCAGGTGGGAGCATTACAACAGAGGGAGAAGAGACAGTCTGTGCTGGGGCAGCAGCGGGAGCAGGGGCCATGTTCACAGAACCAGTGAGATTCTGGACTTGTCCTTCCAGCCTAGTGTAACCAGCCTGTAGGGACTTCACGGCTCGAGTGAGGGCCGTCAGGTGCCTGCAAATCTCTGCCATGGGGAAGGTCTCTCCTGTAGGCTCAGTCATGGCTGTTTTGTACTGTTAGGTACCTGTTAGTAGAGCCTGACTTGTAGGAGAAGACCCCTCTTACAACGCTGGTTCAGGAGCCACTGGAATGGGGACAGTGGTCTCGTGAGCACAGTGGGTAGGAGTGCCTTATGGTAGTTGCAGCGGTCGGCACAGGAATGGTATGGAGATCCTACAGGAATGGCTGGACTGCAGATGACAGCAGGCAGGAGCAATCAGCGAGCTGAGTGGCATAAGATGCAGGAACAGCGGCTGCTGGAGCTGGATGAGAAGGCGGGAACACAACAACACAAGGCAGTAGGCAATAGGCAGAGTCAGACAGTCCGGGTCGGCAGGCAAAAGAAGAGAGCCACCGCTCCAGGCTGATCCACTGAGATAATGGCTTAGCTTCCAGGCTCCCAGGTGCTGGCTAATGCATGCACAGGTGGGGTAGGATGAAGAGAAACTCTGGACAGCCACACTCCGAAAATAATCTGTTTTATCTTGTGCTTTTTGTTGTAAAGTAAAAAATGACATAACACGAGCCACAGCAAAGGTGATGTAGAACAAAAACTGACGCGTTTCGCACTGGAATCAGTGCTTACTCAAAGCTATGAGTAAGCACTGATTCCAGTGCGAAACACGTCAGAATGTGTTCTACATCACCTTTGCTGTGGTTCGTGTTATGTAATTTTTTACTTTACAATAAAAAACACACGATAAAACAGCAGAGTTGGAGTGCGGCTGTCCAGAGTTTCTCTTCATCCTACCTCACCTCAGGAGTCAGCAACGGTTCACAGCAGAGATAGGCAGAGTCAGGCAGGCCGGGTCGGATTGGAGAAGGTAGAGAAGTCAGACGGAGTCGGGTCGGTAAACAATCAGCAAGACGGGTTCAGGTAACACAGGTTCAGAGCTACAGACAAAACAGCACTGGACAAGTGTCACTGAGGTACTTTTGAAAGTTCCTCGGCACCAAACAGCGCTAGCGCGTGCGCACACACGCGCGCAAACATGCACGCGCATTCGCCCGTTGCGCGGGCATCCATTGCGCGCCCACGCACACACGGGGAGCCTGCAGGCGCATACAGGTGGGCGAACATTGCTGCACAACTTGGGAAGGGGCACGCACGCGTGTGCCCCTGATCAGCACTGGTGCATTACTGACACCACAGTAAAATTGCATGGAATTGTAAAGTCATAATTGTAGTATATTGTGTCTAATAAATATATATATATATAACATATATATATATATACACATGTATACATATATATATATATATATATTAGACACGTACCACTGGACTCTTGCACTTGCGCCTGGCTGCGAACACCAGTAACTGAGCATTTAGAGGGGTTGTTGTGAGGTCTATTGACAGAGTGCCTTATTGGGCAAATACCAGTTTGAGATATTTTCTTCCTGCTTAATTGATCTGCCAACTGTTTTTGCTTCCATGGCAAATAGACCGCTGTCAGGGCTTCTAAATGGGCCTCCACCCATCAAAAAAATTCCATTGTGAGTTGCAACAAGGAAAGACTCTTGGTGCCACCTTGGAAGGCTATGTTGGCTACTGCTGTTCTGTTATCTAGCATCAGCTTCACACGGGATACCTGCTGAAGATTTTGAAAAGCTTGTAAAGATAGGGAAGCTTGCTTCAGTTTCAGAAAATTTAAATTTCTGTTTTCTGTTATATTCTAGCAGCCTTGGACTTTTTTCATCCGGCAATGAAGCCCCTACTTCAGGTGACTGGCATCCAAGGTCAGGACTCACCGGTCTCATGGACTGAGGGGCACACCCTGAAAAAGACATGCTGGAGACGTCCACCATGCAAGATCTTGGTGGATTTTCTCAACGATAGAGAGCCCTTGGTCCATGAATACATTGCTTTATTGGCTGAAGAATGTGAACGGGATCACCCTCATGTGTCATCTGGCCCTAGGCACCACAGGAATGGCAGCCGTAAACATTCCAATGAGCACCATACAGTTCATTCCTGACTTTACAGGCGTCATCATTACCCTTTGGCCACATACTTCTTTGCAAAAGACTTGCGGTCTGGCAGAAATATATGACCTCACTGGGTATCAAATATCCCATTATGATATTTCATTGTTTGAGGGGGCATCAGGTGACTCTTTTGCTTGTTCACTAGCCAGTCAAACTTGGATAACATTTCTAGAACATAGGTATGATGCTCCTCCAGCTTCTGGCTTGACCTTGCGACAATCAGCATATCGTCCAGGCAGTGGTAAAGCATTACTCCTGACACATGGATCACCACTATGACTGCCAGTAGAATTTGGAGCCATAGAGATCCCAAAGGGTAAGCAAGTGAATTGGAAATAATGTTTGGCTACTGCAAACCTCACAAATTTCTGCAGTTTTTTGGTTTGGAACATGGAGGTATCCATTGCTTAGGTCTCCTGACACCAATGTTTTCCCCTTATGAATTATAGATATCATTGTCTGCAATGACACTATCTCAAATGTCTTGACATGTATACATTTGTTCATCCTTTTCAAATCTAACAAGAGTCAAAAGGTTCCTGACACCTTGAGCACCAGAAAATGTGGGGTATAAAACCCCTGCTTTAACTCCACTTGTGACACCAGACCAATGTTTTTTTTTTTGAAAAGCAATTGTTCTATATATTATTGTAAGAATCCTTTCTTCCTAGGATCTACTGGCTACTGTGTCTGAACTAAATGATTCAGTGGATGAGCCTGCAAAACCACACTGTACCCCAATCTCACTGTCCTTCAGACCCACTAGTCCAGGATGTTTTCTGCCCACACTTTCTAGAACCAAGCCAGTCTGGCCCCTACTGGGAGAGAATGGGTGGACACACCTTCAAAAGGGCTTTTTGGTTGACTTGTGCCACCTTTGATTTGACTTCTCATAAAAAGGAGGTCTGAGACCCCTCAATTGGAACCTATTGAATTCACAGCATGGCTTGTACAACTTGACATTTCAGAACATCCTATAATTATCTTGACCAGACCAAAGGATTGCTGCTTTCTCTTATAGGCTTGTGGAAACAACCCAGACTTCCCAACTGTTATTCATTTCATTGCATCATTCAATGTGTTTCTGAACAATAACTTCCTTTTTTATTGGATACTACAGAGAACTCACTTGGAAGCGACATCTGCCACCCAGTGATATAGCCATAGGGCTCTTTTGATGGAATGTGCTACTATTTTTGCCAAAACTCGGGTCAGATCGATCAAAGATTCTGCCAAAAAGTCAGCTGCCCAACTTAACTCTTCCAGGGTGGTAATGATTCTAGCTGGATCCGTTCTCACATTCAGCTTTGTCTCCACATTAGATACCCATACTTTTAGCGCTTTAGACACTGAGTTTAAGTCTATCACTGGACAAAAGGCAAAGGGCACCACAGAGTGGACCTTTTTCAAGTCTACATCCACAATTTGATTTGTAGGCTCTTTGTAGTTTCTGAGTTCTCCAGAGTTAATGACACATGGCACTCCAGGCGCTGAAGAGCTGCATATACCCCTGGGAGAGTCTTCCACAAACATGTATCTGCTGATCTTATGGGTTAAAGCTTGGGAAATCCTTTCTGTAGATTTGCCCTGCAGCCAGGTCTTTTTTTCTTAGCTCCTTGACATCTGCCATAACAGGAAAAGAGGGCTACTCCCTAAATTTAGGAAGCATTTGCAAAGTTTTTGAAATGTCTTGGCCTCCGGTTCCCAGTTCCCTGACCACTGCAATAAGGGGACTAATTAGGTAAAACAAAAGGAGTGGGCTCCTTTGTCTTCCGACTTGTCTTCCTCGGGTGAGAAATAACTTAATTTTTTTCCCACAATTCTATGACCGACAGACTCTCTGCTGGCCTTATCTTATCCTGAGATTCACTGCATGGCCTCTGTTATGGCATCTTGTATATTATTATATTATTATACACGATTTATATAGTATATATTGTATACAGTTTATGCAGCACTTTACAATGTATAGGGGGGGGGGGGACAACACAATTACAGTACAGTTAAATACAAAAGGTACATTCTAAAGGGTGGTACAAAAGGTAATAGCTTCAGAGAATGATTTGATGGGGGTGGCTTGGGGACAGTTGTTAGGTGGGTGTGGGATAGGCTTCCCTGAATAAATGAGTTTTCATGGATCTCCTAAAGGTGGACAGGGTAGGGGCTGATCGGACAGACTTGGGCAGGGAGTTCCAGAGGATGGGAGAGGCTCTAGAGATGTCTTGAAGGTGAGCATGGGAGGAGGCAACAAGGGAGCTAGAAATCAGGAGGTCCTGGGAGGAACGGAGGGGATGATTTGGGCGATATCTGCAGATAAGGTTGGTGATGTAGATGGGGGCGATGTTGTGGATGGCTTTGTATGTTATGGTTATGTTATGGTTAGCATTTTGAATTTTACACGGTGGGGTAGGGAAAGCCAGTGAATGGATTGGCAGAGAGGGGCAGCAGTCACAGATCGATTAGTGAGGTGTATTAGTCTAGCAGCAGCATTCATGATATACTGAAGGGGAGATAGCCTGCTTAAGGGTAGAACATTAAGGAGGGAGTTGCAGTAGTCAAGGCGGGAAATAATCAGGGAGTGAATGAGTTGCTTTGTGGTGTCATTAGTCAGGAAGGGTCGAATTCTGGAGATATTGCGGAGGTGAAGGCGGCAGGATTTAGCCAGAGATTGGATATGGGGGCTGAAGGAGAGGTCAGAGTCAAGGATTACACCCAGGACCCTGGCATGTGTGGAGGGACCAATGGTTGTGTTGTTGATATTAATGGTGAAGTCACAAGGGGGGATCTTGAAGGAGGAAATATAACAAGCTCAGTTTTAGAAAGATTGAGTTTGAGGAAGTGGTGTGACATCCATACTGATATGTCATTCACTAAGTTTGAGATCTGTGAGGAGATCGAGGTGGTGAGTTGAGGAGTGGAGAGATAGATCTGGGTGTCGTCGGCATAGAGGTGGTATTGGAAACCATGGGAGGTTATCAACTGGCCCAGGGAATAGGTATAGAGCGAGAATAGGAGGGGCCCAAGGAATCTTGGTGTACCCCAACAGAAAGAGGAAGGGGAGCAGAGGAGATGGAGTTGTAAATGACACTGAAAGTGTGCTGAGATAGGTAGGATGAGAACCAGGATAAAGCAGAATATAGAATATAGTATAATATAGTATATAGGTCTTGAATCTTTGTGCATCAGCCTCTTTGTCTTATGCAACCACTCTAATTGTCCGAATTTCCGACAACAAAAATTTGAGAGCAAAATATGTTGTTGAAAATTCAGAGCGTGTGTGAATTGTCTATTCCAACGCACAAAATTACACGCATGCTCTGAATCAAGTATGAGACAGAGGGGCACATTTTTAAAGCTTTTAATGCAGCGCATTTTATTCTTCTTTCTAATGCTAGAATAATGAAGTTGTTTTGCTGCTGATATTCACACAAATTTTCACAAACTGATTTCTTTATTATTTATCGTGATCTCATGAATAATCATTTTTAGTTTTTTGCCAGATCTCCAGAATAATGTTTATCATTTTTGTTTATAGTGATCTCCTTTTTTTTTTAATCAAGATCTCCTGATTTTTTGTCATTTTATGTGTCAAGTTACCACAACACCATTATTATCTTGTATTTTTTAACCTCAATGAGGTTGGTTGGTGTCCCTTGTTAATTTGACATTGTATTTTTGAAATATACCTGCCTACTCACAAACAAACTGTCCTTTTTTAATTAAAACACAAAGCCAATGATTAGGGGTCATAACAAAATAAAGAGGAAGGCAACGCTGGATAAACTGGTGAAATTAACGAATCCTTTGTATCCCAGGACACACATCAACTATTTGACAGGCAAAATTGGTAGCCTGAGGAGTCCATTTAATAGGGAGCACAATCCGGTCCAGGACTCAGAGAGATCAGGAACACCAGCAGATGACATATATGGCCCCAGGCTGTGGTCTTACAACAGACTGCTTCTTTTGCCAGACCAGACCAAACCCAGGCCATCACTCTCTTGTCTTCCTTACACTCTTCCTTCCATGCTTGCTTCCAGTGTGTGGCTCTGGTGTTGGAGTTGTGGCAGGAAGTGGAGGAGGAGGAGGAGGAGGATAGTCCAACTCACACAGGTGAGTTTTGCTTGTGAGTTCACCTCTCAACCCCTTATTTATGGCCATATATATATCACTTCCTCACAAATGAGGCATTGGCCCACCTCCATTTCCTGCAATTTCCTGCATTTTGTTGGCAGCCATGCAGGCATAGGCCTCAAGAAGACTGGGGGGGTTCTGAGGGCTGCAGAAGCCTGCCGAATTAACCCAAGTGCTGACTACTCCACGTTCCTCCCTTTCCTGGGACTTTTTTGTTGAAGGCAGAGGGGAGGACATGGGATTCGGTCAGGCTACTGGGCCCGGCAACCTCCTGGCTGCCACTTACCCCCACAACCTCCTGGCTGCCATTTACCCCTGCCACCTCCTGGCTGCCACTTTCCCCTGCCACCTCCTGGCTGCCACTTTCCACAGCCTCCTCCTGGCTGTGGATTTCCTGTGAAAAAGGGACATAGTTTTAGTTTATTGTTCATCAATCACACACAATTTTGAGAAATATGTATAACAATGCTATACCTGACTCAAGCTGGGCTCCTCCACATCTTCTTCCTGAGTGGAAAGCCCAGGTTGGACATCGAAAGCCTCAGCTGGGGTGGAGGGAAAAGTGGAAGGAAGGGTTGAGAGTGATGGCCTGATTTCAGTCTGGTCTGACAGAAACCGCAGTCTGTCATAGTACCACAGCCTGGGGACATAAATGCCATCTGCTGCAGCTCCTGATTTTTGGGAATCCTGGACTTTCTTGTGCTCCATATTATAAGTGCTCCTCAGGCCACCAATTTTGCACTTCAAATAGTTGATGTCTGCCGTGGGAATCTGCGGCTTCACAAATTCAACCAATTATCCAGTGCTGCCTTCCTCTTTATTCTATTAGTATAAAAGTGTGTTTTGTCTGCCACAGACAGGGCAGCTCTTTGTACATATCAATGAATTGGTGGAGGAAATCATGATTGTTGAATCGATCCATTTTATCTGCAAGACACAACACAAGACAAACCCTAATGTCAGGCTAAAACTCTCATTTAATTGTCCCAATATAGGCCTCAATCTCTAAGCAGTATAGGCCACTGATGCCCCAAGTTAAAACTGTACCTTCGTTATCACGATCGGCGCTTCCGATACTCCTTCCTCCGCTCACAGATCGTAAGTATGCATGTTCCGCTTTATATACACTGCAAATGCGTTAAACTACGCCCGCCCCTTATCTTCCTTCTATTATATTCCCCGCCCCTTCTCTTTCGGCACAGTTGGAGAGCACATTGCGGAGAATGAACAAGTGCATGAAGACAGCAGCAGCAATGACGAAAGCCCGGAGCCACGAAAATCCTGATCCCAGAGATTTAGGGCCTCAAATATGTCCTTTGTAGAGATGGTGGATATGGTGGACATCTTGAAGAGGGCCGACTATGATAGGGAGTATGGACCTTACCCAAACCCAAATGTGAGAAAGGCAAAGATCATGACTAAAGTTGTGAAAAGTCTGCACAGGAATTTTGGGGTACAACGATCCAACGATCAATTGAGGAAAGGCTGGTCAGACCTGAATTTGAGGGCGCACAATCAGTACAGAAGGATCAAGAGAGTTCTGTAAAAAAGTAAGTATTTGTCCTGTGTTCCTATTATTATTATTACTTTCTTTACTGTTGTATGGTTTAAAATGTCAACTTTCACGTTCCTGGGCACAGTAATCGTTCATAGTAGACATCATTTGTTCGCCCACTAATACAATGTTTTTAGCAGATGCAGGTTAACTACATTTGGTAACCAATAATATATAAATGGACTGCGCCAACTAATGTGATTCTCTTATAATTATATGTCACTACTTCAATGTGAAACAGTGAACCTTAATATCAAGTGCTAATACCACCGTGCCTTATTGTAGAAACTTTAAATCCTTTGCACATTTATCTATCACCAAAAAAACAGCATACATATGCAAATCTGCTAGTTTTCTAAAGTGCAAAAAGGCATACAATAACCATAAATCCAATTTCGTAAAAACAACCTTACAAAAAATGATATTGCTCCTGTGAGTAATACAAAAAAAACAGTGTATATAACAAAGTGAAAAAAAATTAAAATAAAAAATGTGAAATAAAAAAATGTCCAAGTAGCTGATGTGTCACAATCTGAGTCACTACAGTGAGTGATCAGCCTCCTTTTCCTGTTGTTAGATAGTGCAGCTAAGTGTCACCCTAATTGTGATTCCAACACCGTTTATAAATTGGCCACTCACCAGAACCAGGTGAGTTTGCGCTTTTGGTTAATTTGTTGGATAACCACTCCAAGACCTGGATGCCTTAGCCCCCTCTTCAGATGATATGTTTAGGCAGATGGGTATGCCACTCTCAGAGAAAAATTAATTGCCATCATGGTGTAGTAAATTTAAACTTAGTTTATTTAAAATATTGCACTTACATATTACTGTGCCTTACGCCGACACTAAGCTGTTCCAGCCGTGTGTGTGGGGTCCGCTGTATTGGCGTGCGTTCCCCTAGCATTCCAAGTCTCGCTCCCGTTAGGCCAGAAATGGCGTAAAAAACTCCCAGCAGCCTCTACGCGTTTCGCAAACATTGATTGCGTCATCAGGAAGCTGCTGAGATAGTAAACTACACTACCTTTATATTACCAATGACATGCCGTTCCCTTGCTATTATTGGCTAGCTGTGTCCCACCGGAAGCACTAAAACCGCCATTTTAACTATGGGAGACTGACATCCATTGCTGTCTGTTTACTCCCATTTCCACTCTGGATTTCCTCATCCTGCCCAGGCCACACCACAGGCTAAACTTGACACCCCTTCTTTTCCCATGTGTTACCAGACTGTACTTTCTATTAACCCCTATAGGGGTATGTTTATCGCAAACATATGTACCCTTAACTTAGCTCTTAACCCAATCAACGCCACCTCCCTTCCTTTCTACAATAGATGTCCCGGAAGTGTGAAATGCCACCAATTTCTACACTGTGGCCCCAGGTGTAGTTACCTTATAAATTATCTCTCCATTGAAAGGGTCTCCCCACTCACACTGGATCGCTTTTAAAATTAAAACAATTTAAAAACATAAATTCATAAAAATCCCTTAATTGGAATATATATTGTGTAATACTCTACTCTACATTGTGCTTTCCCCTATGGGCTACACAAAATAGTCCATAAAATAATGCATAAATTCATGGGATTTACTTACCATGGAATATGCATTATATAATTAACTCTGCAGTTTATAAAATGATCATTGCCAAATTTAAATAAATTAAATAAAAATAAATAGAAATGAAAATAAATAAAAATTAAAATTAAAACTAAAATTGAAAATAAAACTAAAATTGAAAATAAAACTAAAATTGAAAATAAAAAATAATAAAAATGCAAATAAAAATAAAGCTAAAATAAAATCAAATCAATGTTTGCAAAACGCGTAGAGGCTGCTGGGAGTTTTTTGATGCCATTTTTCCTGTCTAACGGGAGCGAGGCTTGGAACGCATGGAAGTGTACAGGGGAACGTACGCCAATACAGCGGACCCCACACACACAGCGTGAACAGCTTAGTGCCGGTGTAAGGCACAGTAATATGTGAGTGCAATATTTTTTACTTATTTTAAATAAACAGAGTTTAAATTTACTACACCATGATGGCAATTCATTTTTCTCTGAGAGTGGCATACCCATCTGCCTAAACATAGCATCTGAAGCGGGGGGCTAAGGCATCCAGGTCTTGGAGTGGTTATCCAACAAATTAACCAAAGGCACAAACTCACCTGGTTCTGGTGAGTGGCCAATTTATAAGCGGTGGTGGAATCACAATTAGGGTGACACTTAGCTGCACTATCTAACAACAGAAAAAGGAGGCTGATCACTCACTGTGGTGACTCAGATTGTTGCACATCAGCTACTTGGACATTTTTTTATTTCACGTTTTTTATTTTTTTTTCACTTTGTTATATACACTGTTTTTTTGTATTACTTACAGTAGGAGCAATATCATTTTTTGTAAGGCTGTTTTTACGAAATTGGATTTATGTTTTTTTGTATGCCTTTTTGCACTTTAGAAAACTAGCAGATTTGCATATGTATGCTGTTTTTTTTGATAGATAAATGTGCAAAGGATTTAAAGTTTCTATAATAAGGCACGGTGGTATTAGCATTTGATATTAAGGTTCACTGTTTCACAAGTAGTGGCATATAATTATAAGAGAATCACATTAGCTGGCGCAGTCCATTTATATATTATTGGTTTCCACAGCTCACTCAACAGCAGAGAGAGCTTGTTTTGACTGCAGCAGACTGAATTGAATTGAGCATTAAATATATATAGGTGGATATGTATATTTATACACACACGTTTGATTGGTTTTCTAATTTTAGTTTTTTGCACCGGTGCCCTTACATATATATATAACTACATGTGGTCATGCCTATTTGTATTAAAAGAAGTTTAGTACATTGTTGTCTAGATGGTTTTGTAACTAGAATGAAATACAAACTTGATTCAGTGTAAGGAGAGGACACTCAGCTGCTGTTTACACATTTGGACGTAGGAGCACTAGAGTGGGACACCAGAACAAACTTTTTAGGGTGTCCCACACAGGTGCTCCAGTGGATAATAGGGGTCTCTACATGTGTGAAACGTGACCAAAACATGTAAGTATTGCAGCTTTAGAAAGGGAAAAAATGAATGTCTTCAGCTTGGAACTCTGCCAAAACAGACAATTTTACAACACTTCCAAGCAGTATTTCATATTACTATTTCTGCCCTCAAATATCTTTGTGCTAAGTATACCTTTTTTTTTATTCACATAGGGGAGAAAAGACTTGGGACATCAGAGGACACCATTAACCCACAACCTCCTAAAGAAGGGGAAATCCCCACACCACAACCAGAGGATGTGGAGGAAGGAGAGGTTTATGAATTGGGCGAAATAGTGACCACAACAGGTGAGTGTCTGGGACCACAGCTTCCGGTAATAGATGTATGCCTGCATATTTATAAAACATGGTGTGTTGGAAGTGTTGTAAAAAAGTCTGTGCACATACACATGTGCGTTAGAAAAGGGTTTTTGAACAAACCAACATATTTTTTGAATACAATTTTTAGGGTTGACAGTATAAATATAATTTTTTGGGGTAAACAGGCATGTTTAAAACCATAAAACAATACTCAACTCAGGAACTTACAAAGTTCAACGTTGATAAATTGAAGGCAATATCAGACATTAGTATGTCCAAACTGTGTTGATCTTGCCTTCATCAGATGGGGTGATGTCACCCATGTGAAAGACAAATTTTGAAGATGCACACAAATTGAGAGTCAAAATTTTTTTTTTTCCCTCCTGATCTCATGCATAATGTCAACATGTGCTAGCTCCCATCATGGGGGATCAATGGACGTGTTTTGGGGGTGCAACCCCTTCCTCTCAGCTACTTTAGTTGCGAGGAAGGGGTTGCACCCACAAAACGCGTACATTGATATCCTGTGATAGCAGATAGATGTTGACACACTATTAGCTTTCAATATATTTTTAAAAAGTTAGAAACATAATAGGAATATAAACAAATTGAATAATTTTGGTGTGTTTTAGATTCTGCCTAAAACATCAATGATGTTTTGAGTCTTTTTTCAATATAATTGATGTCTTCCTTTATCTTCTGTAAATCCCTATTGCACACCATAACCTCCCAGGTGAGGATCTGTGCACTTGTGAAATGAGTTTCCTTTTCCACAACATCCCCATCACCTAAAATAAAAAAAAAGAGAAAGAGAAAATGTCCAAAAAGAAAAGCTCATTTGGATAACCTAGGAGTCAGCTAAAAAATGTCCAAAAAGAAAAGCTCATTTGGATAACCTAGGAGTCAGCTAAAATGTTTCTTAAACATTTTCTGGCATATCAATGGCCCCCCTACCCGCAAAGTACTCCATATATTTTAGACGGACCTCGCGGGTGTTTTGGGGGGAAAGCCAGGACGGCCAGCTTCAAGCGCCATCAGGGTTTGTTCTTGAAATCTGGCATCAGGCCCAACTGAGGCCACATATTTCATAGAATTTCTTCTTAAAAAGTTGTGTAGAATGCAGCATGCAAGTATTATATGGTTAATTTTATATTCCGCCATGTTGATTGGCGTAAGGAATTGGCGGAACCTGCTGGCCATTATCCCGAAAGCATTCTCAACCACTCTGCTGGCTCTGGCCAGCCGGTACTTAAAACCCCTCTGGTCCGGGGTGAGCGGCCTCATGGGGAATGGCCGCATCAGGTGTTCACCAAGCCCAAATGCTACATCAGCGACAAAGACTAACGGTAGACCAGCAACGTTGTCTTCCGGAGGTGGCAATCCCAAGCCTCCACTCTGGAGCCATCCATAGAACTCGGTCTGGGCGATAACTCCGCCATCCGACATCTGGCCATTCTTCGCCACGTCCACATAGAGAAACTCATATGTCACCGACACCATCGCCAACATCACTATACTATTAAACCCCTTATAGTTGTAATAGTATGACCCCGAGTTGGGGGGTGGGACTATGTGGACGTGTTTACCATCAACTGCCCCTCAGCAGTTGGGAAAGTCCCACCGCTGGGCAAATTGGGTAGCCACAGTCTGCCATTCCTGTGGCGTTGAAGGAAACTGTAGAGTCAAACAAGAAAAAATTTATTTGTACTTTTGCACATAACATTGCAAGCAGATTAGAACAAACATTCTTGGCCAACATCAGTATAACATTTATTTGAAGGAGTATTTTTAAGAAAAAAATATAAGGTCCAGTTATCAGATTCCTCACCCCCTCTGATGGCCCATTGAAATTTTTTTAGGGGAGGTAGATGTTTTGGACAGGTAACCCTCTCCACTTTATTGAGAGCTGAATGCATAAATAATGTGTGTTACTTTGGCCAGCCCTTACTAACACTATTGGCAGCCCACTGGACAGGGAAGAAATGTCATAATATAAATACACACTGTACAAATTGAAGCACATTTTTACATTCTGCAATTACCTATCAAGATAATAGGAGAACAAAACTTTAAACAGTACCATTTGAAAGTATTCAGGCAGGCCCTTTCACTACATGCTTTGGTGAATTTATCCATAAATATGACCACAAAAGAGGTAGGTATAGTGTGTAAGGGTTTGGCAAAGTCAGCAGATAGAGTATTGGTATCGGTTGACTTAGCGGTTGGGGGGAGGGTTCCAAATGATTTTGAGACCCCAAAAAAGCCTCTGGCACTCAGCATGAATTTAAGGACATAAACAACATTTGTACACATTTTAGGGTAAAGCAGTACAATGGAGCTGACAAAATACATTGTTGTGTCTAGGCTAGGTGTGTATGGGCCCAGGATAGCATGCTGGGGAAGTTAGTGAAGGCAAATATGCATAAAGGACAAAAAAGGAACTTTAAAAACTTCCAGCATGCATGAGGATAAAGAGGACATTCACAGCATATTACAATCATGGTAATTATGAAATGAATACAATACATTAGCAAACATTAAATACATATAATGTGATGTTAAAGGAGAAATCTTACCTTAATATAGTCCTTCTGCAGGATCTGAATGATGGCAGAACAGGTCTCTGGAATAATGATCCCCAGAGCATGGGGGGAGATGCCTGTCGAGAACTTGATGTCCTGTAGACTTCTCCCCGTCGTGAGTACCGCAACGTGGCGACTAGCCTCTGCTCGGGAGTAATGGCTTGCCACATGCAGGTGTCCTGCTTCATAATATAAGGGGACAGCAAAGCCAACAGACGGTGAAAAATGGGGTCCATCATCCGGAGATAATTCCTGAAATCATCAGGATTATTCTCACGGATCTCCTGCAAGGCATATGAGGGAATTGGTCACGCTGGAGCAACCAATTCTTTGTCCATGAACTCCTCCCTGCCCTGTTCATGGACTGGGCTTGGGTCAAAGTAAGAACCCCAACACCAAGCCCCTGCACAGCACAAACTCTACGGTGAGTACGTACCCACAACATGGCTTCCAAAAGGCCGGCAGGTCAGAACGAACTAACAGAACACACTGAAAATCACAAAGGCCTGAGAAGAGCGAGCTGAAAATCAGAAACGAGCGGACAAGAACGCACTGAAAATCAAATACGTACTATAAAAATACGCACTGAAAACTAGATGCGAACTGACTACACGCACTGAAAACCAGATACGAACCCACAAGCACAAACTGAAGAGCAGTAACAATCTGAAAAGCTTGAGGCTGAAAAGCGCGAATCGTCTCTCACCAAACTGCTACTAACACGAGATTAGCAGAAGAAGCCCAAAGGGTAGCACACTGGCTATTGAACTTCCCTTTTATAGTGCCATCATGTTGTACGTCAGAGCGTTCTTGATGATCAGAATTTCCAACAACATTTGTGGACTTGGACATGTTTGCGTTTAGGGCTTCTGTTCGTAAGACAATGGATGGTCTGTCGTTTTGACAGCTTGTGGACTTTGGTTCTTAGTTGGTCTTTTAACAATTTGTTTTTTCATGTACATGTTGAGTTTTATAAATTTTTGTCTGTATTATATGTTTCATCATGTACTAGTTGTTCATTCATGTTAATAAAACTTTAATTTTTTCTACACGTATCTCTATCTGTGATCCGTTTAAAATCCCACTTTCTGAGGAAAATAGTTTTTACCATCTGCATAAACCACAGCAAGCATACCATAAAAAAACACTTTCACAAAAAAGGTACAGTATCACTTTAAGTCTCAACTGCAACTCTGTACTCACAATAACGTGGCATCAGGGAAGGTCAGGCAGCTAAACACAGCCAGATAGACAGCAACAGTTGGTAACCTGCGAAAGAGAGCAGACCTGTTAGGTAGACAATATCACAGGGCACATGGGAAAAAAAATCTTGCACAGAATTGTACACAACCGGTTTATATTAGATGTTCACTCCGTTGCTAAGCAATGGGTGGGCAGACTGCACTCCCCCACCCCCTGTGACATCATTGCCAACCTCTCTCCCATAGAGAATAATTACAGGAGAGTGGCACTCTGCCTATAGGCTGAAGCCAAAGATCAAGGAGAGATGCAGGAGAGAAAACAGAAAGTGCTGTTTAAGCACATATGCCCACAACCACAGCACTCTGTCACCTAGATTCAGGAGGATTTACCTCCAAGTTTCTGGGTCCTCCAGATACTGAACCTAGGGGAGGTAAGTACAGTAGGGGGGTCTATCACAACCTGGTAGTAACCCATAGCAATGTAGTGCTTATACTCAGTCGGGAGTAGCCTGGAGTCAGACAAAAAAAAAAACATTTAGATAGGGGAGGAGAGTCAATTTATTGCCCTGAGAAGAGGTGGCCCCAAGATGGAGGTAACCCATTCTGTGCTTATATGATAGGGCCAGGAAAAAGACATCTTGGCTGCAGTTTCATTTTAAAGAAACCATTTTTTTGGACTTGATAGAATGATTCCATGTCTTCTCTACCATCCAAGTTAGTGTTCTAATGATACCAAGGAGTATTCAAACAAAACGTACCAGTAAATGTATTATTCTCAAACAACTAGTCAGGTTAATTCTAAAACAGTTTAGTCCTATTGAATGTTTGAAGCAAAGCAGGATTAACAATTTGAATTAAATCCCCTCAACCATTATCGCTCAGTACTTCCAGCCTTTGCAAGGAAAATGTTCTGGCCCAGCATCTTCCTAGTAATGGGGGAGTAAGGTAAGTAGTCTAAAGGACAACTGCACTAAAGATAAAGTGGATGAGTTATTATAAGGATAAGTTCACCTTTTGTTACATGTTCCATTCATTTTTAAGGTGGAACATGTAATATGTTCTAGCATCTACATCAGGGATATGCAATTAGCGGACCTCCAGCTGTTGCAGAACTACAACTCCCATGAGGCATAGCAAGACTCTGACAGCCACAAGTATGACACCCAGAGGAAAAGGCATGATGGGACTTGTAGTTTTGCAACAGCTGGAGGTCCGCTAATTGCATATTTCTGTTCTACACCTTTTTCCCCCGATCCCCCCACCCATGACAGCGAGAGGGGGATCCTCTCTCTGCACCCACTGTCACAATTTGAAAATAGCTCCACCCCATGGCCACATCATTCATTTACATTTGTAAAAAAGAGCAGCGCCAAATTAGGCTAAAACTTTATGACACTGTGTCCCTATCCCAATACATCCACTTGTGTATAGACAAAATTGATTGAATTGTACACCAACAATAACATGGGATAGTACACATATAAATATAGTATCTATAGTCCGTACAGTGATGATACCAGCTAAAATGCTAAATAAAAAGTCCTATGATGGTACACGGAAGAAAAAACACAGATGAATACTGGCACTGCGCCCATCCAGACGTAACTTGAAATTATGCACCTCGGTTACTTGTATATACGATTAGTGAAAAGTGCCCGACACCATAAATACCTATGTGCTTACCAGAAGGTAAAGCATGTAAAGCTTTATGATGAAAAAACCGGCATCATTCATTTACAGTTTCCTGTGAATGAATAGACTATAAGAATCATCAGCCATTGTGGATGATGGCTTGTTGTTCTCATAGTTCATTGATCTTCCTGCTCTCAATTAACCACCTGCCCATATTGGAGGTATGGGCAGATGGCAATTCTGAGAGTATGCAGGAGCTGGACATTGCACCTGTGATCTGCTGATCACAGGTGCCGAGCTCTGCAGGCCCCTTAGAAAAAAAATAATAAATGCACATTTTTCTACCTGCAAAAAATGTGCATTTATTATGTTTTTTTTTCGAAAATAAACCTAGCTTTAGGTGTGGAATCATTATTTGCTGCATACATTTTGTTGATCACAATAATCATTACTGCAATAAATACCTAACTGAATTACACACATACTACAAACATTATTGGTATTATTCGTGAGACATGCACAAAGTGAGTTTTGAAATAAATAGACCCCATAATGTCCTCTAATTCATAAACTATTACTGCACACAAAACTGTTGGTTTTCTATCATTTATTTTAATGATTTTACTGTGAACTATTGAAGGAAGTTTCTGCAAAATTAACAGCTAAGCAAGTCTTATTTGTTCATTGAATGGTAGAAATAGAAAAGAGATGAGGCAGGACGTTGTTGATGAGAAAGAAGTGAATATACTGTATTTACTGGTTAATTCAGTGCAAATATATGCAAAACATATATTCATACCAATATAAAATTTAATAAATGGAACATATGCATATGAAGAACAGGCAAACGTCTTTAGTAAATCAAATTCAAACCTCACACAAATACATAATTACATAGTTACAGTGCTGTATGGTTAAGTTTTGAAGCCACACATAACTCAATTATTGTCTTCATGACCAGAAATATTTTATTAAATATATATATTTTTTTGATTTATTTATTTTTATATTGGTTAAACTACATGGGCTGGTCTTTTTCTTTTATACTTACTAGCCTAGATCCATCTAGTTCAAGCAATATCAAAAATAATAAAAAAAACAAATAAATAAACCACATTACTGTATTATCAAAGCAATATATTAATTATTGGCATGAAGAAATTGATAGAAGTGTAACTATAAAGCACCCCTTTATAAAATAGTTGTCAAAATGGTTGATTTACAAAATGTTTGCGCAAAACCGCTGTCTCCATCAGTTCTTGTGCCGTTGTAAAACTATAAATAAAGCCACTTTCAAGAAGGGCATGCAACATGTTTTAAAAGCTGAATAAATGCAGTACATATTCTTCACATCAACACCAATTTTCACAGTAGCTGTCCTTTAAGAAAAAACATAATGCATCATGGGTCTACTGTGAAAGGACCAGTTGGTAGTATTTCACCACACTTTCTGTCCTAGAAACACAACAGTATGTGACTGAAAATCTCTGTAAACTGTCTGGAAATGCCATCTTTGATATTTGTTACTGGAATAGGTATCCTCTATGGAAGATTTTCAAGTTCCAGTGATAAAGATATGAAGATGTAAAGTACTATTAAAAGGTGCCACATCCCATTTCAACAAACTATAAAAAGAACCAGAAAGTTTATGCACCAATCAGACTTTTAAGGCACCCTTTCACAAATAAGTAAAAACAATTTCTTTTATTTGTATACACATCAAAATAATATTTAAATAAAATCAAACACATACACATGTATTATGAATAAATCAGCCTTATACGAAAAGATTTATGTCGCACTCCCAGCTAGTGCAGTAATGTAATCCAATGTATGCTTAGCAACATAATACTCATATATGTACAATCAACATACCAAAAAGTATTTAGGGCCCTTTAAAGTGCTCAAAAGGTCATGCTATAGGCCCCATTATTTATAATACATAAATATAAAATAATGAGGGCTCTGGCATATTAACCACTTCACGATCGCCCACCTCGCATATACTGTTGCAGGGCAGCCGCTCTATGCCAGATCACATACCTAGTACAATATCTGACACTTCTGGGGAGAGTGCATTCGCACCCCGCCGGCAACCCACCAGCAGCAACCTGCCAGCGGGAGCCCAGTAGTGGGTACCACAGACTCGATGTCCGCCGGCACACCCACTGATTGTTTAGTACACAGGCAGAACGCTGATCTGCCTATGTAAACAAGGCAGACTGCAGTTCTGTCTGTAGGGAAGACATTTATCCTGTGTTTCTGTTAACTTTTGCCCAAACCAATCAATGTACGCTTATTGGGATTTTTTTTACCAAAAATATGTAGCAGAATACTGTACATATTGGCCTAAATTGATGAATACATGTACATTTTTCTATTTTTCTTATTGCATATTGTCACGATCCGGGTATGGCGGGGAACAGGAGGTGGATCCCCTATGCCAGTGAGGCGATAGCACGGGTTGTATTGGAGGACCGGTTCTAATGTTGCTACTGGTTTTCACCAGAGCCCGCCGCAAGGCGGGATGGACTTGCAGCGGTGGCAGCAACCAGGTCGTGTCTTCCAATAGCAACTCGACCCCACTGACAGCTGAGACAGGCGCGGTACACAAGGATAAAGCAGAGGCGAGGTCAAACGTAGCAAAGGGTCAGGGCAGGTGGCAAAGGTTCGTAGTCAGGGGCAACAGCAGAGATCTGGATACACAGTAGGAGCAAACACAAAAATGCTTTCACTGGGCACTATAGGCAACACAAGATCCGGCGAGGGCAGGAAGGGGGAGTGTAAATTTATAGGATGCAGGTGTGCAGTAATTTGGACCAGGCACCCATCAATGGTGCGCTGGCCCTTTAAGAAGAACAGTGGTGTGCGCGCGCCTGGGGAGCGGGGACGCGCGCGCGCCGGAGAACACAGGAGGGGAGAGGTGAGGAGAGTGGGATGCTATCCCCGGGCGGACCGGGGCCGCCACGAGGATCGCATCTTGAAGACCGAGCAGCGCCTGCGGTCAGCTCGTTTCTGCCGTTCAGTTTGTGCTTGTGAGGTTTGTATCTGTCTTTCAGTGCGTGTGGATCAGTTCCTACCTGTTCTCAGGCCGTTCTGGTCTGCTCGTTCCTGTTCTTCAGTTCGTTCTTCATAGGCCTTGCTGTTCTTCAGTGCGTTCAGTTAAGTTGTTTGTTTGATCAGCCGACCGTTTTGAAGCCATGGAGTGTGGACGTACTCGGGAACGAGTTCGTGCTGTGCAGGGGCTCGGTGTTGCGGTTAACACTTTGGCCCGAGCCCAGTCCATGAACAGGGTGAGGAGGAGTTCATGGACCAAGAATTGGCTGCGCCAGCGTGACCAATTCTCGCACATGCCTTTGCTCCGTGAGATCCGTGAGAATAATCCTGATGATTTCAGGAATTATCTCAGGGTGACGGACCCCATTTTTCACCGTCTGTTGGCTTTGCTGTCCCCTTATATTAGCAGGCAGAATACCTGCATGCGGCAAGCCATCAGTGCGGAGCAGAGGCTAGTCGCCACGTTGCGTTACTTGGCGACGGGGAGAAGCTTGCAGGACCTCAAGTTCACGACGGGCATCTCCCCCCAGGCTCTGGGGATCATTATTCCAGAGACCTGTTCTGCCATTATTTACGTCCTGCAGGAGGAATACATTAAGGTAAGTTTTCTCTTTTAAAATTACCTATGTCTTGTATGTTTGCTAATGTAGTGCATCGATTTCATAATTAGCTAATTACCATGATAGGACTAATCTATGAATGTCCCCTATTCATGCATGCATGTTTTTTGTTGTAATTTTTTTTTCTTTTATTTTACGGTTCACTTATAGAAATTGCTTTAGAATGTATTATTTAGTGGGTCACATGCATATTTGCTTGCACCAACCTCCCCAGCATGGAATCTTGGGCCCCTAAACACCCCTAGCCTAGTCACTTTAGTTGTAAAAAAAGGTATCTTAACAGCTCCATTGTACTGCTTTACTCACCCCCCCCTTTCACCCCCTTGCCCCTCTTTTTTAAATTGATTGCATGTGTTTTGGGTCAGCTTCTAATTAACCCAGCCCCCCCCCACACTGTTTAATTGTTTGCATGTGTTTTGGGTCAGCTTCTAATAAACCCAGTGCCCCCCCCCACACTGTTTAATTGTTTGCATGTGTTTTGGGTCAGCTTCTAATTTACCCAGCCCCCCCCACACACTGTTTAATTGTTTGCATGTGTTTTGGGTCAGCTTCTAACTAACCCAGCCCCCCCCCCACACTGTTTAATTGTTTGCATGTGTTTTAGGTCAGCTTCTAATTAACCCAGCCCCCCCCCCCTCACTGTTTAATTGTTTGCATGTGTTTTAGGTCAGCTTCTAATTAACCCACCCCCCCCACACTGTTTAATTGTTTGCATGTGTTTTAGGTCAGCTTCTAATTAACCCAGCCCCCCCCCCCCCCACACTGTTTAATTGTTTGCATGTGTTTTAGGTCAGCTTCTAATTAACCCCCCCCCCCCACACTATTTAATTGTTTGCATGTGTTTTAGGTCAGCTTCTAATTAACCCAGCCCCCCCCCCCCCACACTGTTTATTGTTTGCATGTGTTTTGGGTCAGCTTCTAATTAACCCAGCCCCCCCCAAACTGTTTAATTGTTTGCATGTGTTTTAGGTCAGCTTCTAATTAACCCAGCCCCCCCCACACTGTTTAATTGTTTGCATGTGTTTTAGGTCAGCTTCTAATTAACCCAGCCCCCCCCCACACTGTTTAATTGTTTGCATGTGTTTTAGGTCAGCTTCTAATTAACCCAGCCCCCCCCCCCCACACTGTTTAATTGTTTGCATGTGTTTTAGGTCAGCTTCTAATTAACCCAGCCCCCCCCCCAGACTGTTTAATTGTTTGCATGTGTTTTAGGTCAGCTTCTAATTAACCCAGCCCCCCCCCCCACACTGTTTAATTGTTTGCATGTGTTTTGGGTCAGCTTCTAATTAACCCAGCCCCCCCCCCCACACTGTTTAATTGTTTGCATGTGTTTTAGGTCAGCTTCTAATTAACCCACCCCCCCCCCCCCCACACTGTTTAATTGTTCGCATGTGTTTTAGGTCAGCTTCTAATTAACCCAGCCCCCCCCTACACACTGTTTAATTGTTTGCATGTGTTTTAGGTCAGCTTCTAATTAACCCAGCCCCCCCCCCACACTGTTTAATTGTTTGCATGTGTTTTGGGTCAGCTTTAATTAACCCAGCCCCCCCCCACACTGTTTAATTGTTTGCATGTGTTTTAGGTCAGCTTCTAATTAACCCAGCCCCCCCCCCCCCCACACTGTTTAATTGTTTGCATGTGTTTTAGGTCAGCTTCTAATTAACCCAGCCCCCCCACACTGTTTAATTGTTTGCATGTGTTTTAGGTCAGCTTCTAATTAACCCAGCCCCCCCCCCCCACACTGTTTAATTGTTTGCATGTGTTTTGGGTCAGCTTCTAATTAACCCAGCCCCCCCCCCCCACACTGTTTAATTGTTTGCATGTGTATTGTCTGACCTTATAATTAATTACTCCCCACCCACATCCCCATTATTATCTTCTCTGGGCCATCAGAGGGGTCATCAATCATAGAATTGTCCCTTATCTTTAATATTTTTGTTTGATTTCAAGGACTAAGAAAATAAATACATATGTTGCTCAAAATTGTTTGTTAATTTCTTGGATTTAGTTTGTTGTTTTGGCTTGTTTTTAATTATAATTGTATCTTTCTGTTTGACTTCACAGTGTCCTTCCACGCCACAGGAATGGCAGACTGTGGCTTACTATTGGAACTATAAGGGGTTCCATAGTATAGTGTTGATGGCGGTGGTGTTGGCACAATATGACATTCTTTATGTGGATGTGGGGAAAAACGTCCGGATGTCGGATGGAGGAGTGTTTAACGAGACAGAGTTCTGCCGTCGTCTCCAGACCGGTGGCCTGGAGCTGCCACCAGATGCAGAGAATGTGGAGGGACTCCCCTTTGTTTTCATTGCCGACGAGGCGTTTGGTCTGGGTGAACACCTGATGAGGCCATTTCCCCAAAGATCCCTCACCCCTGAGAGGAGGATTTTTAATTTTAGGTTGGCCAGAGCAAGAAGGGTGGTTGAAAATGCCTTCGGAATTATGGCCAACCGTTTCAGATTGCTCTTAACTTCGATCCATCTGGCAGAGTACAAACTCAATACAATTATTCTCACCTGCTGTATAATGCACAATTACCTCCGGAAGCATTCGACCAGCTGCACACTACCTATTGGGCCTGAGGCCGGAGTGGAGGCCGAGATGACAGGGCTGGATAATCGCCATCTTGGCTTGGCCCCACAAGCAGCACAGCAAGTGCGGGACCGATATTTAACTTATTTTAATGGTAGGGGGGCCATTGCAATGGCAGCAGACCCTTAAAACTTACTTTATTTTTCAAAAATAAATCCATTGATGTCTGTTTCAAATATTGTTTTTTTCGTATTGTTTTCTTTTATTTTTGGCTGTTTTATATGTTGTCCTAGTGCACTTATTATAGTGCAAAACTTGTTTAGCGTTTAGTAAATAAGCCCCTTTGGCAATGAACCACAACATTTTTGGGTCAAACTGGTAGTATTTTAGGCAATGTAAAACTAGGGAACTTACAAAGTTCAACTGGTAACCCATGTACAGTAGAAGCCAAATTTTGAATATGCACACAAATTTAACATCAAAATGGGTAATGTCAACATGTGCTATGTTCCATCATGGGGAATCAATGGACGTGTTTTGTGTGTGAAACCCCTTTCCTCTCACCTACTAGCATTAGGGGTTGCAAACACAAAATGCATACATTGAGATCCCCTGATGGCACATAGCACATGTTGACACACCATGTGCATATTCAAAATTTGGCCTCTAAAATTCTAAAAAATTTGCGGATCAAAAGGGGAATGATGTTTGGAAATGGAAAAGGGGTCTTTAGATTCTCCCCAAAACATCAATCATGTCCTTCATTCCCTGCTGCATGGTGGCCATCTCCTTCTGCATGGTTTGCAACTGGTTTGCCATCTCCTTCTGCATGTTTTCCAACTGGTTTCTCATTTTTTCCAGCTGCATATTCCAGCCCATTATCTGGCCAATAAGCCTGTGGGCACTGTCCGTGGAAAATGGCTCCGCAGCTTGGCCTTCCACAACCAGATCATCACCTAAAAGTTGGGTAGATAAAACACAAGAAAAAAAAGGTCAAAAACATGCAGACCTTAATTTAGTAGCTCAATCTGTGTTCTCAGACACTCACTTGGTGGGGTGCAGATGTGCTCGACTTCAAGCACCTCAACTTCCTCCACATCCCCGCGTGGGCTTGGGCTAACTGCCCAATTAGTCTGCTGAGGCCGGGAGGTCCTGGGAGGTCCTGAGTGACGTCTGAGTCTTTTGCCCCCTACGGTAATGGAACACAAAGGTACACTTATAATCACACTGATATTTGAGTGCCGAAATATGAATATTAAACATTGTTTAAAAGTGTTGTCCAATTATTAGCAGTTTGTTACAAGATCCTACTTGAATACAGAATTTAAATCTCTATCTAATGAAACTCCAATACTTAAACCGGCCTTCAACCCTAAAGTTGAACTTCCGCTCATTGGATCCCTGCACCCCTCTGGTGTCTTATTTGGAACCTTTTAGGGGGGAGGGGTTGCAGATACCTGTGTAAGGCAGGTATTTGCACACACATCCGGCCATAGACTCCCACAGAAGTATACGCCACATCCCGTCCCACCGTGCTGTCTGCTGGGACACACAGGGGTCCCAGAGCTAGCGCGGACCAGTCCTATTGCATTGCGCAACTGGCGCATGCCCAATAGTGACCCGGGAAGTGAAGCCGCAAAGATTAATTTCATGATTCCAATATCAAAGATGGTAGCTGCAGCATCCAAGGGACGGTTAGTCTCGGCTGCTGAGGTCGCTGGACCCTGTGACAGGTGAGTGTACTTATTTGAAAAGTCATCAGCTACAGTATTTGTAGATGCTGAGCATTTGATGCTCACGTAGTTGATCCTTGCGCAGTTGATCCTTGCCCCTTCGTACGCCGAACTTATGCTCCAGGGTGCTGACGACTGTACTCAGAATCTTGTCCTTGCGCAAGTTGGGTCGAGGGTAGGGGCCATTTTCCCCGTCGTAATCTTCCCTTTGGAGGATGTCCACCATCTCCACCATCTCTTCAAAGGCCATATTGGTGGCCTTATATCTGCTGCTGGATGCAGATGTCTGGGGTTCTGGGCTTTCCTCCACGCTACTTGCTGAGAATGTGTCCGCCATCTTCATGTACTTATTCACCCACAATGCAACGAGGGGAAGCGGGGCGGGGAATACTCGTCACGAGGAACGTCATGGGCGGGCGACGCGGAGGACGCAGACGGACTTCGACGCGTGCGCAGTGTATATAAGGCTGGTTGAGGGCCCACGTGTTTTCCGAACGGTAGTAGCGAGCGCTCTGTACGAAGGTAAGGGTTTTCTAGGATACATTACTGTGGTTTATTG